>RJVU01054598.1:3751911-3776034 GCA_003731715.1 Anabarilius grahami
GGGGGGGGGGGGGGATTTCTTTTTTTTTGTACCTGCATCAGCAAAATATTAGCAGAAATTTTAAGCAAACAAGTTTAAGTTTGCTTGTTGTTTATTTAGTCATTTATTTAATAATTCACTTAATTTTATTATCACGGGAAATTATGTGGATGATATGTGAATCAGTGTCCATAATTTTTCGAGCAACTGGTGATAAAGAAAATGCCACATTGCAATATTGAAAATATTTCCATTTTAAACCATGAAGGCGAGCTAGTGGATATCACACAAACAATGTGCAAACTTTGCGGGTAAAGTCTCAAACGCCAGTCAATAATTCACTACAGAAACTGAAAGTAAAAACTGACTGAGATTTTGGCATCCGACGCTACAATAACAGCGCATATTCTCTCAGAGACAATGAGAGATTAATCTAATTTATTTTCTTAATATTTCTCTTGTGGCCCATAGTGAGAAAAAAATAGTATTTTTCGTGAATCGAGAAGTATTTTGTGTTAAACAAGCTGTTCTTTAAATGAGGAGTAAGCTATGTAACTAATATATTATTGTCCTCACAGCGCGTCGGTTATGCGGTGATGCGCTATGATATCACGGGGCAAATGAATTGCAATAATTAATTTTAGAACATGCAATCAGATTGGTCCAATTCACGAATGAATCATTCAGTAGGATTTACAGACCAATTTAGTAGTTTATTTGAAAAGAATCAGCTTTTACGAATTAACGAATTGGACACCGCTATCTCGTCGGTGCTGATGATTTATGAGGAATAATGAGGAATGACATGTTTTATGAAATGTAGTGGAGTAAAAAGTATGATATTATGCTTTTGAATGTAATAAAGTAAAAGTTTCCCAAAATAAAAGTACAATTACTGTCCACCATTGAATGGAATACACCAGAAAGCGTGCTGAAGAATGTTGGTTACTGAATCTCTTACATGTCTAAGCAGGGATTCTTCTCCAAGTGCTCGAACCAGACCTTTAGTGTCCATATGTCCAAGTCGTAGGATATACAGAGGCCGGCCATCTATAGAAAGAAACACAAGTGTTTAAGAATGTGGAAGCATAATACACCCCTACATCACCATCATATAGTGCCAAACAACACACCATGACGTGTTCTGCTGAAAAATGTAACTGAAAGACCTTAAAAAGAAAGTATAAACAAGCATAAACAAGTTTTGTCTTGCACTTCTTCTCACAGGTAAACACATTCTCTGTTAGCTGAGCTATCAAGTAAACAGACCATTTGAGAAAAAGTTATTTCTGTTAAACAATTCAATTACAGTGTTTCACTGAAAGACCGACAACAGAGCAAACAAAGATCAGAATGGAGATATCACAGAAGGATGTCTATGAAGTAAATGCATCTAATTAATAGAATATTAAACAAATTAAATATTTGTGCCTATATATCTTCTGTTGCATGCTTAATGATCACTCACTCAGCATACGTGTCATTTGGATTAAAACAAAATCGTATATATATATATACGTAAAAACATGCACAGTTACATGATTGAAAATGTCATGTGATTACTGTGTTGCTACACTGGACAGGGCTCGACAATAAGGACTGCCCCGATGGCCTGGGGCCAGCATTAAACAGTAAATGCTGCTCCATCTCTGCAAGCGCTGTGAGTTTAAGTCTCTGCATTTGAAAAGCAAAACGCGCCAAGCATTACATGTTTTTACTCCAAGATCACTTCATAATGTCAGTTGAGTGTTTGAAATAACTTCCATTTAGGATCTGAAGTGGCTTATAACCACAGAATGAGGCAGGCAGTATATTATTTAGTAGTATTCTATACAGTACAATGTTTCCGTTACATTCATTCTGCCTTGGCAGGCTGCCACACCAAAAATCATTCCCACCATGGCTGCAGCTTCTCAGTAACGTTACAGCGACGCCGCTCACATCATTCACAGTCGGGTAATTTATAGCGGCGGAGAGTCACACACAGTCACACAATGGAAAATATTAAAAGGTGAGTGTAATATAATAGAGCGAACTGAAGTGCAATCATAGTAGTGGTGTACGTTATGCATTTAACCCTCCAACTTTATACACTAGCGACTGTCTGAAGACCACCTGACAGGGCTCAACAATGGCTTTCGCACCAGAGGAAGCTTTTCATAGTTCCTAGAACTATTGGTGGAAGTACCTACTTTTTGGTGTGTTCGCACCACAGGAACTACAACAATTTTAATTATAGGAACTCCTTTTGGGGGAACTAAATTAGCTCCTACTTCAGAATTGGGTCTAAACCAGCACTATAGGAACTACCAGTGACGTTGACTGGTCAAACACATAAGAAACACCAGCACCCGGCATTTTCAAAAAGCTGTGTAGACATATCCTTACTCCACAAACATGGAAAACAGCGATAACGGCATTTACCTGTTGTCAGCAGCATTGTGTTCTTTTCTCAGCCACGATGATATGTAACACTGCAAGCTGTTACAGACTGTAAACCCTAATGCTCAAAATAATTAACCCTTAGGGGTCTGAGGATTTTTGGGGCCCTGGAGAAGTTTTGACATGCCCTGACATTTGTGCTTTTTTCAGTTGTTCATAACTAGGCTACAATAATATGTGAGGAACATATATGTACATGTTTGTATTTTTGAAAGAATAACGTTTATGCGTGGTTATTGAAAAAAAAAACTTAAGTCACTGAAATAAAGCCAAAAAATATATATTAAATCTGTGTTCACACGACTTCTGGGTATTGGAGGTTGTAGACTAGAGTTTTTGCTTCAAAATGAGGTAAAAATTATGCTGCCTACTCCTTCATATAAAACAATAGAGAGATTTAAATTTTCTAAAACATCTTTGGTCAAGAAACACAGTATGCGTGGAGGCGTTAATCATCATGAATAATGGGTGATTCTCACCTGAGAAGACAAAAGAATCACATAAAGAGCTCTAATGACCTGCATAAATAATGAGCTCTTTCAGTCAGGTAGGCTGTGAAAAAACCCTCTGTTGATCATGTCTCAAGCTCATCATGGTGTAAATCAAACATACAGAAAAAACAGCAATACTGTGAAATATTATTACAAGTTAAAATAATGGTATTCTATTATATTCTTTAAAATATAATGCATTTCTGTGATGCAAAGTGTCTGAACAATTATGTTACCTCTATGGCATTTCATATAGGCTTTTAGCTTAAAAGCATGCACTTTTGGAGAAATATTGATAAATTCTCATATGTTTATGTCAATTTTCTATACAGAGGAGTAATATTTATTAAATATTTATTGTCATCACTATGAACGCTGGATACTGTTTTCAATTCATACTTGCAGCCGGAGGGCGCTCTGTGCACCTTTAGTCCACAAATTCATCTAAAGAAGAACAGGAACCAGGAACTAACGGCATGTCTTCTAGAGGTCGCTAACCATGGCTTTAACATCCAGATAAACACTTTTCAAGACAATAAATACAAGATTGAGACGATGAATGCATGCATTGCCTCAGTATTTGCCTCTGAATAGTGCTCGTTCCGTGGGCGTGGGCGTGGCCGCATTAGCGAGAGATCACGCATCATGTTATTTTCTTTATTTTGCAAAAAGCACAACATTTTGTTTTTACTCTGAGTGTACACAAATAAAAGAAGATATTCCACAGATTAAAATGGTGTATAGCTCTTAATTGTATGTGCAACACTGATGGAGTATTTTGAGTCTCTTTCACACTGGTTAGAAAAAAACCGCGGTGGTCACGCCGGCGTGACCGCCGACCCGAGGGAGTTAAGTGGTTTGAGTAGGACAAACTTAAATTAAACAAATTAGTTCGGTCAAATGAACGTTTATGAGTATTTAACACTTTCTTTTTCCAGTTCAAAGAACTCATATATTTTAAGTAAACTAAACTGTTTCATCGTTTTGAGTTTTATTAACTTATTTCTTTTAATTTAGACAAACTTAATTTAAACTGAAACTGGGCTGGGATTTCTAATTCCCAGCATGCTTTGCCCATGGAGCTCCTTTCACCATTTGTTTGTTTTTATGTTGACACAGGGTTTTCAAACCTGCTGTTTTTAGCTGTCTTCATTTTAGCAATGTGGTGGTACTATTCCACATTCTTTGGATTATTGCTCTTATCTGCCTGCGTTCTCTGGAGCCAAATCGGAGGAGTTTACCTGGTTCCCTTACTGTGAATATTCACTGCTCTGGAACTGCTGTGGTCCTGGACTAACGGTGCATGGGTTTATGGTACACCGCACACCAGTTGCCCAACTTAAAACAGAACTACATGTTACAAAAAGATGCTTATGAATTCTGTCGCAACGCTGGCCTGCTGAGATAAAGACGGTACATACATCGAAGTCTAGGACGCAGTTACTGCCTTTCTTCTAACAACATCTGCATGCCTATCAGTCAGCGCCAGTCTAAAAGAGCGTCTCATACTGGTGCAGTCTTCAGTAATTTATCATTGCTCGTTCGATCGGAGTTGTCTCCTGCGGTGTCCCAGAGCCCCGTAAATGTTGCGTCGTTCAATGCACATTCAGTAAATAATAAAGCCCTGCTCTTATTGGACATCATTGTAGATCGAAAACTGGACTTATTGTTTTTAACTGAAACATGGCATAAACAAAATGATGGACTCCTCTTTAACCAGCATACTCCTGAGGGGTATGGACTGTTTGATCTACCGCAACTACTGGTCGAGGTGGGGGAATTATTGTGGTTCACAATCTGCAATTTAACATCAGCGCTGTGTGTGTACCACAATTCTCATAATTTGAATGCCTTGTTCTGAGTATTTCCGCTCCTAAGGCAATCACCATCGCTACTGTTTATGGACCACCAAAGGCAAATTATGCTTTAATGTCTGAGTTTGCTGACTTGCTGTCAATGTTGTGTTTTAAATTCAAGAGAATCCTCATTCTACATTGACGAAAATGACTGTGCGATGACAAAGGACTTTCTATTTTTATTTTAATTTTAATCTTAAATAGTTTATTAGCGGCCCAACACACAATAGTAAACAATGCAATCGTGTCACAGCTGTCTTCTGTCGACATTGGTCTTTCTGATCATCTGGCAATTTTCTTTAATCTGGAACT
Organism: Anabarilius grahami; assembly: GCA_003731715.1. NCBI lineage: Eukaryota > Metazoa > Chordata > Actinopteri > Cypriniformes > Xenocyprididae > Anabarilius > Anabarilius grahami. The sequence continues at coordinate 3,756,992 of RJVU01054598.1, forward strand.
GCCTCTTCCTTGTATGTCATCTTCACACACTGTTAATTTCTTTAAATGGAAATCAATTAATCCGTCAGATTTTGCAGACTCTGTTGTTTCCTCTCTTAGTGATCTTCAGTCATCTCCTCTTGAAGATAAGATTTTACAGCTGAATACTGTTTTTCCAACTAATTTGGATTATTTTGCTCCCTTGAAGTCTTGCAGTGTCTCTTTTGCTTGTTCTGCCCCATGGTATAATGATGACCTGCACTCTAAGAAAGCAGCTTGCCGTAAATTGGAGCGCAAGTGGCGTGATTTAGGCATGAACGTATTTTATCAGTCTTAGAAAGAACACTTGGAGGAATATAGAGCTGCAATTGAGTCTACAAGAGTCTGAGACTGGCTTTGTCTGTACGGGTTCAATTTTAGACCCCTTAGTTTTTAGCATTTACATATTTCCACTTGGATTGCTTTTAAGATCACTTGGGCTTAATTATCACTTTTATGCAGACGGTACTCAGATTTATAAGACTAAAAGCCTAATTTATAAGCCTAAGCCTAGTCAAAATTTGGATGTTTCTTTTTTAACAAATTGTATTTCTGAGATAAAAACATGGATGTCCCAAAACTTTTTGTGTCTTAATAGTGTTAAGACTGAGGTCTTGCTTATTGGCACCTCTCATCAGCTTCGTAAAGCTGACTCACTATTTTTAAACGTAGATGGCACTGTTTTGGAACCACAAACCACATTTAAAAAATCTAGGAGTTATATTTGAATAAAGTTTGTCTTTTGACTATCATGTTCAATACACTGTAAAGAACTCCTTTTTCATCTCAGAAATATTGCTAGATTCTGCTCTGTTATCCATTTTCTGTAACTGTAAGGCTTATTAAAACTTTAGTTTTTTTCCCCGCATTGACTATTGCAATGCACTTCTTGCTGGGGTTCCTAAATCCACACTTAACAAATTGCAATGTGTGCAAAATTCAGCTGCTAGGATCCTGACCGAAGTCAGGAGAAATTAGCATATTACACCATTTCTAAAGTCTCTTCACTGGCTACCGGTCATGTTCCGAGTTGATTTTAGTCCTCATGCTTACATTCAATTCAATTATTTCAATTCTTCTCTTATTGTCATTGTAAAAAAAAACATACAATGAAATTATAAACTTTCCAACGTATACAGTAAAAAAATAAAAATAAAAAAATAAAAGGAAAATTAAATGCATATTACAAACAACAAACAAAGGCCATATTGCACGGGAGATTAATAAAGTGCTTATGTGTTATTGCACATGAGTGATAAATGTAAAGTGCTCAAATGTTATTGTCATTGAATGCATGGTCTTGAATGTCAAGAATGTATTGTAGCTGGGCAGTGTTTTTTTCATTTCAAAGTTCAGTAGGCTAACAGCTGTTTTAGATAAAAACTGTTCATGAATCTTGTGGTGCGTGTTTTAATAGACCTGTAGCATTTTCCAGATGGTAGCAGTTCAAACAGATAATGGGCAGGGTGATGTGAATCCTTTAGAATGTTGTGTTTTCTCTGCAGGCAACGTGTTATGAATATGTCTTCCAGGGCAGGTAACTGTTGGTTTGTGATGATGTTCTCCGCAGTCTTTGTGACTCTCTGCAAAGCATTTTTGTCAGCTGCAGAGCTGCCTCCATACCACACCAGCATGCTATGTGTGAGTACACTCTCAATGGAACAGCGATAGAATGACACCGGAAGCTGCTGTGACAGGTTAATCTCCCTGAGCATTCTTAAGAAGTACAGTTGCTTTTGTGCCTTCTTGACTAGCGCTATGATGTTCGTCGTCCATGAGAGGTCCTCTGAGATGTATGTGCCCAGAAATTTAAAGCTGGACACTCTCTCCACCCTCTCCCCATTGATGTACAGTGGTGTGTGAACATCCTGTTTCTTTCTGAAGTCAATGACAAATTCTTTTGTTTTCTTGATGTTTAGAGACAGATTATTCTCTGTGCACCACACCATAAGCCTCTGTGCCTCCTCTCTGTAGGCAGACTCATCGCTTCTGGTGATCAACCCCACCACAGTCGTATCATCTGCGAATTTGATAATGATGTTAGTATTATGAGATGGTGTACAATCATGAGTATACAGATTAGAGAAACGGGCTCAGCACACAGCCTTGTGGGACTCCTGTGCTGAGTGTCAGAGTTGAGGAGTGATGTGAGCCCATCCGCACCGACTGTGGCCGCTGTGTTAAGAAGTCCTTAATCCACAGGCAGATAGTGTGTTGTACGCCTAGGTTTAGACATCTTGGAGAACAGTCTGCTAGGTATGAATGCAGAACTGTAGTCCAAGAACAGCAGCCGTGCATACGTTCCTTGATGTTCCAGGTGGCACAGTCAAGTCAAGTCAAGTCACCTTTATTTATATAGCGCTTTTTACAATGCAGATTGTGTCAAAGCAGCTTTACAGTGATAACTGGTACATAATTTTGGCTGCACAGCAGCTCTTAAAGAAAATGGTGTCAATGCAGGCAGATCAAAGCACTGTTGAATATCAAATGTACAGTGTGGAGGGCAGTGGAGATGGCATCATCTGTCGACCTGTTGGCCCTGTATGCATACTGGTGAGGGTCCAGAGTAAGTGGAAGAGCAGCCTTGATGTAATGCAGGACCAGCCTCTCCAGGCATTTCATGATTACAGGTGTCAGTGCAATGGGCCAATAATCATTGAGGGATGTTATGGCAGCCTGCTTTGGTACTGGCACTATTGTGAATGTCTTCAGGCAGGTTGAAACAGTGCACTGCAACAGAGAAAGGTTAAAGATATTTGTAAATACCTCACCCAACTCTGCGGCACAGTTTCTGAGGATGCGCCCTGGGATGCCATCTAGACCAGCCGCTTTTCGTATGTTGATTTTACGGAGAGTGTGTATCACCTCAGTAGGTTGGATAATGAGTGCCTGGCTGTTGGTGGTGGGAACTGGATCGATTAGTCTCTATCCTCTCCACCTCGAAGCATTTGTATACAGAGTTCTTTACAGGTGCAGAAATGAAAACTCAGAAACAAAGAACTCACTGGATTAAGAGGAAGGACATGTTACAGAATGACTACAACTCCTGATAAGAGATTTAGAAAATGAGCAACCAAGGTGTCACTGTTTCACTCACAAATGATCCATGGTACACTGTCAAACCGAACAGTACTACTAACTTATAAAGATTGAGAACACTACAGTTAATGTCTGTTACATATATGCAACTTAAAAGTGTCATATTCTGAATGAGGTATTTAGTTTCATTTTTGTGAAGCTCATCATTTTTGAGTAAACAGCTCACACACCTGGACACAGATTTGTCTTCCTCTTTTCTACATCCATTATACACTTATTGGTTATACATGTACTTATTTGTGATTTTGTAGGTTAGTGCTGAGTTAAACGGTATCACAGAAAATGGCATGCACAGGCAAAATTTGAGAGACTCTGTGTGATATTTTAAAGGTTTATGATCTTAAAATAGTTAAATTAATTACTGTTATAGCAAGTTGGGGCAGTCGTGGCCTAATGGATAGAGAGTCGGACTTGTAACCCAAAGGTCATGGGTTCGAGTCTCAGGTCCGGCAGGGATTGTCGGTGAGGGGAGTGAATGTCCAGCGCTCTCTCCACCCTCAATACCACGACTGAGGTGAGACCCTTGAGCAAGGCACCGTACCCCCAACTGCTCCCTGGGCGCCCCAGCAATGGCTGCCCACTGCTCCGGGTGTGTGTTCACGGTGTGTGTGTTCACTGCTGTGTGTGTGCACTTGGATGGGTTAAATGCAGAGCACAAATTCCGAGTATGGGTCACCATACTTGGCCTCATGTCACTTCACTTTCACTTTCACTTTCACTTTCAAGTTAAGCTTACAGTTGAACCATCTGTGTTTATTCCAGGAGCAGTCAGGCAAACCAGAAAACATTGACACAACAGTTGATTTTGCAACAGGGCTGTGTATTGCCAAGAATCTGGCGATACGATATGTTTCACGATACAGGGGTTACGATACGATATATTGTGATATATTGCGATACTGTAAGAAAGGCGATACATATTGATATTTTTTTTTATTTATATTTTTAGAAAGGATCTAATTTTTAGAAAAAAACGGTCAAAAAGAAAACAACAATATGCATAAAAACCTGACAAACAACTTTATTTTATTTAATCAATACAGTATAATTTGCATTTATATCACTAATCAGTATTTTGTGCAATCTAAGTAAAGGGAAAATAGTAAAGTGACTGCAGGATTCTTTATGTGTATATGTTTTAAAGGTTCACAATATAACAGTTTTTAATTTCTAAACTATTTAACAACAGAAAGTGCATAACCTATTAACAACCTACATGGCCTATTTTGCAAACAACATGACTTGATCTCCTTAGTGTTTTTTTTTTATAGTTGAAGCCAAACTGAGTCCACACAGTTCTGTATACCGCGGGAACGGAATAATTCTATTGTCTCGTGAGCAGGGTTTGCTAATGCTAACAATTGTGATATACGCACCTTCTCCGGCTCCGCGTCAGTTGAGTTTACGTTCTGAGATAACGCTGCCATCTAGCGATTGGGTTTTATACAGTCTGTGGTTTAAATTGAACATAAAGACACAAATCTTAGATGTAAATAAATAAATAAATATCGATACATTGTTTTTGAGAATCGATACAACATAATATCGTGATATTCACGTTTATCGATATTTTCTTACACCCCTATGTGGTCAACGAAAGCACTACAAGCCCTGCAAGCACTGCAGTTTAACACTTGTTCAAACAATCACAGGGTTTAAAAAGGAAGACTAATTAAAAAATAAAAAGACAAATTTAAAAAATATTATCTTAAATTGTACAGTTGTGTGTTTTTGTATTTATGCTGAACATCATGATTAGCCTGAGTTATGCATAGGTGTTGTCACAGACTGACTGTGACCTAGGACTTTTATTTTGAAGGGACTGAGCATGGGTATATGTACAACAAACTCTTCCCACCATTACACATACATACAAACTAAATGCCGGCAAACTATACCATCCTTATGTAGTTGTATGTTTGGGCCCTAATTTTGGTGTTGTGACATCCCATTTATCATCCCAAGTTGTTGGTTTTGTTTTTGTTTGTTAAATATTGTTATTTGTTTAAATGTTTAATGTTCAGTGATGCATCCTGTTCCAATAATGTTACACAAAAAAGAATACCAAAATACTTTACACAATAGATGTTTATTTCATTTTTGTAGCGTCTGGATCAATCAGCCACACAATTATTCATTGTATTTAATGAATTACCCATAAACTCACTCCCACTATCAAAGTTCTGTGAACCCATCCCCCTAAAACTGCAACCAACATCCCAAATGTAGCTAACACACTGACAGAACTAGGTGTCCTGTTACAGATACAGGGTACTTATATGATCAGAAAGAATGTTAGTGACTCCTTCTTCCTGAGAAGGACAAATAAACTCTCTTAATCCTATGTATTCTCTATATAACTACTGAGGAAATGTATAAACATGTATCCAAGTTTCCCATCTCATGACTTTCCTTTTATAGGCTTTATTCTATTTGTTAATTTTCTCTTTTGAACTATTTTGGGTATTAATATATTCCAGAGCTGGAATTTATAGTTAACTGAGATCACATTGGCAGCATGTTTGGTATCTACGGACTCCAACTTTCATTTCCTATTTGGTAATTTATGTTACATGTTACTAACTCTGTGACATGTTAGTATTATAAGAATCTAGAAGGTTACTCTCTCATTCATCCAATCCCGTGTCTTATGCTAATATCTTGCTACAGAACAAAGACTCGTAAAACTTCCCTCTGAAAGGGAAACTCCTTATTGGCTCAGACACCTCAAGAGGGTGTGATATCTTCACCCCTTATATTCACTGATCACAAGATAAAATTCTTCCTGCTGGCTTCCTGCGCTCTTCTCTTCCTCCTCTTCTTCTCTTTTACTGACAAATATTGATGTTAAGATGATGCTGTAGAAGCTAGAAGCTTCTACGGAACCCCAAGCTTGTGCCAGGCTTCGGCCTAGAAACTTCCATTCACCAAAGATCCTCTGAATCCAACTGGTTCTCTTTCGTCAAGACAATATCAGCAAAGATTCAACGGAAGCCTCCACAAATTGCATCAGGACAGTTTTAATTCAACTTGGAGAGACATGCAAGTATCAAACTTAGTCTCATCATCGGACACATTGAGTATCCGTACCCCTTTTAAAGAAGGGCCTGTTAAAACTAAACTGATGGTTTGCTCAAGGCTGTTGATCTGCTGAATGTCAAACAATGCTGTAACCTCTTGCTTCCTGTACTCTGCTTTAGCTCTCTCTCTCTTGGTAAACTGTATGCATGTATGTGTGCGAATGTTAGAGTAGTTAAGTGTTTAGTCTAGTTAATAAAGTCTTGTTCATGTCACACGTAAAGTTGTCCGTGTTTCACGCTCACATACCGGAGTCCCTATTCATGCTGGTCCTGACTACAGGCTTTTAGTAGTACTTTACAATAAGATTGTTATTTCCCATAACCTGGAAATGAACATTTCTTAGAATTAATAAACAATTAACACTGTGCGTTCATTGGACAACGGGTTAATTGATTGTAATATTAATTTTATTACATTAAGTTAATTTTATTAACTGATCCAAATATTAATAATTAATTATAATTAGTTATGATTAATTATTCATATTTATTTTGAGCTAATTTGCTACATTTTCTTTAGTTATTAAGTTAACTTCAATGCATTTCAAACAGCTAGACATACCTTCTGGTGCACCTCTCACTTGCGAAACCTGTCCACATGAGAAGTAGCCATTTTTAAGCTATCATTTGCTCATGGCAGATTTCTCCATCTGGTTCTGACCTCATAGGGGAGGGAGAGAACCGTGGATGTAAGCGTTTACTTATATGTCTTGTCTTTATTGATTTGAGCAGTTTAAACTGTAATAAATGCAAATTATGTATGTTGTAGAGCCGAACTATAATGAAGGAATGATGGTTTTATTTTGTCATCTGCTTGTAACTTAAAAGTGTTCCCCGTAAAATAGCATGTTCCAAATATAGGAGGAGCCAAAGCTTTAAAAGGCAGCCATTTTAGGGGAATGGAAGATAGAAAGGTTGAACTGCACATGTATTTTGGGCCTGGACATTGGCATAGCCAAACTTACATTTGTTGATATATTATAAGTTTGATTTATCTCCTTTTGTTTTTTTTTTCCTTTGTTGTTTTGTTTTTTGACTATTGCTTCTGTGCACAACTGGGAGAACTACATGGTTGCACTTTTTGGATTAAAACCACTCTGAACTGTGCATTTTTGTCCCCTGCTATTTTTTTACACCTCTGACCGCTGGTACATCCTAACAGATGTATTTTTTTTTTAAAGCCCATCTTTCAAGTTAATTTTATACTTTAATTTATACACAATATTGTATGAAAATGTCAATTTAAAAAGATATACATAAGAATACATATGTTTTACAACACCCACGGGCAGAAATTAAGAAAAAAGTGTGCCTATTCTAAGCTACGCTCCAAAAAACCGCCCTTTCCCGGAGAACGCGACATATGACGTAACGACAGGCAAACACAGGCGCTGCCGCCATCGTTCTCAGTGTGGGTTTATGTAGTCTGAGAGGCGGAGACAGAGAATAGAGATTGTCGTTATCGTTAGTTTGAGTTGTCACAATGGTGAATTCTTGTGTTTTTTTTGGATGCAACAACTCCAACTTGTCTGGCCATCGGGTCCACCGATTTCCAAACAAGAAACACAAAGATTTCCGTGCTTGGATACGTTTCGTCCAGGCAAAGAGAAGCAATTTCGCTGCCTCCTCAGTGACAAGACACACGGTGGTATGTGAAAAGCACTTCACACCGGACAGCTACAACCAAGGAGATCTTATGGAATTCCTTATGGGATTTCGACGAAAAGAGTGGGTTATGCTGGCAAATGGAGCTGTGCCATCGGTGCATGCAAGTCCACCTGCAAAATCTGGCGGGAGCAGAGAATCTGCGCCTCGAAAACGGGAGCTTTGCACAGTAAGTCTTAATACCATATACAAATTGTTTCATCGAAATGTAGCTCTGCATGTAATTTCTGCAAATGTATTTTTCTTGACGTTATAATGGATTAGTCTTGGTATGACTTTGAGAATTTAACGTTAGCACCATGAAGGCACAAAAGCCCGCCTCAGCTTACTCTTGTTACACCCCGTGAGGCTGCAAATGAGCCTCGTCTGACACTTATTTTATTGAGCTAATAAGACAAGTTTCCAGACTGCGACCATTTTCTGAGAATGTGCGAGTTAAAATTTTATGTGGTCGCATTCGCATATTACTACTCGGTCAAATTCACGCATGAATTTTCCTGCATTTAACTTGTTTTAGTGCCCGCCAAATAATTTTTTGTCCCGCCAAAGTCTTATTTGATCGGTGAATAATGTAGATGAACTGCTGCGCGTGTGACAGGGCGCGAAAGAACGAGAGAGCCACCGGTCGCGCGCGCGCGCACTTTTCACCGTCTCCAAAACGCATCCAAGTAATTCTTTACAATATTAGTTTTCTTAGTTACATCGGAGTTGCCTTGGTTTTCTTTGACTAATCGAAGCTGGTATCAACAGGGCACATGCGAGGGGACTACTTTGAAAAGATTTTGAAAAGATTAGCAGTCTTTTAAATAATGCATGAATGGGGGATTTTCATGAAAGGACTACATTTTTTAAAGTTCAAAGTTGTGATTTTGGTCTGTTTTCAGATTTTGGCAGAGAGTGCTGCCAGCAAAGACGGGGCGGGTGCAACTGCCACTTCAGATCCTGGAGAGGATGGAGATGGAGACATCTCAACAATGGACCCTGAGCCAGAAGTGGTCCATCGTGGATCACAGAGCAGCATAAGATGTTTACATCGTTCATTAGGTAGTTAGCTTATATCTAGCATTCACCATACATGCCATATACAATCACAAATAAGGATAATGAACACAGCACTCCTGCATTTACCAGCTGCGCACATCCACCGTTGGAAGGAGAGGCAAGAGACAAGGAGTGGCTGGAACCAGGTACAACATAATAGCCTATGTTAAAAGATGTCAAATGTTTTGAGGCTAAACTTTTTTCAGTGCTTGTTAAGTTTAGTTTGGTTTTATCAATAGTGTGTACTAAAAATGACTTGTATTATGAAATGCGACAGACTATATGACAGAATATGTTTTATTCAGGATCACCAGCAGCCACTAAACTGGAGAGTGTAGCTGCCAGGAAAGCACTGGTAAAGGATATTCGACAATTTGAAAAGGCCCTCAGCATCAGACATTCTCCCTGGAGGCCTACCATTCCCTCATTCTGCACTTTGCTCCCAAACACACTGGGTTTTCTTTTCTTGGGATGTACAGCAGGTAGTGTTATCACTTAAAAGTATTGATACTAATAAAATTAGTTTTTTTTTTTTTTTCAATTTCTGGATATTGCAGTACATTTGTAGCATGTAAATGATGACAGAATGAATATGGCTAAAAACTAATGCAGTCTTGTATAGCAGACCAAAATGTTATAGATTGATAACAGCATTACATATTGTTTGCCAAAAAATAATTGCAAAGATGAGTCATTGTCTTAGACCCATTTGAACTGAAAACATTAATGTCATGTATTTCTGTTGCATTTCACTGCATTGGGTTAGCTTTGGAGACCTAATGTTTTATCTACTTATCTCGTACAGACTTCTCTTAGAGCCCTACATTTCAATAGTAATGGCAACAGAGATGTAGCTCGAACCAGTGAGGGTGAGGCACGCTACGCCGTTCGCTACCCGCGGTTTCGGAAAGGTGGCTGGGTAGTCCACCCCATCAAGGAGAAACCATCTTACGGTTAGTAGTTTCACTTAGTTTTTCAATATCTTTTTTATGTGAGTCAACCATTTTACTAAATGTGTTCTAAACATTTCTCTCCTTAAGGATACACAACAAATCTTATGGTCTCTCTGGTAGAGGAATACTGCAAGTCACCACAGGCCCTACAAGAAAGCAGTGCTGTCTTGTCCTCTGCTGCACCGCCCCCCCTCACCTCTTCCCTCCAGAAGGTTGCCAAGGATGAGGCAGTCAGCCTCCATCTCGCACGACACTCACGTTTTAACATATAATAAAAGAAAAATTTTACCAGTACAGTTTGTTTCAATGTATTTATTAATCGTCTTCCAAGTGTGGCCACTGGAAACCTTTGTATGTTTGTCCCTCCTCTGCAAACTGCCTCCTTATTGCTGACACAACACATGAAGGTATGGCTTTCCTAATGTTCCTGCCTAGTATTCCGTACGCCCAGTGGACAACCTGCCTGTATGCTGTGTATCGGAACTGCCTGTGGTGGAGATTGGGACATAATTACATTTTGATCATACCATGTTTTCATAGTAAACAATTCCAATTGTAAATATTGCATGTCCTGTTGGCTGATATTCTACTGTACTACACAACACCAAAGTTGTTTTTATAGTAAGTATATGGAAACCACTGAGTTTAAAAACCTGCTTAACAGGATTTACTATTTTGGTGTAAAAAAGCTGTTTCTTTGAATTGCAGTGTGAAATAATTTTTGCTCAAAACCTACTCTTGTCTGCTGGCTTGGAGAGGGCCATGCTCCTGTCTGAAGTTCATGTATGCTATCTGCAGCACAAAAGGATTCAGACAGGATGCTTCAAACCCTGGATGGAGTGTGAGGCAGGTAATGTCTTCTGGGGGATCTAAGTTTTGGACAAGGGACCAATAGGCATCGACCTCCCTACAGCACACACTCTCCACTGCTGATGGCATAGCCTCACATCTACCACACAAGCACCTGTTAAACAAATGTGCTAAGATAAACTCACTCTCCTTCCTTCCTTCCTTGTAGCTCTAGTGGTTGGTGTAAGATCTTGTAAGAAACGACATGTAGTACTTACTTCCTAAAGCTTAGGTAAATATGCACTGTAAAAAGACACACCCCCTGCAGAGTATAGGCTGTCAATTAAATGCATGCCTTAAAACCAGCATCCCTCCACGTGACAATAAAAGATCCTTGTAACAATAACTGTATTTACATGAACGGCATATTCCCGTCCTAACCGGAACAGTAACTGCTTTCATACACGTACTCCGCAGTACATGCGAGCTCATTTACATAATGTCCGTCGAAAATACTAAGAGGGGAGTAGTATAACAGCCGGCTAAGTTCGGAATTCCAGCTGGCAGGTTATGTTGTTCAGATATAACGTTACGGCCCAAACGCTTGACATCTGCAGAAGCGGAACATGCGGACACCTAGGTCTGAAAGCAGTTACTGATTAAAAATCAGCTAGCAATTTCTACAAAATTTCACGATAAACTATGTTGTGCAGAAATGCACAGAATTTCCAGACCGTCACAGATGTAAGCTATAGCCTACAGCATTCATTTAAAATCTGGGATCTAAATTAATTATTTTAAGACACATGTTGCTGGCATAGATGGTGAAAATCTACATGGATGCTTGAAAAACAACAAAGTCGACAGCAATATTGCTAAATATGATTTATTAAAGATACTGCAATGTGATAAACATGGAGACAACGTTAGCCACAATTAGCTATAGCCTGTGGTCACTCACCAAGACACCTGCCCAATTCTCCAACGATTCTCCTCACACCACAACTCTATCTCTCTCCTCTGTCCATTTACCCTTCCCCTTAACTCTGCCTGACCCCTCTCTCGCCTAGGGGGCTCGTAATTATACGGTAATAGACCATCGTAAGAGTTGACATTTACCCCTACTGCAACCTCTTCACTGTCTGACTCCATTACGAAGAGATGATATTTACCTGCCGTTGCGTCACTTCCGATCAGAGCGTTTTTCACAGCGGAAGTAATTTTACTCACAATTTCTTTTAAAAAACTTTTTTAATACACATTTATGATAAATTTCTTCACGCAAGTCGAGTTCCTACACTATTTATCTACACGTTCATTCACAGTGATCTTCAACTTGAAAGATGGGCTTTAATGAAGTACTAGTGCAGGGGTGCCCAATCCTGTTCCTGGAGATCTACCTACCAGCAGAGTCCACTAAGTCATTCGGCTATTATTTTGCGGCGTAAAAAATAGGTTTAATTAAAAAAAATTGCCATTTACCAGTGTGATATTCAGAACACTTTTTAAGCTTAATGTTTAAACTTATTAAAATTTACAATCCATGAATAAGTAAATACCACGTTTTGAAAAATGACTGTCATTTTCTCTATACTTTTCTCTACACTTATTGTACAACAACTGTTGTTAATTGATGTAATTGCATAGTTTTGTAAATAAACAAAATGTCCTGATGCCAACTTGATCAAGTGTGTTCTTTAAAAATGGACTTTAAGGACTTCCGGTTGGAGCGGCGCCATGTAAAGGCGTAGAGTTGTCGAGCTTCTCACAAGCAACTTCAAATTTCGTTTTTTATAGCTCTTATTTTTATGCTCTAGTATCCTAAAGCTGCCTTTGTGTGTTATTAAGGGCTTAACAGTCGGAATCCTGTGGGTTTGAATCCAGTTTGAGCCACTTTTGAAGCAAAATGAATAAGAGCTGGAGTTACCGCAGAGAGGCAGAATCTGCTGCTAGCAGTAATGCTAATGTCGAACTCCAAACTACTTAAAAGAAAGACACAGAAAGTGACAACTACATGGTTCTCCAAGCAATTAATTCACTCAAAGAGGACCTGATTGCAAAAAAATCTAAGAAAATGCTGCTGCCCAATCAGCTGAACTCTGCAGCCAAGTTGACCAGCTCCGGACTCCGGAGTTACGCAATGCTGTGGAGCGTGTCAATGCCAGAGTGGAAGCAACAGAGAAACGGGTGACCGGATTGGAGTCCACGATAGGGGAATGTTCTGACTCCATTACTACCCTTGAGAAGGAGTTTATTATTATGAAAAAGGAGTTGGCCGTACTGAAAGAACGGAGTGAGGATTTGGAGGCGATGTCACACCACTCAAACATTCGCATTACAGGAGTAAAAGAAGGACGAGAGCACGGCAAACGGATAACTGAGTTTGTGGCCGGTCTCTTGAAAGAGGCCCTCAACCTCGAGAAAACCACACTCTTTTTAGACCGAGCTCATCGCACCCTTCGCATCAGACTAACTGATGACAATGAACAACCGCACACCTTTGTGGTGAGGTGTAATTATTTCTCTGAAAAAGAGGACATTTTGAAGAAAGCCATAGGAATTAAGTTAGTCACTACAGTTCACGGCGGATCCTTCCTGATTTCACCCAGATGGTGAGCAAGCAGCGAGCAGCTTTCAATGAGGTGAGGAGCTTACTCCGCAACTGTGAGGGGGTTCGCTTTGGGCTGAGATACCCTGCAGTTCTGAGGATCACACCACGGGATGGAAAAGAGACAAGCTTCAATGACCCGGTAAAAGCTAAAGACTTCATTTTGAAGAACCTGACTTGTAAGGACAAGTGACAATTGCGCATACACCAGACGCTGGCGGTTGGCTGAACATGAACATCAGGTTAATGACTGTAGTTCAAGTTTAAATTCAGGTTATGTTACATTATTATGGTTACCCAATGTTAAATCTTATTCAATCTCAATGTCTGCGTATTATTTACACTAAGTTTATATAGAGTCCTGGGTTATCAGCCGACGTTAAATGCGATATTTAAGTGACACCACAAGCGGATGCGTGTTTAAACTTCTCTGACAACTGCGGCTCAATGTGTGCTAAGGATTTTGGTTTAAAGAGCTTAGCTAGCAGATGTACAGGTGATCAGCAGCTGCGTGGCTAATGAAGATTGATAGGGGAGACCCCGTTGCTTTGGTTACGTTCAATACCAAATGCAGAACGGACAACTTTAACAGAATGACGCTACTTCTAATACGTTACCTTTTTGTTCGTTTTCTAATTAAACTTGTAATATATGTTCAATGTTATTATTTTCTGGGGTTCAGCTTGGAAGTTCAACTATTGTAAGAGCCTTATAATGTTCTTTTTCTAAAGGGTGTACTCACACTAGGAACGTTTGCCTTGAACCGAGCCCGAGCGCGATAGTCCCCCCTCCCCCGCTGGCCTGCACTCAAATTGCACTTAATGTTCGAGGCTGGAGCATGTTTACGTAATATACGATGCAACTTTTTGAATGGAAGAAAACAGGAAGAAATGCACTTTCGCTAAGATACGATCTAATATAGGCTATTTATAATTTATGCCGCGCACACATTTTCAATAGCACGTATCAGGATTATTACGAAGGCAGCTGACGTTAATGGAGGAATCTGCAGCTTTACTCGCAAACTACAATTCCTGTTCATCAATAAGGTGAGAATCAGACCCCTTATAAACCCAAATACACTCGAAGTAATTACATTAATTGATAAATGTACTATCAGAGTAGTAATAAAGTTGTTTGCCGTCGTAATGATGACAGTAGCGCACACAAAAGTACTAACTGTTCTGTGCTCAGGCACTGTTAGTGCTCACACTGCATGTGAAGAGATATTGTCAAAAGCATCATATCTTGGCAATATTAAGAGAATTTGGAATTTAAAACGGAAGTTAAAACGGTTAAACATCAAAGGACTACGTCAAATTCACTCTACATTTACTGCACTATAAGGTGGCGCTATTGAGCCCCTCCTCCCTGCCCGTTTCTAAGGTTTTGCCCATGTCTACTGGCTAACAATCCTGATGTGTGTGTGGAGTTTCAATCAATTTGAAGCATGCTAAGAGTCTCAAAAGCATCCAAAACGAATATTAAAGTTTGCTGCATTGCCAAGGCAACTGTGTTTGAGATATCACGATTCTTTTCAAAGGTCTACATCTGCCATGTTTTGACATTATTCAAATGAAGTTTGAAGCAAATCGGGTAAAAATAAGAGGGTGATCTCAAAGCATGCTGAAAGTAACACATTTCCTGCTGCCAGTTGGTGGCGCTATAACTTAGATCCCACAATAGTCACATCCACATGATCAGCCTTGTACAACAAACACACAGCCGAAGATTCCTCAAAATCAATTAATGTATGCAGAAGATATAACACTTTGTTTCCCTTTTCTTGACATAAATTTGCTGCCTCGCCACGGCCAAACCGTTTGAGATATCCTACATCTGTTTGCAATTAAACAACTTCAATGTCTTAGCACCAAGTTAAAAAAGTTTGGTGTAAATTGTATAAACACTGTAGGAGTAGTAGTATAACTTCATAGCCTGTTCTTTCAAAAAATTAACATTCAAACCAAATAGCTGACTTCCTGTTGGTCAGAGCTTTCTAAATTAGAAAGTTGTCCGGCTTGATGAGAAAAATATGTGTACCGAGTTTGGTGACTGTAGGTAAAAATAACCCCCCACTTTTGTCAAAAGGTGGCGCTACTGAGCCCATCCACCACGCCCATTTCTAAGGCTTTGTCCATGTCTACTGGTTGACAATTTTGATGTGTGTGTCGAGTTTCATGCAATTTGAAGCATGTTAAGAGCCTCAAAAACACTCAAGAATATTATTAAAGTTTGACGTGTTGCCATGGCAACAATATTTAAAATATCTACATCTGCTGTGTATTGACATTACGCTGATGAAGTTTGAAGCAAATCAGGTAAAAATAACAGTGAACTCAATAGATTTTTCAAAGTGACACTTCTTGCTGCCAGTTGGTGGCGCTATAACTTTGACTCACAATAGTCACATCCATGTGATCAGACTCCTATAACAAACACACAGCTGAAGTTTCATAAACATCAATCAATGTATGCAGACATTATAACACATTTCCTGTTTCCCTTTTCTCGCCTTAAATTAGTTGCCTCGCCACGGCCAAACCGTTCGAGATATCAAAAATTCGCTGGCAATTTAGCATCATCAGTGTCTTGTCTTCATGCGAGTTTGGTGGTGATCGTAGAACTTAGAGCATGAAAGTTGTTCGGCCTGATGAGGTCTATATGTGTACCGAGTTTCATACTAATACGTACAAGTGTGTTTAATATATGGACCAAGTTTTCAGACTTTGTTCAAGGGGGCGCCGTCGAGCCCCCCTGCCACGCCTGGGTACCAGCTTCTGCCCGGCCCTGCCAATTTTCAAGAGTTTTTGAGCATGTTAAGGCCCCCAAAAAGCCCCGGAAGACGGAAAAAAAATATATATATAGCTGCAAGCAGCGATGACGGGCCAAAGCATGGTGGCATCGTCACCCCGGTGGCTTCAGGTCAACTGTGCACGGCGGGCAATGGGCATTTAAAACGGTTAAACATAAAAGGACTATGTCAATTTCACACCACATTTACTGCAGCGGCTGATGCTCCTATGATTACAAACCACAAAAGCCACATGCATAGGATCAATTAAATTGAAATGACTTTCAAGTCACAGAATGTTATAAGTCAATTTCAAATGAGTGCAGAATATCATAATAATCTGAAATGACTGGGTTTTTTCTCATAGCGAGTTCAGACTGCATGATTTTAGCCCCGATTCTCACGCGAGTGACAATCACGCAGTGTGAATGAGCAAAGACGCGATCTGAGAGAATCACCGACGAGTTGCCGACGCCTTTGAGATATTTGGCATGCTAAATATCCGGACCTGTCGGCGATTCAAAATCCTGCTGTGTGAAAAGTCTTCTGACTGAAAACTACATCGGCAATGACTGACAGCCAATGAGAGAGAAAGATACAGAGCAGCGGGGAGTTCGGGTAGGATTTATAGACCACAATATCAGCAAGCATGGCTTCGTGTACCCATAAACATTACAACTCTATCAAACAGAACCAAATCACAAACATTTGCTTGACCATCCGCAACAGCAGAACATTGAAAAGTTATGTATTTACCTCCAACTCTCCCCAACCATTTCCTCCTCCATATTCTTCTTTTCTTTTTCTTGTTTTCGCTGCAAATCAGCGCACAGGCAATTCGTATTGCAAGCTTCTTGCAGGCTACCATTTTTAATAATAAACCCAGTCTCACGTGAGAACTCCGGTCTTGCCCGTGTGATATTGTGTTGTTTCCTTGTCACATCTCCCTTGTGTTTGGTTGTGAAACGTAGTTTGCGTGCCAGAGAGAGTTGTCGGCGATTCTTCCTATTGTAAAGTCATGCAGTGTGAAACCTTCTGTCGCCGATCCATTGTGCAGTTTGAACACAGCAGCGACTGAACGCTGGCCATGTCTACTGTATGACAATATTGATGTGTGTCGAGTTTCATCCAATTTAAAGCATGTTAAGAGCCTCAAAAATGCCCAAGAATATAATAAAAGTTTGACATGTTGCCATGGCAACAATATTTAATATACCTCAAATACATTAACAGCTCTACATCTGCCATGTTTTGACATTATTGTGATGAAGTTTGAAGCAAATCGGGTAAAAATAAGAGGGTGATCTAAAAACATTTTAAAAGTGATACACTTCTTGCTGCCAGTTGTTCGTGCTATAACTTTGACTCACAATAGTCACATCCATGTGATCGGACTACTACAACCAACACACTCGTGAAGTTTTATAAAGATCAATCAATGTATGCAGAAGTTATAGCACACTTCCTGTTTCCATTTTCTCTCCATGAATTCATTGCCTCACTACAGCCAAACCGTTCGAGATATCAAAAATCCGCTGGCAATTTTTCATCATCAATGTCTTGACTTCAAGCTGACTGAGTTTGGTGGTGATCTGAATAAACGCCTAGGAGGAGTATATCAAATTCCAGAGCATACGTTTTTCAAACAACCCATAATAACTGACTTTTTGTTGAGGGGACGTGTAACTTAGAGCATTAAAGTTGGTCGGCCCAATGAGGTCTATATGTGTACCGAGTTTCATACTAATGCGTGCAAGCGTGTTTGATATATGGACCAAGTTTTCGAAGCCCATTCAAGGGGGCGCTATTGAGCCCCCCTGCCACGCTCGGGTACCAGCTTCTGCCCGGCCCTGATGGCCGCGGGTTCCAATGTATGTCCAAAGTTTCATGAGTTTTCGAGCATGGTAAGGGCCCCAAAAATGCCAGAGTAGTAGAAAAAAAAAAAAAAATATATATATATATAGCTTCGAGCAGCGATGACGGGCCAAAGCCCGGTGGCACCGCCACTCCGGTGGCTTCAGGTCAACTGTGCACGGCGGGCAATGGGCATTTAAAACAGTTAAACATAAAATGACTATGTCAATTTCACACCACATTTACTGCAGCAGCTTTTACTTCAAACTTCAGCCATGTTTTTAGTGTTTTTGGTCCAAACAGCATATTATTAACTTTTAACCATTTCAACTGCCAGAATACTGCTATTACACTACAATTGTCCACTATAGATCAAGTTTTAGAATAAAAAAATATTTTCTTACATATATTTCCCTGTCAGCTTGCCTCCTTTAAGATGACAAATACATGATTTTTAAAAAAAAATTTTTACTCCTACTGCTAATACCTTATTAAATTCATACACATTTATTTCAAACCATATTAAGGCTGTGCACTATAAGTAAATGTTATGTTATACCAAACTATTATTTTAACATTGATATCATAATATTTACAATAAATAACTACACACAAAATATTGCATTGTACCCTAAACAATGCAGTTTTATTTTCTAAGTTTTACAGTTCATTAAAACTCATACAATGAAAACATAGAATCAATCCGCTTAATTAAGTGCCTAACACAGCTATTTTGTCATTCGAACTTAGAAAAAGACAAAGGAGCTTCGTGGAGTTTATCCTAAATTCTTCTCTTTATTCCTATTCACATAATATAACTTTCTTGTTTTTCACTAGATTACTTAACCTATTGCATAGTATTACTGAACGGAATGATTTATTACTAGTAATCTACCAGCGTAATCACCTAGTGTCAGCCATAGCCCGCTAGCCTGCTAGCTACCGTCTATTTTTTCCTCTAAACTAACCTTCCTTGTCGATCTAATGGCGGATTTATCCGATGTATGTTATTCTGATCTGTCCTCGCCAGATCGGGAAGCTGTGGAGACTTTGCTGCCTGGCATTCATAGATCCACCGTGAGGTACAGCGTCCCGCACATCACCCTTGCCCCAGGCGCCGGCAAGCGACCGAGACATCCAGC
>RJVU01054598.1:3780261-3796724 GCA_003731715.1 Anabarilius grahami
AAAAAAAAAAAAAAAAAAGGGGGGGGTTACATGGCCAAAAAGACATAGAACATTACACGTCCATTTGTAAGTTGCCAAACTAGCTTTAATACAATCAATAGAAAGGGGCATAAATAAAAGCCTAGTTAAGTTACATTTTTAGTGCTTTAAAGATGCTGAAGACATTGGAATTGTATAAAGTACAAATAGATAAAAGGCATACAAATTTTTTTTTTAAAAAAAGTATATAGATCATGAAAAAAAAAAAAAAAAAAAAAAAAAAAAAAGCAAAAAAAAAAAAAAATAAAAAAAAAAAAAAAAAAAAAAAAAAAAAAAAAAAAAAAAAAAACACAAAGGCTTAAATAAACTGAATTAACTAACATTTAACAACATATAACAAATAAACATTAAAAGCATCGCTACAATAGGGCACAAAAGAGCTTAAACTGGGCAAAACAGCAAAAAGGGAATGCAAAGTGTTAAATTATGACAGACTGGGTTAAATAAACAGTGCTATAAAACCAAAAATGTACAAAGACAAGCTGCATAATACAAAAAGGGGAAAATGCAAAAAGATAATGTATAAAAAAATTTTTTTTTAAAAAGTAGAAAATGAATTAAAAAAAAAGTGAAGGGCACAAACAGTAGAAACACTACATAGAACAAGGACATTATACAAAAAACAAAACAGGAACAAAAATATAAGGAAAAGGGATAAAGAGACAAAGTTGCTTAAACAGCAAAACAAATAAAAAGGGACAAATGAAACTGCATAAAAATGCTAAAAGATCACAGTCACAACAAACAGAATATATTAAGATGATAATAAATGTAATGGACAAAAAAAAAAAAAAAGCATTGGCTTAAATAAAAAGGCACAAATATGAACCATGTAGGCAGGTTTAACAGCATATTACACAAAAGCATACACCCACACTAACTAGAATCAAGACTCAAAACTGACTTTCTTCAAAGTCACAGATACAAACAAACAGAGCTGAAATGTAAAGAGCATTAGTAAACCCTGAAACATGCTTGCCTGACAACTTTAACAGCTTGTTAATGCACACGTTCAACCATCCCTGATCTACTAACCAGCTCTACTGGCCTGAAGCGATCTGTCGATTCCCAGTTATACTCCGGATCTCTCCTTGTATTCCTCCAATGTTCTGCTAGTAACAATCTCCCATTACCTACCTGTGTTTCCTCACCACTACTCGTCTGTTCCAACCATCCAAGTAGTATGTGCTATCCAGTCACCTCCACTCACCAGTCATAGTCCTTCCCTTTTACCAGGTATCTTGGGATGAGACAGTTATTATATATTCAGTCATCAGTAACTCTGACTTGGCTATTGCTCGCCTGTTTCAGTGCATTTCATCTGTTCAATAAATTCCTGTTTGGGTTTGAGGATAATCCTGTCTCTGAGTCTGGTATTCAGTTACATTATTCAGTACAATACAAATTACAATAACAGCTTTACAATAAAAATAGGAAGGGGCATAAAATTATTGAGTCTATGGGAACAGGGCCATAAAACAGCATAAAATCGCAAAGTATGTAAGGAGTACAAATTAAAGGTGGATAAATACAAGAGACATTAAACCATAAAACCAAACGGGAAAAATTAAGGCTGAAACGGAAGGGGAAAAAATAAATAAAAAGGACAGTCAGACAAAAAAAAAAAAAATGGGAAGAAACTAATGCATAAATGCAAATGTCCATTAAGACAAATACAAACAAGTCTTGAAGGGGAACAAGAGGTGAAGGTATAAACACAAAAGCAACAAAAAAAGTCAAACCAATTTCATGAGTATGGTGTTATACAAAGCAAATTACTTATACAGCATTTAAGTACAAATAAAGCATTAGGGATGTCAAGTTTGTAGTTGTCAAAATAACAGAAGAGGATAACGCGATGGTAATGCAAAAGACAGTCTTTACTTATAAGCAGTTCAAGACAGCTGAGATACAAGCAGGTGAGTAGGCAATTCATATAACATAGAACTTAACTGAATGAGAGTCTTTATGTTTTGCAGGTGCTGGCTGTCGTGACTGAAGGACAGGCTGAAGACAGGCATGACACAGGTAAGTATCCAAGGTGAGTAGATGGGCAAGTCCTTCTGTATGAAACAACATAGGTAAGCAGTTCTTGGGCAAAGACAATATAACAGTCCTAGCAGCAATGAGACCAGACAATGCTTGCTTATATAAGGAAACTGATGAGGTTGATGGTAAACAGGTGTGATTGTGTGCAGGTGATGGCCAGGGAGGATTATGGGAAATGTAGTGCGCTGTGGTGACAGGCATGGTGAATGGAGATTGTGACAGTAGTGACTTCATTGCAGAGAAGGAACGTGGCTCCCTCTGTTACATCTGAACAACTGTACTGAGATAGAGGGTGCTGTTCAGAGGTTGTCCTGAAAGCCAGTGTCAAAGCCTTTAAATTTGTTAATAACCGAGCCAGTGGAATAAGATCAGGAGGTGACAGGTTGTTACTTTAGCTGATTGTAAAACATGTGCTTCCAAGTTCAAGGATCACTCTCATTGTCTTAGTTACACTGGCTGGAAGGCCAGTCAATATAAAAGAGGACTAAAACACCACAGGTGTAATACAAAGGGGAATAAAAAGACATTGATGCATAAATAGGACAGAAAATGGAATAAGAGGGGGATAAAGTAAAGCAAATACACAAGCAAAAGCATAAAAAGGTAAACAAAAATGGCATAATACAAATAGCACAAAATAAAGGAGTCAAGACAACTGCACAAATATAAGGGACAAACAGTTTAAAATACAGAGAGGCAATAAAAGGGAATGTACAAGACAAAAGTATACATAAATGGAAATACAAAAAAAGCAAAGCACATATTCACAAATCAATTATAGTTAAGTTAGAAAAGTAGTTTTACAATAAAACAATAGAAAGGGCCATAAAAAATGTGCATAACAGCTGAGTTACATTTATAGTAACTTGAAACTGGTTTGAATAAATTAAGTGTAAAAGGGCTTAATGACTGAACATAAAGGCATTGCATAATTAAAAAATAAAATGCCATAAAACATGCAAAATAGTCAAGTCAAAATACAAATTTAAACAGTACAATAGGGCACATAGTATAAATCAATACTAGAACTCTGAAAAATGCAAAGGACATAAACCTAAAGCCAAAAGGAATGCAGAGGGATACATTTGACAAAGCCTCAAATAGAAAAAAGAGCATAAAAGCAAAATGGATATTTAAATAAACTGTTCATTAATACAAAGGCATAATACAAAAAAAAAAAAGTAGCACTTCAGAAATGTGGAGAGCCTTTGCAAACATGCAAGCAAACAAACCATTAACAGCTTGTTATCATTGGTTTAATAGATAAACGCACAAATGGTCAACCTTCCCTCAAACTTTTTTGTGTGCATATTGTTAAATACATCTTTGCTGCCAAATTAGCTTATAACCAAGTTTGGGGCACCCCTCTGATATCTGACCTTGGCTTGGGTTTGGATATGCACCGGCAGGTGATTGACTCTCTGTTGCTTACCAAGTAGTATACCTAACATTGGCTGGTCAGAGGCTGCATTGCAGAATAGCCATATTCTCCAAAGCTCTTAAGGAACATGGCTCAACCCAATAAAGAGATGAGTAGGAACAAATTGATACCTGGAGTCTCCACATTCCCAAAGTTCAAAAAGCAAATGAGGGTAAGAGCTAAATTCTGAAGGCTTACCTAGGTGAGTGCTGAAGTTGTAAATGACTACCAATGAGGCCAATAAATACATAAATACATTTATATAAAATATAAAAACATATATAGAGCATGAGTGGGTCTGTTATGGGACCCTCCCTGATCCCACACTGTTTCGTAGCGGTCAGTTGAATGGATGGACAGTGCATAACTATTTTCAGGTCCTCTGGACATGTTGATTGGATTTACAGAAACCCTATCTCAAGGAAGCACAAAATCACTCTCACTGACCTTTACCTGGACTGTTCCCTGCTGGTGGATTGACCTGCCTAACTCAACTAACTAACTAATTTTCAAGAAACGGCTGAAGACGCATCCTTTTCGGAAACACTTGACCCATTAAAGGAGGGGTAAGCCATGTTTCAAAAACATCAACAACAAATGTGTAACCAATCAGCAATAGGGGGTGTATGACGGTCGAGGAGACAGAACAAGCAAGAGGGAGATTTGAAGAAAGACTGCAGAAAGAGAGATGAGACACAATACAAAATAGCTCAAAAGAATATCACTTTATGGGTTTATGACTGGTTAAGATCTTTAGGACCCGCGTTAATATTAGAAAAGCTTTCCAGTGCTGGAGAGAGCTAAGCGGGAAGGAGGCTGCTTTGATTTGACAATTGAGAAACACTGGGTTTGTGTATCATGATTGTCTGGAGCTGCTGTGCTGTTGGCTACTAACAACAAGCTCTTGTTTGTATTTACTCTTGTGTACTGTACGTTCATTTTTTGTGCTTCTTTGTCATTTGTTCATCATCTGCGCTTTATTTTTTGTGAAGCATTATTTTGTTGCGCGTCAGCTGTGATAAACAGACATCCACTCTCGCATTGCGTGTGTAACAGAGGCCAGCTAGTGAAAGTTGTGCAGGTAAACCACTGCTAACTGACAACCGCTAGAGAATGCGGTGTTTAGCGTCATTGTTAGTGCACTTGCCTTGCCTGCCAGCAGCAATCGGGCCGGGGTTTGAGACCGACTCGGAGCAGGGTGGTTAGGATTGGAGAGTGAGTTTTGGAGGTGAAGCTATGAAGAGAGGGCTGTGTTTGTTTGGGTTGATTTCAAATATCAACAATGTCCAACAGTGTTTTTGAAATATGGCTTTCCCCACCTTTAATGCTAACACTTAATATTCTATATCTATTTTAAAAAAACAACTTGCGACATGTACTGTGCTGGACTGACTGGGACTGGTCACGTCACTTGCATATTGTTCCTCTATTGTTAGTTTGATTGCTTCTATTGCTCTACTCATTTGTAAGTTGCTTTGGATAAAAGTAAATGTAAATATAATGTTTCTCTCTTAGTGTAACCGGTGGCTTGCAACGGCCAGTGTGATGTTGTCACAGATCCCTTGTTCCTTGGACTCCAATTCCCATGATCCTCCTGTCTCCACACCTGCACTCACTTTCCTCGTCATCTCCCCATCATCACCGATCATCATCACCTGGACTTCCTCGTCAGCACTCCCTATATATATGGACTCACTCCCTTCACTCCTTGTCTGTTCTTAAATGTTATACCTAGTGTTTGGATGTTGTTTCTCCTCATGTTTCCAATAAAACCCATCATTTGTGGAAAGTCCGTGAACGCTTCATCTGTACAACAGCCAACCGTAACAGATGTGCGGCCAGCTATGAAAAAGAAGAATGGCATATATGCTAATATTAGTCTATCTGTTTATCACAAGATATACCTTAATCAGCCAGATTTAGGCCGTGCCCAGATCAGAAGGAGGACCTCCACCTAGACACGACCACAACGCATCCCTGCAGTGTCAGCTGAGATTGTGTCAACTAGATCATCCCCTGTGAAGGCCTCACCAGCAAAACGATTTCCATACCAGCGTGATGAATCCGATCTTCAACCAGATGGAATTGGATAAAATATTTTGATATTGCGATCCCAATCTGACTTATGACCTGTAACACTGCCTGAATCAGAATCATGCACTGTTCGTTGTTGGCCAGAGGAGAACAGGCCCCCCGACTGAGCCTGGTTTCTCCCAAGGTATTTTTCTCCATTTTTGTCACCTTTTGGAGTTTGGGTTCCTTGCTGCTGTCGTCTCTGGCTTGCTTAGTTGGGGACAATTGATATTCAACAATCTTTTTGATATTCAACAATCTGCCTGCATTGACGCCACTGTATGCGAACTGAACTGAGCTGGATGATGACATCACTGTTTTCTCCAGAGCTGCTGTATAGATAAATTAACTAAAATAATAACTAATGATTTGTGCAAAGGAATGAATCAATACTGAACTTACTTAAGCTGGACAATGACACTGTTCTTCCAGCGCTAGACCCAGACAGCAACATAGTGTCGCCCCAGATCCGGCCCACATCTGGTCCACGGTTAATCCACATGTACCAGATGTGGGCCAGATCTGGGCCACACTATGTTGCTGTCTGGGGAGCTAATAAAAACTTTGTTGTTTTGTATTATTTTCCTGTTATCTCTGTAAAGCTACTATGGAACAATCTACATTGTAAAAAGCGCTATATAAATAAAGGTGAATTGACTTGACTTGATAATGAGCATGAAGAAATGGTGATAATAGTGTTTGGACTGCATTTTACAGAAAATTTGTGGGGTATTCAACATGATGGATATTTACGATTTGAGATTGGTGCGGCCCCAACGTTCTTCCGAGAAGATTCAATCGCTCTTCTTAACACACATCCCACCACAGGAAAATCTAATAAGATAATATGTAGAACCATCAAGATAATCAGGGCATTACCATTATAAGATTGTCGGAAGGGGAGAATTGGGCCCCAAATTGTCCCGATTATCTTGTACTATCTGAACTGCTGTCAGGTTATATGTGAATGTGCTGTCTGGATTACTTACATACAAATGATGAAACATTTAACGATCTATAAGCATTTCACAGACTTCTGTAATTTTCACAGATATTTCGGTGTTAAATATATTTCAGACAAGTTTATAATTTTTTTCTGAAAATAGACAATAATAGCATAAAAAGCGTGAATAAGAGAAAAACCACACGGTCCTTCAAGTTGAGCTGATGACACGTTCAATAAACAAAGAATACTATAATTATATTTTATGTGCCTTTATATTTTTGCAGCCTATTTTCGCTGATATATCAGTGTTATTTGCATTTCAAAATAGTTTATTTTCCTTTTCATTCTAAAAATAGACACAAAAAGCAACACAATACCTTAAAAAAGCACGAAAAAGAGAAAAACCGCACTGTCCCTAAATTGAGCGTGAATAAGAAGCTACAAACACGGAAACGTTGCGTCTTTTAAGGTGGACCGGATAGCGTCAATAAGAAGCTGCGAATGAGAAGCTGGATTCAGCCTCGTTTAGTAGTCTACATTCTGCACAACTTCCCATTCTTTTCTCCTCTTATCGCTAGTAAAGCAGTGAAGACTTGCATCGCTTCTCTTGTGGCTCATCAACTGAAAGTTACAACCAAAAGCTGCACAATGTGGCATCGTATATTATATTCTGAGTTGTGTTGCGTTAAAAATAGCAATAGAACACAGAACATAGCGCCGCCCATTGTCCAAATTGGTCTAAATATGTCATTGATTTTTTAAAATAATGTAAATCTTTCATGGGTTTTCTGCTACATATTTCAGTAAGAGACATCATTTACGTTATATTAAGCCATATTAGTCTTAAAGGGGTGGTTCATTGCGATTTAACTTTTTTTTTAACTTTAGTTGGTGTGTAATGTTGCTGCTTGAGCATAAACAGTATCTGCAAAGTTACAGCGCTGAAAGTTCAATGCAAACGGAGATATTGTCTTTTAAATTTAAGGCAGGTTTGGACTACAACGAGCTTCTTCCTGGGTTGGTGACATCATAAACCCTGCAAAACACGCCCCCGGGAACACGCAACAAAGTGGGCGAGGCCATGTCGCGCTGCATATGGAAGCGGAAGAGTTGTGTACACTGGATGCGATGCGATGCGTCAAAAGATAATATAATTTCTTCCCATTATAATCAGTGATATTGTCTACACTGGATGCGGTGCAGAAGACAGCTTCCAGAATCTACACGAGTTCAATGCTGGATTTGCACCAAGGCTATTCCTGAAAGATGGAGCAGTGGAACTCTGGAAGTGGTGGTACTTCCAGGGGCTCGTGGGGTGTGAGGGTCACCACAAGACACTACATCCAGTGAGGATCATGGGGAGACATTGGGGCCGGTGAGGGTCACCTGAAGACAGATGCTGATATTTACTCAGCAGACTCAATTAAAGCTTGTCATCTTCAATGAATTTGTTACTCTCTTCTTTTGTGATTAAGTCTTTTTTTCAAATTCTTTATTTTGTGTTTGTTCAGACAAGATGTCAAAATTCTGCACTCCAAAATTGAGCTGTTGCGTATATGCTCTAATTTTCTATAACAAATGGTTTATATGGTTCTCTCTCTAGGCAATTTTGACTATAATGTGTTGTATCAGTATTTTTAACCATAGCCACTCATTTTATTTTTCATTATCAGATTCATTAGTTATTCGTTTTTATCATACTGTTACGGTACACAGGGGTCGGACACAGATGTAAACAGGTAAGAGTTGTTTATTGACACCAGTTGAGCAAATTGCAGAGAACAGGTATGCAGTAATGGAAACGTTGAAGGATATATGAGATGAATGGAGATAGTTACTGTCCTTTTCTTTTCAGATGTGGGAATCTGTGAACACGCTGGAGCTGGAGATCGCTGGAGAAGGGTAGAGCACTCACACAGAGGAGACGGGACACACAGAGGTAAGGAGACACGCTGGAGACAGGAAAGCATGGAGCGGTGAGTCCTTGAGGTAAGCACAAACGTGAGTATCTGCAAACGAGACCGGACGTGGAGTGCTGTGTGTGCGTGCTCTTTATAGTGCTGTTGATTGGTGCAATGATGAGGTGCAGGTGGCGGTGATCAGTACTCTGGTGATTGGGTGCGCTGTGATTGGTGGATGGTGGAGTCTGACGTGTCTGTGACAGTACCCCCCCCCCACGGCCCGCTCCTGAGGGCCGAGGACCCCAACGTCGTGGTGGTCGTCCTCTTCCCCGCGGTGCCGGTCTGTCAGGGTGACTGTCGTGGAAGGTTTGAAGTAAGTTGGGATCAAGGATGTCGTTTCTTGGAACCCAGGAGCGTTCCTCAGAACCATAACCCTCCCAGTCTACCAGGTACTCCAGCTGACCACCACGGCGCCGGGAGTCCAAAATCTCGTGGACCTCGTATGCTGTACCGTCTTCCAGGATGAGTGGAAGGGGGGGTTCGGCGGGAGTCACGTCAGGCCCTGTGGAGGAAACAGAAGGGTGATGAGGCTTGAGGAGTGAAACGTGGAAAGTGGGGTGAATACGATACCCTTGTGGAAGCTGAAGTTGGTATGTGACCGGGTTGATCTGCTTGATGACGGGAAATGGGCCAATGAACCTGGGACTCAGCTTCTTGCAGGGCAGACGCAGTCTGATGTCCCGTGTTGACAGCCATACCTTCTGTCCGGGCTGGAACACAGGGGTGTTGGAACGCCGAAGGTCAGCTGTCATCCTGCTCATTGCAACTGATGGTGAGCTGAGTCCCAGACCCTCTCGCTCTCTCGGAACCAGTGGTCCACCGCCGGAACGTTAGATGGTTCCCCGTTCCAGGGGAACAGTGGGCGTTGGTAACCGAGTACGCACTGGAATGGAGTGAGTCCTGTAGTCGGCTGCCGGAGAGAGTTCTGGGCGTACTCAGCCCAACCCAAGTGCTGGTTCCAAGAGTCCTGGTGGTCATGACAGAAGGTACGGAGGAAGCGGTCGATCTCCTGGATCTTCCTATCCGTCTGCCCATTCGACTGCGGATGGTACCCCGATGTTAGACTGACGGCCACACCTAGGAGCGAGTGGAAAGCCTTCCACACTCGAGAGGTGAACTGGGGTCCTCTATCCGATACAATGTCCTCTGGAATTCCAAAATACCTGAACACGTGGTTGAACAGCAGTTCTGCAGTTTCCATGGCTGTAGTTAAGCCTCTCAGTGGAATGAGACGACATGACTTTGAGAAACGATCAATGATGACTAGGATGCAGGTATTTCCATCGGAAGCGGGAAGGTCCGTTATGAAATCCACTCCTAGGTGTGACCAAGGTCGGTTGGGAACGGGCAGAGGAAGGAGTTTGCCGGCTGGAAGGTGACGTGGACTCTTGGAGATGGCGCACTCCCTGCAGCCCTGCATGTACCTTCTGACATCGGCTGCCATTCCTGGCCACCAGAAGCATTCTTTTAGCAACAAGAGGGTTTCATTGACCCCCGGGTGACCAGTGCCTAGTGACGTGTGAGCTGAGTGGATGGTAGGAGTGCGTCGTGTCCGGGTGATGTAAAGCAAGCCAGGTGGACAGCCCGGCGGAGGGTTCGTGGAGGCATTGGAGGAGGGAATGGTCTCTTCTGACCATGTGATCGGGCCTACAATGAGAGAGCTCGGGATGATAGGCTCAGGTTCTTCCGACCTCTCTTCAGGAGCATGGAGACAGGAGAGAGCGTCAGCTTTTACATTCTTTGAGCCAGGCCGAAAGGAAATGGCGTGGTTGAACCGAGAGAAGAACATGGCCCAACGAGCTTGTCTTGGATTCAATCTCTTGGCAGCGTGGAGATATTCAAGGTTATGATGATCAGTGAGGACCAGGAACGGATGTTTGGCTCCCTCAAGCCAATGCCTCCACTCTTCCAAAGCTAGCTTCACAGCAAGGAGTTCCCTGTCACCGATGTCGTAGTTGACTTCCGCCGGGCTGAGCTTGCGGGAGAAGAAGGCGCATGGATGGAGCCTACTGGGTGTCCCCTGCTGCTGTGACAACACCGCTCCCACTCCGGTGGTAGAGGTATCCACCTCCACGATGAAGGGCAGCTCTGGATCGGGGTGGACGAGGAGGGGAGCGGTGGTAAAGGCTTCCTTGAGGCAGTTGAAGGCGTTGGTGGCAGCTGGTGTCCAGGACAGAGACTTGGGCTTATTCCTGAGCAGACTGGTAAGAGGATGAGTGATGGAGCTGTAGTTCTTGATAAACCGGCGATAGAAGTTAGCGAATCCAAGGAAGCGTTGCAATTCTTTGATGGTTGTGGGTTCTGGCCAGGTGGTGATGGATTCCACCTTCCTCTTGTCCATCCGGATGCCACTGTGGTCGATGATATACCTCAGGAAGGATACTGATGGCTGATGGAAGGAGCACTTTTCCGCTTTGAGGAACAGATGAAACTGACGAAGACGGGTGAGGACCTCCGCAATGTGTTGGCGATGTTCGGCCAGGCTCCGGGAGTATATGAGTATGTCGTCGATGTACACCAAGACGAACCGATGGAGAAACTCCCGGAGCACCTCATGAATGAAGTCCTGGAATACGGAGGGGGCGTTGACCAGGCCATACGGCATCACCCGGTACTCGTAGTGGCCGGTAGGTGTGATAAAGACGGTCTTCCACTCGTACCCCTCACGTATCCGGATGAGGTTATACGCGCTGCGGAGGTCCAACTTCGTGAACAGTGGCACCACGGAGATGTTCCAGTGCCGCTGGGACGAGAGGAAGGGGATATCTGAACTTGACAGTAATCTTGTTGAGTGAGCGGTAGTCGATGCAGGGCCGCAAGCCTCCGTCCTTTTTTGCCACAAAGAAGAAACTGGAAGCAGCAGGGGAAGTAGACGGGCAGATGTAACCTTGAGCAAGGGCCTCTTTGATGTATTCCTCCATGGCCTTCACCTCCGGGATGGATAAGGGGTAGATCTTACCCCTTGGCACTGGTTCACCCGGAAGCAGATCGATGGCACAGTCCCATGGCCGGTGTGGAGGCAGCTTGGAAGCCCTTTGAGGGCAGAAGACGTCAATGAAGGGGGCGTAACACTTGGGAATGTCGATGGAACGTTTCTCCACTGGACTCTCGATGGATGTTGTACAGATGGAAAGTTCTGGAGGAGGAGTTTGTGGTATAAGGAGTTCCGCGAAGCATCGAGAGAAACAGGTTTCGCCCCACTTCAGGATTTCGCCGGTTTTCCAGGAGATGGTGGGATTGTGCTGCTCTAGCCAGGGACGCCCTAGAACCACGTCAGCGGTGGAATCCTCCAGAACCAGCAGATGTACTTCCTCTTGGTGTAGAAGTCCAACTTGAAGTTTGAGTGGTCCCGCCACTCTTCAGACGTGCTTATGGCTGAGAGGTCTGCCAGTTATGGAGTTGATCTGGTAGATCGTCGGAGACGGAGAGGTCTTGAGATGAAGTTGCCGGCAGAGGGCGCCGGAGATGAAATTGCCGGCTGACCCTGAATCGAGGAGCGCGACCACTGTAAGGGAGATATTAGCGGCAGTAAGATTGACGACAGTGGTGAGTGGTTTCATTTTCTGGATAGAAGGAATTATGGCACTC
The DNA here is from genome assembly GCA_003731715.1 of Anabarilius grahami. Classification (NCBI taxonomy): domain Eukaryota; kingdom Metazoa; phylum Chordata; class Actinopteri; order Cypriniformes; family Xenocyprididae; genus Anabarilius; species Anabarilius grahami. The sequence goes on from RJVU01054598.1 coordinate 3,792,338, forward strand.
ATCATGGGTCATGGAGGTCGTGTGGGGCACGCAGCAATCACATGCCCAGGAGCGCCACAATATAAGCACAGGTTCAGGGCCAGCCGACGTTGGCGCTCAGAGGTAGTTAGACGAGAATTCTCTATAGCCATGGGTTCGTTGGCTGGTTCTGGGGAGCTGACGGGTTCAGATCGGCAGAGGAGCATGTTGGCAAGAGACTGGTCCTGGTGTTCTTGAAAACACGCATGCATACGGGTGGCGCAGCGGATGGACAGCTGGATGAACTTCTCAAGGCCGATGGAATCCTTGTATGCACCGAGATGCAGCTGCACCCGAGGCTCTAGTCCTTGACGGTAGGTGGTAAGCAAAGCCTGTTCGTTCCATCCACTAACAGCAGCAAGCTTTCTGAAGTGCAAAGCATAATCATAGATAGACATAGATCCTTGTTTAAGGTTGTAAAGTTTCTCACCAGCAGATCAGTAATCGGTTTCCCGAAAACTTCCCAGAAATGGGAAATAAAGGAAGAATATGACTGAGCGATAGCACCGTGTTGAGACCAGATGGAGTCTGCCCATTTGAATGCTTTGCCGCTTAACTAAGAGATGAGGAACGCTATCTTGGATGTATCGTTCAGGTACAGGTGCGGCTGCATCTCCAGGATCAGTTCGCACTGCAGCAGGAATCCACTGCAGTCCTCCACCGATCCTGAGTAGGGCGCTGGCTTGGCCATGGGACTGGCGTACACTGGTGGTGAAGGAGAACTGACGGGGCTGACTGTGGTTACCGCTGGTGCAGGTGAGGGAGAAGTGGCTGGAGATGGTGACGGTGGATTGGTGGTGAGAGTACGCCAAAGCGCATCCACAAGTGCTTGGAATGGGTCAGGTTGGCTCATACTGGGTCTTCGGTGTTGGTCCGGTCTTCTGTTACGGTAAACAGGGGTCGGACACAGATGTAAACAGGTAAGAGTTGTTTATTGACACCAGTTGAGCAAATTGCAGAGAACAGGTATGCAGTAATGGAAACGTTGAAGGATATATGAGATGAATGGAGATAGTTACTGTCCTTTTCTTTTCAGATATGGGAATCTGTGAACACGCTGGAGCTGGAGATCGCTGGAGAAGGGTAGAGCACTCACACACAGGAGACGGCGCGCACACACAGAGGTAAGGAGACACGCTGGAGACAGGAAAGCATTGAGCGGGGAGTCCTTGAGGTAAGCATAAACGTGAGTATCTGCAAACGAGACCGGACGTGGAGTGCTGTGTGTGCGTGCTGTTGATTGGTGCAATGATGCAGGTGGCGGTGATCAGTACGCTGGTGATTGGGTGCGCTGTATTTGGTGGATGGTGGAGTCTGACGTGTCTGTGACACATACTCTTTTCTTTTTTTTTTTTTGATGACATTATTGATGTTTTCAACATCAACAGACAATTTGTCTTTAGGTAATTATTTGTGCAATTTGAAACAGAGATTTACATTTTTCCATCATTTTTTGGATGTCTAAAGTAGACCTGGCATCAGAGTTTATATACCAGATTATTCCTGGTTGTAATGTTGTATCCAAAAATTACCTTTCTTGTATTTTATGACTTTACACTTAAATGCTGAACAGAAGAAGAACATAAATATTTCAGCTTTTTAGGGGCAACACCATAATGACAGAAAACAGAGCATGGACAGTAAAATCTCAGTTACAAAAAGAGTAAATACAACAAAATCACACTGCTTTACTTTAAGGAGCAAAGTATTAAATTAATTTCTATAACACTGTATCTTTATTGTATCATTGTTGCATTATTATGCCCCCTAAATATGTACTTGTTTTTATTGTTTTGTTTATTTGTCATCACCCCTATTTTTTATGATTTGTACTTTATTGATTTTCTTATTTGCAGACAAATGTGTTTGTCCTCACAACTGTTTCTGAGCTCTGGTGTCTGTGAGGTTGTCTTGTAATATACTACAGTGACCAGCAGATGGTAGTCAACACTTGTAGGATTGAGTTTAGTGTTTGTGACAAATATAGAACTCAAGTAACATTTATAACTTAAGTGTGGCTCAAGCTGACAGTTTACTTGAAATAATTCTATTGCTATTTTATTTGGTGAATGAGATCTATATAACTGAATGTATTACTCAAGCCAGAGAAAAGCCAGAAATAAATTAGATGTGATTTTCTTAAAAACATGAAATATAATCTTATAATCTATTTGTTTTTATCTTCGCATGAGTCATTTTCACCCCCCATATTAATTCACTTTTTTGTTATTTCATTGGACTCACGGCTTCAGAGAAACAGGCATGATATACAGAGATTTACATGCTCTTCATCTTTATGACTTGTGCATAGTTTACGGGAGTTTGTCAAGTTAGAAGCCTTGAACCTTGTGTTGAATTTTTTTATTTAAAAATTGTAATATTGTATTTGTGTTTTTGCAAAGGGGATTTTAAAAACAAAACAAAAAGAGAATAAACCAAGGCAGGGGTCATGCTGCTGAAAAGCGGAGGGTGAAATTAACTTTAGATCAAAGAAAGGATGTCAAATGTGACTGTCGAAGTGAATGGGAAAACAAAAATTTTATTCTTCAGGGAAGTTTGAGATATCCTTCTATTGATTTAGCTCTTGTGAGTTCTGTCATATCTCTGATAGCAGAAAACCAATGGAGTAGCAAAACAAAATTGATTTTGCTACTTTTGTTCAAAGCCTATCACAGCTGGAAATGCCACTAAATCAACTTCTCAGTGTTAGCTTTCTCAGGTTGCTTTGAACATTTTAGTCAGAATTAATACTTATGATTTATTAGTATATTACAAGCTCTATATAGGAAGGAACCACCTTCCTCACACGCATGTCACTGTTAACTCAGTGACTCTTAAGCATTTGGAATAATGTTTCTTGCCCTTCCCAATTTACCCTCTTGTATTCTCGTCCTGTATTTCTGCTGTTTATCAGGTCTTATACAGTACTATATAATGACGTTCAATTTCATGCTTGGAGGGAGTTATGTGTTTCGATGTAATAAGAGCTATTTGTATTTTCCACACCAATTCGGTACTGGCTTTTTCATATTTGAGAGATTGCTCAAAACTGTGCATGCGTCTCCTGTGTATGCGTACAAGTCAAATGAAGTATACTTTCCAAGGCTGTGCTTTTGACTGTACGTGTACACTAGCGTACGCATAAGAAAACGAAGTATACCCAGGGCTATACAGTAAGTGTGTCACTAATCTTAGGACTGTCTACTTATGGAAAACTATGGCCCGGTTTCACAGACAGGGCTTAGACTAAGCCAGGATTAATGTATTAATCCATTAATGTACTAAAAACATATTTAAATCAGTTCATGTGAGTACAGTGGTTCAATATTAATATTATAAAGCGGCGAGAATATTTTTGGTGAGCCAAAAAAACAAAATAACGACTTCTATAGTGATGGCCGATTTCAAAACACTGCTTCAGGAAGCTTCGGAGCGTTATGAATCTTTTGTGTCGAATTATGATTCGGATCACGTGTCAAACCGCCAAACTGCTGAAATCACGTGACTTTGGCACTCCGAACCGCTTATTCGACACACTGATTCATAATGCTCCGAAGCTTCCTGAAGCAGAGTTTTGAAATCGGCCATCACTATATAAGTCGTTATTTTGTTTTTTTTGGGTGCACCAAAAATATTCTCGTGGCTTTATAATATTGATATTGAACCACTGTACTCACATGAACTGATTTAAATATGTTTTTAGTACCTTTATGGATCTTGAGAGAGGAAATGTCATTGCTGGCTATGGAGGCCTCACTGAGCCATTGGATTTCAACTAAAATATCTTAATTTGTGTTCTTAGATTAACGAAGGTCTTACGGGTGTGGAACGGCATGAGGGTGAGGAATTAATTACATTATTTTCATTTTTGGGTGAACTAACCCTTTAAGCCTTAGTTCAATAAGAGCATTTAAGTAGCTTTTATAAACATACACTTGAAAAAAACATTACTGTTGTGCATCTTGAGATAAACAATGACACTGACATATTTTAAGATCCGTCAGTACGTTCAGTTACAACTGCTCAAACATGCACTTTATTCTAGGACTAGCTTAAGCCTTGTCTGTGAAACCGGGAGATTGCGTGCTATGATAAATCTTGCCTTAAAACATCAGTTTATGTCTAGAAATTTGTAATATATCTTGATAAATAAATCACGAAATGTAAATGCAAATAAATCAGTATATTCATTCACAGTGGCAGGAAATTAAAACATGCATTGCATCCTAAATGACACACTATGCACTTATACACTGTGTACTTATGCACTATGTACTCATTCATGGAGTGCGTGAATTGTATAAGGTTATTTTGTCATTTAACAATGGAGTCTGATCCCCCCCTCCCCCCCCCCCCCCCCCCCCCCCCC
>RJVU01054598.1:3796739-3834474 GCA_003731715.1 Anabarilius grahami
AGCAGTAGCGTGTTTACCCACCACGCAAAGCACGCAATTGCCTACACTACCCCCAGTGGTGTAGTCTACGTGATATGCAGGTATGCCTTATACCCACTAGGAAAGGTAAAGAATTTCCGTATATCCTCTTAAAAATGCGCGAGAATACGGATTTGGCACTCTATAATGTGCTGTGACAGATCGCAGCACCTCAGTTCTAAGCGGCAGCCTGACACGCACGTGAACTGATCCTGTCCTCCACTTTAATACCAGTTACAGCGTGATATAAACATGAATGAACACCTAAAGGTATGTTAAAGGATACAGAACAACTTACCGACATCCTTATCATGTCTCATGTAATCGTTTAATCATTGTTTCAACTGCGGAAAGACGTTAACAGCTTGTAAACAAACAAACATAACGTCACATTTACCTCAGAACAAACATATTCATCATGACCATAAACTCAGTCAGCTAGAAAAATTAACTATAGAGATGGAGAGGAGCATTTAGCTAAATATATGCACCATATTACATATTATAATTTTTAATGTTCTTCAGTAGCCTATATAATGCATGTTTGAATAAATCCATCAAGTTGACAGCCACCATATAAATGTTTATATTTTAAAAAAAAGAATGATAGTAGAAATAATTTTAAAGTTACTAGGCCTATTATAACTTTATTATTATAAAAAAAATAATTACCGATCTGTAATTTAAGTTTGTATACAAATTGGTTCATTTAACATTCAATATTAATGTACCAACTGATTCCCATGTGTATTATACAGCATTAGTTGATTTTTTTTTCTTGAGAAAATTTGCCATGTAGCCTACTGTAGCTACCTGATATAGAGTTTATTCAAAGTAACTGATATTGACTCGATGCAAGCTTGTGAATCCAAATGCATAACTATGATGACAGACTGGCAGGAAATGGTGCAAAACAGAGTCCAAACAGTGTGATATTGTGACATACTGATAAGCCTCATCTTTCCATTAATGTTAATAATAGTTGCAACTTGCACTCTTGTGCAAATGTGCATTGAAAATTGCCAGCTGATAAAAAATGTGCTCCAGGTGTGCACAGATCTTAACTGGCTGAGTTAGATGGAGATTGACAATAAACAGTAGAAAATCAGTCCAGTCTCTCCAGCTGTAAATGTCATTTGCTGTTAAAGTCTTGTGTTGCTTATAATAAATTGTAATAAATTATATTATTATAATAAATAATTATAAATACCACCCCCGCCCCGCTCATTGGGGCCCCCTCCCGGAGATTTGCTTAGGGCCCCAATAACCTAAACACATCACTGGTTGGTGTGAACACAAATATAGTTATTGTTACAGTTGTCTTTATAGATGTTATTGGTATGAACGGGCCTTCAGTATCTCAAGGTTATTCACTAATATTGTCCTAGACAGCAGTGAGACAAAAATAAGAGCAAATGGAGATTGTCTATTCTCTCAAGATGTCAAGATTATTACCCATAATTTATTTAATCTGTTCTGTAAGGCATTTGAAACTACAATATAATATATTTTCCTTTGAAATGTTCATGATTTCACTGGAGCTCACATCCATCAATGATCCTTGTGAAATGGTCTATGACCTTGCCGTTGCTAGCGCTATGCTCCTAAAAAACCTGAATATTGTACAATAACTCAATTTGTGTACCAAATAGTTAAGATGCCTGTTAAAGGGTTTTTTAAAAAATGATAGAAAATGATAGCAAATAGCTAGTTTAATAAGAAATTGCAGAATGAATGATTGAGGCGGTGACACGCAGACATTCAAACCTCTTTTTTTGAAATGTTTACACAAGGTAAGATCTTGAATGCACTGCTGAACACAAAGAAACCTAGAAGCTTAGAAACACTTGGCCATGAATAAAAATGGGCTAAAAATATAAGCTATACCCTCGAGTGGTTAAAAAGCATTCCCACTGAGTCACAGACAGAAATGCTGGAAAAGTGCATGGTATTAGGAAAGAACAGGGCTATAACATAGTTCACTCAATAGGCATGACAATCTGAAAGTACAGGGTGAATTTATATGCTTCACTTCAACTTTCAGGTCGAACAGGGAAGAGCCGGTGACAATGTTCTGCGCTCTTTCACCAGGATCAAGAGCTGACAGGAGATTGTAAGAATATCCGCTTTGATCACTTGCATTGATCCTCTCTGTGTCTCTGGTTAATTGTGGCTGTCTCATATTGTCGGTCATTGTCTGTCAAAGAAAAGCTTCAGGAATTAAAATGAGATTAAGACTTGGAAGAAATGAAGAAGAGTGAACGTATGTGCGATGACTGAGAGGCGTAATAATATCTCGCCCTCTCTCAATCTCTCATTCTCTTCTCCTTGACTCTTTCTTTTGATGTCAAGTCTTAAAATTCACTCATCTCAGTTTTTTTGTAATATCCTTTTTGCTCTTTTTTTCTCATGCCCTGGTCCTCTCTTGTCTGTCTGCTCGATTTGGTCAGAGCCATTGTTAAGCAAAAGTAAAGCAATAAAAATCTAAAAATGCTTGTACCCTTTCAGTTCAGAGGAAAGAAAGGACGTATATACAGGCCTTTGAATAATTGAATTACTGAAATATTTTTGTCATATGGCGCTTATCACAGTGTTTAATTCAATTATTAATGTTTTAGGTCTTCCATTCTTAGCTCCGGTTTTGTCACTATATATAATTTTTTTAAACATTTTTTATTACAATGAATGTAATGTGACTTTGAGTGTCAGTTCTTTTAAACCTACATTTCCATGGTCATTCATCTCAACAGGTGACATTTACTAAATGTTTTTTAAAATTATTTTAGGAAAATTCAGTGTCAGAATTGCATCGCTTCTGAGTCAGTCCATCATCAAGGTTACAGTATGTATGTTTACCAAGGTTTAAAATAACCCATGGCTACAAGAATTTTCAATTAATTCATAAGATCACCGGCAACAATTCCTAAAGTGAAAATGAAAACCAAATCGATTTATGCTTATAATAAATGTTTCACTGTGATGCACATTGCATATTACATTCAATCACACACATTTCTGTTGTGGTCTTTTTTTTTCCATCAAGGCTAAATGACATCATGCTTTACTGGATAGGGAGTGTAAATCCATAAATACTTATTTTCTTTTAGTTTTTCATCCTTTTTCAGTAAAAAGCCAGCTGATCATTGAATCCATTCTGCTTTCATCAGAAGTGGTCATTTCTTCTCCTCTTGATAGTTGGCCCCTTCAAAAACAATATCACATCTACGTCTCCACCTGTGTTGGTCTAGAACTGTCTGTTCCTTGATCCGAACTGTTTCTCGGATTCAAGGAAGGTGTCTTATTGATATACTACAGTAGAAAGACAAGCAATAATGTTACGAGAATCAGCCAGGTGGAGTTTCAACATGTGAGTTGACTCACATGACCTCTGATTGAATCATGTGAAAGTGAACCGCAGGTTGTGCACATGAATTAGGTGTTTATTAAACTAACCACGTCAATACATTGAAGACAAGAAGCATCACCATCAATGCCACGTGTAGGGTTCATTCAAGGTCAAGGAAGATGCAGCAGTGTGTTACAGCGAATTGAAATCACATTAGTCTGGATATGGAGTGCTTATTTTTGAGCAATTAAGCCTGATGATGACAAACCATAAATAAATAATTAATAGCCGTAATTAGTGGAACTTGTTGTATCATGACCCAAAAATGAGTAACTGGTCTAGTCTGATCATGTCACAGACAGCAAATTTATGTATTTTTGTAATGTATGTAATTTATTGTCATTTTGTATGCTAAATGCAAATTCGATTCTTTGTTGGGTTGCCACTTGATGTACAGTTGTGGCCAGAATTATTGGCACCCTTCATAAATATGATCAAAGATGACTCTAAATAATTTATAAAATTAGCAAAAATCTAACCTTTCATTGAAGGAAAAGAATTGAAAGTGGGGGGAAAATAACATTAAGAAATAAATGTTTTTCTCCAAAACACGTTGGCCACAATTTTTGGCACCCCTAGAATTTTTTATGAGTAAAATATCTCTGAAGTATATTCCCATTCATATTTAAAAATTTTTAGCCCACCAGGATGATCATGAACATGAAATTGTCCAGCCATGACTTCCTGTTCCACAGGAGTATAAACATGAGGAAACACAAAGGCCAAATTCCCTTAATCATTCATCATAATGAGAAAAAACAAAGAATATAGTTCTGATGTGCAGCAAAAGATTGTTGAGCTTCACAAAATAGAAAGTGGCTGTAAGAAAATACCTAAAGCACTGAAAATGCCCATTTCCACTATCAGGGCAACAATTAAGAAGTTCCAATCAACTAAAGATGTTACAAATCTGCCTGGAAGAGGACGTGTGTCTAAATCGTCCTAATGCACGGTGAGGAGGAATGTTTGAGTGGACAAAGACTCTCCAAGGATCACAGCTGGAGAATTGCAGAGATTAGTTGAGTCTTGAATCTCAGAAAGCCTAAAATAAATAATCAAACAGCACCTACATCCCCACAAGTTGTTTGGGAGGGTTTCAAGAAAAATCCTCTGCTCAGATCCAGAAACAATCTCCAGTATATTCAGTTGTCAGACAAGACTGGAACTTCAAACGGGACCAGCTTCTATGGTCAGATGAAACTAAAAAAATAATTTTTTGGCAGCAAACCCACCAGATGGGTTTGGCGCACACATGGATAAAAAGTGCCCCATGCCCACGGTTAAATATACTGCTGGATCTTTAATGTTGTGGGCCTATTTTTGTGCTGGAGGTCCTGAACATCTTGTTCAGATATATCGTATCATGGATTCTATCAAATACCAACAGATAAAAAATCAAAACCTGACCGCTTCTGCTAGAAATCTTAGAATGGGCTGTGGTTGGATCATCCGTCGGGACAATGATCCAAAACAAACATCAAAACCAGCACAAAGATGTGTCACTGAGCACAAAATGAAGCTTCTCCCATCGCCATCACAGTCCCCTGACCTGAACCCTAAAGAAAATGAGTGGAGGGAACTGAAGAGAAGCACCAACATGGAGCTGGGAATCTGAAGGATCTGGAGAGATTCTGTATGAAGGAATGGTCTCTGATCTCTTCTCAGGTGTTCTCCAAACTCATCAGGCATTATAGAAGACGACTCAGAGCTGTTATCTTGGCAAAAGGAGGTTGCAAAAAGAATTAAAAATAAATTAAAGGAATTAAAGAAATAGAAGGGTGCCAATAATGGTGGTCAACGTGTTTTGGAGAAAAATATTTATTTCATAATGTTATTTCCCCCCCCACTTTCACAAATTTTCCTTCAGTGTGGTATGGGAACAGCTCCAGTCAAGACTGCAAAGCCCTGCAGAGAGTTGTGCGCTTAGCTGAGCGCATCTCAGGGTCTGCTCTCCCCTCTCTGCAGGACATCTACCTCAAACGCTGCAAAAGCAGAGCTGTTAAAATCATCAAGGACTCCATCCACCCCAGTAATCATCTTTTCACTTTGCTGCCATCTGGTAAGCGCTTCCGTAGTCTGATGGCAAAAACCGAGAGACTTAGGAGGAGTTTCTTTCCCCAGGCCATCAGGCTCCTGAACTCAAAACCTGCCTCTTAACATCTTCATGTCTTCACTTAATATGCACTTTATCAGTAAGATAATTCATAATTCACTACCTCACATTGACATACTGAAAGTGTTAACCTGTTTGCACTTTTGCCTCTTGTACATTCCTGTGTATCTTAATATTTAAGACCACAGTATAATGCACATATGCACATTGCCTCTTGCACATCCCTGTGTATCTTAATATTTAAGACTACAGTTTACTCTCATGCACATTATTTTCCATTCTATATTTAAATTCTACAGTATACATCTTTTTTTTATATTTTATTCTTATATTTTTATTGTTTACTTTTATTTAATTCCTTCATAGCTATAGTTATGTATATTTTCATCTGTGTTGTATTCTTTAATAATTGCACTGTCCATGGAGCGGACCTGACTCTCATTTCACTGCTGGTTATATATGCTCTATATAATTGTGCATGTGACAAATAAAACTCTTGAATCTTGAATCTTGAATTCAATGAAAGGTTAGATTTTTGCTAATTTTATAAATTAAAGATCAAAAGGATTAACAATGCAGATTTATTTTTAGAGTCATCTTTGATCATATTTATGAAGGGTGCCAATAATTCTGGCCACAACTGAACATGAAACAAAACTGTTTACTAGTTACCATCCCTGTGTGTTACAGTAAAGGTAGAGTTCACCCAAAAATGAACATTGTCATTATTTACGCACCTTCAAGTTGTTCCAAATCTTTATGAATTTCTTTCTTCTGCTGAACACAAAAGAAGATATAAACACCCCATTGACTTCCATAGTTTTTTTTTCTTCTTTTTTTCTCAATACTATGTAAGGCAATGGGGTCCATCAACTGTTTGGTTACCCGTATTCTTCAATGGAAAGAATTAGATATGGACTTTTTTTTTTACTGTAACAGAAGAAAATATTTTTTGTCAGTATTAAAGGGAACATATCATGAAAATCTGAATTTTTCTGTGTGTAAGTGCTATAATCACGTCCCCGGTGCATCTACCAACCCAGAAAACATGAAAAAGGACAACCCAATAACGGTGCTTTGGTAAGCCTTTCTCTGCCATTCAGATTTTGATTTTGCGAGCGACAGCGGTGTAGCAGTAACACTGGTCCTGATCAAACACACTTGAATGTCTTCAGGATTACTAAAGCTATGTGAAGGAAGGTGAGCTGGGTCGGAGCAAAACTCTGCAGGACAGCAGCACTCAGTGATGTTTGCAAATTGTCTTTCTGAATGTTTTGTTAACACGTTGCTATTGTAAATGTGGCTAAAGTTACCATTGTTTATTACTATTCACGGAGACCACGAAGTCTGTATAATTCATAAATGCATCTTCATTCTTATTGAGTCTCTCTAAAGTGTGTAGCTTTAGCCACATTAGCCATGGAGCATGCTATCAAACTCATTCAGAATCAAATGTTTGCAAACATCCTCAGCCATACCTACATGATCTGACATGCTGCATTACAAACAGTTTGTGAGAGTTATATTTGCTGTGTGAGCTTCTCCTGTATTATTTATGCCTCAGTGTATTGGAATCACGAGCTTGGGGGCAGGAGCACGAGCTCATTTGCATTTAAGTGTACAGACACCAAATCAGCAAATTTTTTTCTCCCATCCAAAAATATACAACATGGTATAATAAAAATCCATGGGGTATTTTGAGCTGAAACTTCACAGACACATTCTGGGGACACCAGAGACTTATATTACAACTTGTAAAAAGGGGCATAATAGGTCACCTTCAAATGAACGACTACATTAATATCTTAGTTGCAGAGTGTCTTAAAAAAGGAAATTTATGAGGGATTGAAAAATGGCTCTATATTGCAGTAGCCTGTAAAACTTCACACTTGAATTCTGTGTGAGAGATAAGGAGTGAAAGATAACAGCTCGATAGTTCTTGGAATGGATTGAATGTGAATTTATTTTTATCCACATGCCACATTTTTTTGGCACTGACATTATTTGAATATGTCTTTAATAAAATAATAAATGAATTACTTTTTGTTTTGCAACACCCTTTCTGGTTATAATTAGTCAATCTTTTGAGCACACATTTTAGGCTTTTGCAGAACTGTGCAGTGATATGTCTGACAGTGAGAGAGAGAGATGGGCTGCAGACGTCCATGATGACTCATATTCATGAGTCAATACAACACCATTTTAGTGTGCTGACATTAGTTCCTAGTAGAAAACTATGTGTGCTCCACATTAGACTATTGTGATAGCTAATTGTCTGGGCAGTAGTCATAAAAATACATTGTTTTTACCTGATATGATAAAATGATAACATTTTAACATTTAGGTTTGACCTTTTGGCTGAGGTATTGTAAAGCAGACAGAGGGGAAATGCATTATTAATGAATTGTGCCTACTGATTGCATCATTTAGTTTTACATGCTGCCTGTGTTGTTTTAGCAGCTAATTCACTATATGCCCAATTATGTGAATCATATACAATGGGTTTCAATCAGCTCCCTGGAGTCAGGACACTTATAAGGGAGTCGGACATTTTAAGGGCTGTCTTAAACAGTTGCTCCCTAAAAAGTCCCATGCACCATGTAAACCAGGAAGCATTGATGCTCACTATATATTCCCTTAATGGAAATTGCAAAACATACATTTTTAAAAGCCAACTCACTATATATAACAACACACGACAGATGTTTTGAAAAAACAAACCGTTGTTTAATTATATTTCAGCATAGACATACATTTTTAATTAATTTACAGCTAAAAAAATGTCAGAATATTATCAGTTCTGCTGTTGTTCATTATGTTGCACTATGCTAATGCGCAATTGAATATATGGGTAAAAGACCTGTGAAAAATCAATACAGAAACTTCCTTCACATTAAAATGCTACATTGGGCTGTATTTTTATGGAATTTTTTTATACTTTAGAGTTTTGTGAATATAGCGGAATATATACTGCAATGAGCCTAATTTACACATGAATGAGGCGTGTTTACTCAAACAAAATGGACACTTTTCAAATATATCTTTTGCATTTAAACTGATGTTTTTTACCTGATGTGTGATATATTAATTTTTTATGGGCTTTTTTGGTCTTTATCAGATAAAAGAGTGGAACACAGGAAGCACCCCATATTGTCCTCCATGAGCACAACAGCAATGCACAATTTCCTAAATTTGCAGTATATTTTCATTGACATGGAACACCTTCAGTTCCCATTTACCTAAAGTTTTTATTTTTTTCCACTTAAATTGTGACTATAAAATGTCAACAGCATTTTTCATTTATAAAGTCACCACATGGGTTAGAATCACAGCACCATAATGAAGTCTCAGGTATTGTGAATTTGAATGTGAATTATAACATGTCAATTTGCCACTGTTTCATGCCAATTATAAATCAAACCCAGACCCTTTCTGTCCACTGCCAGCAACCAAAATAGCCTCATCCTCAGAAAATAGCCCTCTTTCATTTCACTCCCTTTTTGTTTCTCGTGGCAGTGCAAGAGCCTATTTTCAAATCTATAATTTCTCAGGGCAATTTTCGTTGTGCATTAATGCAGCATGCACTGTCGATGCACTTTGATTAGTGTTGGGGTTTTTTTGCAGCTCCTTTCACAGTGGTGTGATTAGACACACGAGGGATGAAGTACTTCTGTTCTATCTGCTCTCATTCCCTCTCTCCTTCACGCATGCATTTGAAAGGTCCTTTGAGACCACGGGGCCACAATAGCATCATAAACATTGCTCCTTTGGTAGTGTGGGCTTATGTGTGTGCTTGTGTAGCCCAGGGTATAATGGAAGGAAATGGAAGATGGAGTTAACATGCTGATGTCAGGAGGCTTAGGGTCTTGACTGCTCTGTGATATGGACGGTGATATAGTCGGTAATTGGTATTTCTCTCAGAGGTGTATGAAGCAGCAGGAGGTCAGCTGTCTTTGCTTTCAGAGAAAGTGGCCCTCAGATGACCCAGAGGCTAAATGAGCTTTTGAGCATTCTGTACATGTGTGCCGGTAATGAGGTGGGAATTTGCAGTGAACTAGCTCAAGATGTCCATTGCTTATGGATTGTTATTATAATTTAAGTTGTGTTTTATGATCTGTGTCCAAGTTTGTTAAAAAAAAGTTAATATCTCAGATTCAGTGTTTATTTTTGCTTTTTTTTGTTTTTCAGTTAGTTTTTCTTTTGACGAGAATATATTTAGTCAATATTTTATGTTATACATTTTCAGGCAATTTTACTCTGAATTTTAGTTGACGAAAAAACACTGTTTAGTTTAAAGTGCAAAATTATATATTCAATATTCTATATACTGAATATTTAAACATTTTATAATATAAATGTATCAACATCTATCAAAAAACCACATGCAAGTTGTAAGAAAACTGGGGAAAACAATTGTTAGAGCAGTGTTATTTCCATCATATTTGTGTCAACAGTTGTAATTGAAATAATTTTTGTCCGGTCTACGTTATTGTCATTGTTACGTCCCCCTGGCATCTAGGGGATATGGAGACGTAACACAAGAAAAAGTAATTATTAAAATGCTGTTAAAAGGAATGTACTCATTTATTAAGGAGATGTGATGTGTGTAATAAAGGAACAGGCAGAGAGGAAAACGGAATTTGTAGTTGCTTTTAGTAAGAAAAATAATTCAATATAACGAAACACCCAATAATACAATAAACAGTGAACCAAACATACATCCAAAACAAATACCTATTTACAAATTATATACAAACGTAAAGAATAAACGATAACAAAGCGAGGGACAAGAGCAGTGCTAAAGCAAAGAAATCAATAAAACAAACAAGTTAACTAAACCCCAACAAATACTAAGCTAATCAAAAGAAAGCAAGGAAAATAACATCTTCAGTGTAGGACACCGCTATCTACACTATCTAACAAACATAAATACATAAATTTCGCACCCGCTCCTAAACTAGTGCTGTGAGGTGTAAGTCACGTGACGTACTAACCTGGTCCCATCACTATGTATCGGAGAAAGACTTGAACAAACTCTGGTAAACCGAGAGTCGAGTCACACCATAAACTCATGAAGAGCAACATTTCAACAAAAGAAAACACACAATAAACGAATCAAAATAACTACGCAAGGGCAAAACAAGAGCAAACGCAAGCAAACAAAAGAAAATCAAGCGCTTCTCCCGCGCTCTTCTTCTTCTTAAGTGAATTTTATTGGCAGTTTGCAATCTTTGCGCATTACCGCCATCTACTGGACTGAGGTGTGATCACATTGGGTCTTGAGAAAAAAAACAAAAAAACAAACCTAGTAATAAACAAAAATCAATAATAAAAAATAACTCAATAAATAAATAAATATAATAGGCTAAATTCTTCTTGCTAAATGTGTTTCTTTTAGGAACTCTAGCACTGCTTTGGTAACTGCCTGTGTTTCAGGTAGACTCAACAGGTTGCTCAAAGTAACGGAATTCCTCGTTACCCTCTTAAATACTTCTCTCTCTTCAGAATACTGTCTACAGGTCAGACGTACATGCTTCACGGTTTCTGTTTCTGTACAATATGGGCACATTCCTGTCTCATGTTTCCCTATTATACGTAGGTCGCTATTCAGTCCTGTATGTCCCAACCTTAGCCTGGTTAACCAGATTTCCTCCTGTCTTGAGAATGAACTGATCTTTTTAACTGTTACAGTCTGCTGAATACTATATAAATGCCTACCTTTTCCCTCCTTATCCCATTTATCTTGCCAGAGTTTATGAATACCATCTTTAATTATTGTTTTAAATTCTGATTTGCTGAGAGGAATCTGTACTTCAACTTGTTCTGCTTTAATTGCTTCTTTTGCCAATTCATCTGCTTTCTCATTGCCCTCAATTTCTCCCGCGCTCGTGTCACATCCGGGTCTTTATACGCCCCCACTAGCGTCTGATTGGTTCTCGAGATGTCGCGTGGACCCGATGACTGGCAGCGACGTCATCCAATCACAGGACCTGTAACAGGTGAGAGTGAAAGAGAGGGAGAAAACACTACGGGACGTAACAGTCATATATGTCGTGTGACTAATCGCTCTGGAGGAAAATAACATGATGTCAACATTGATTGGCTTAAATTATTGAGAAAAAAATAAATAAAAATCAAGCACTGCCAAAACATGCCAAACTGTTTGATAAAGGGTTAGTTCGCCCAAAATAGAAATTTCAAGTACCTTCGTAAGACCTTCGTTCATCTTCAGAACACAAATTAGGTATTTTTGATGAAATCCGAGGGTATCTGAACCACACATAGGCAGCAAAGTTATTGCACACTTTGAGGTCCAGAAAGGTATTAAAGACATTGTTAAAATAGTCCATGGGACTACAGTGCTTCAACCGGTTCAACCGGCCAATAGTGAATTGGTGTTCGGACGTAAACACGGAAACCTGCACTGCTTTCTCTACGTCAATTATGACAACAGTTCAAATTGTTAATTGTTTTGTTTTGGCGCACAAATGTATTCTCATTGCTTGATAGCATTAAGGTTGAACCACTGTAGTCACGTTGACTATTTTAACGATGTTTTTAACGACCTTTCTGGACCTCAAAAGGTGCAGTGACATTGCAGCCTATGTGTGGTTCAGATACCCTCGGATTTCATCAAAAATATCTTAATTTGTGTTCTGAAGGTGAACGAAGGTCTTACAGGTTTGAAACAACATGAGGGTGAGAAATGAATGACAGAAATTTCATGTTTGGGTGAACTAACCCTTTAAACAATGAAAGAAAGAGGGTGTGTTTGAAAATAGTCATTATTTAGGCAACTTTGTTTGGTGAAATTAATTCAGACTAGTTCTCCATTTTATTTTTTTATTTTTTTCTGTCTATCCCTTTTTTAACTTCATAAGTTTTTTCCCAGGTGCTCCTCTCGACAGCGCAATAATAAGTGATATCTCTGGAGAATAAGCTGGACTTCCTGGAATCCTACTTTAACACTCATCTTTAAATCATAGAGCTCAACTCCTCCTGTCGCCTCCAATCTCGTATGTCCACCTGACTGGACACAAGCTCATCCATCTGCCACCACTGCATCCCACTGATCATACATCACTGTTTTACTTTCACACCTCTAAGCTTTAAAGATATAGAGACCTGAGGAGATGGAGAGATAGGTGGCGATAAAACTAAAAATCCCCCCAACATAATCTAGTACAGGGCCTCAGATTTTTATTTTTATTTTTTTATTTTTTGCTGGTGGGGTTTATCGGGCCCCTCACATCACAGGTTCAATACTGTAAAACATTTTTTTTTTCCCTTTTGTCAGATAATATGTTCTTCATGTGGAAACATCTAACTGATTTTATTCAATTAAGTAGCCTATTATTTTATTATTATAATTATTAAATATTATTAAATAATATTAAATCAACCTAAAAAAAGTCATTCCAAGATTCACTAAAACTAAGGTTCATGTTTTAGATGAATTTTCTCTAAATTAATAAACCAATTGCTTAATGCCCTATTAGATTCAATCACTTGCAAGTCGCCTAAAACAATAAAGATAAAGGTAAATTTAGTAAATTTTTGAGTGGTTGTCCCCCACTTCCTCTGACGGTGACCCTGGTGTGATCCAGCGAGACATGTCAGGCTGATGGTGTGTTGCATATTTGCTGTTTTCATGCTGTTATAATGACCATGGCATTTGATAACATTTTGTCTCTGCAGATAAAGAGGTGAAAATCTGACCAAATCACATCATCATCATTGAGCATGTGTGGATGTTTGTAAATAATTGAACAAATCCTTCTTTTTCCATTGAGTTTATGGTTTCTTAGTTCTTTATATTATAGCAACTATGTTTTTTAGGGCCACGTGGATTTGCCATGGTGTTAAGAACTGCTTACAGCTTTAATAAATAGTTTTTCTTGTCTGGTAGGAGGGAGATGAAAAGGATATATAGTATTTGCTATTCAGCAGTGTACACAGGAAAACAAATGAAGTGTAGCTAAAAAAAATAAATAAATTACTTACCAGTGAACAAAGCCAAGGCTGAGTGAGACTTGTGTCTGTTCATATTTTTCAGCTCAACATTGGTAAGATTTTTCTTTTTAATTTCCCTTTTCAGTTTTATCAGTCAAATACACATACTGTTCATTCTAGAATCAGTTTGAGATGTCACTGGAAAGAAGACTTGAGATTAAGTTAATTTGAATCCAAAAACTTGCTTATGTCTGTATCAGATTATGTTTAAATTATTGTTTCATTATTCAAGGACTTTGGCAACAACATAGACATACTTTATTTCTTTTGCACTTTTTTTTTTTGTATTTTTTACTTAAGAATTTGTACGGAGCCCCTAAAGGGACCTTTGCAAAAAAAAAATTGACAGAGTTTCGCGTGCTCACGAGAAACTAACGCGTGCTCACGAGAAACTTATGTCGTGCTCACGCGTTACAATTTCCGGTTTGTGTATACTACATTTACATTTACATTTACATTTATGCATTTGGCAGACGCCTTTATCCAAAGCGACTTACATTGCATTATACAATACATTTGTATCTGAGTATGTGCAATCCCTGGGATCGAACCCATGACCTTGGCATTGCTAGTGCCACGCTCTAACCACTGAGCTACAGGAAAAAAATACTATAACCTATTTCATTTGTGCGTCACTGCCTATGAAGAAAGCCAGAGTATGGATGCACATGAACTAATAAAGATCATGAAAATTAAAGAGAAAATGAGAGTGGATGCACATGAACTAATACAGCTGTATTTGCTCAAAATCTGGCTTTCTTAGACCAGATCATCTAGGATGAATCCAGCTTATTATTCGTTTTAATTAAACATGTGCCTTCCTTTATATCTAAGTCCTTTATGTCAATGGCTCTGCTCGCAATAAGCGCTGTTAGGACTGAATAAAGAAAATAAGCATTTCTCTGCCACCTGTAAGGATGCGTTAAATCCGACAAAGTGGTTTAATAAAGGGCCGTTTGATCTTGTGAAATATTCAATTTTAGTACGCCTACATTTTACAGTTCCAGTATTTTTATATGGGACAATATATAGCCTACTGCCCTAACGAAATACAAAGTTTCATCATTTTTACTGTAGCCTACCAATGTTTTTTCATGAACCATTATGGCATTAATGCACTCTGAGCTCATTTCCCAGCGCGATTCTTGGATGCCACAGTGTTATATTCGTTAAAATGGACATAAGTCCTTGAAATATGACGCACTGCCCTAACGAAAGCCACATTTGGAGCACTTTTTACTGTATCAGCCTTATTTATTTTTTTATGTAGGCGTACTAAAATTTCATCTTTCACAAGATCCTTTATTAAACCACTTTGTCGGATTTAACGCATCCTTACAGGTGGCAGAGAAATGCTTATTTTCTCCATTCAGTTCTAACAGCGCTTATTGCGAGCGAAGCCTTTGACATAAAGCGATTTAGATATAAAGGAAGGCACGTTTAATTAAAACGAATAATATCTGTATTAGCTGTATTAGTTCATGTGCATCCACTCTCATTTTCTCTTTAATTTTCATGATCTTTATTAGTTCATGTGCATCCATACTCTGGCTTTCTTCATAGGCAGTGACGCACAAATGAAATGGGTTATAGTATACACAAACCGGAAATTGTAACGCGTGAGCACGACATAAGTTTAGTTAGCGATAGTTTCTCGTGAGCATGCGATAGTTTCTCATGCGCACGCGTTAGTTTCTCGTGCGCACGCGATACTCTGTCAATTTTATTTTTGCAAAGGTCCCTTTAGGGGCTCCGTAAATTTGTGTTTGTGTATAAATTAATAACAAAACATGCAAAAATTGTGAAGATGTTTGGTTGTTCTGACTATATTCCAAAGGGACATGGCCCGAGCAGTGTGGAGCAGAATATAGATGTGGTGGTTCTAGAATATACAACTGATCTCTGAACATCATTAATAAGAGTTTTGAAGAGAACTCTCACATGCAGCTCCAATGTCCTGCAACTCCTTTCGCTGTAACGTCTGAAAGTAAAATGTCTTTTTTGAGGGAGTTGGTCTCATTGGTGTACACTGTACAGTATTCTGCTGAAGGAGAATATGTGGAGGACACTGGACGAATTACATGGGGCATGAGGACACTCATGAGGACGTTCATTTGAAGGCATGTGCCAACCAACTGCCAGGTGTCTTCATTGACACTGAATATTCCTGCTGTCAAAAATGACTTCTTAAGGAGTTTCTTATGAGTCTTTTTAATTTTCTTTTTTTTTTGTTGCAATAAAAAATAAATAAATAAATTAATTAAAATAAATGTAAAAATCCTTAAATCATGACAAATTAACTGGAGAAGCAACACTGCATGAGTTTTCATGTTTTCATCTTATCCTATCTTGAATATGACTGATTTTTGACTTATTCTGTACTGACAGATTTTCACTTGCAGTAAGACAAAATACACTGGCATTAAAGATGTGTTCTCTGAAAAGTCTTAAGTAAACTTGCTTCTCAAGTAAATTTATCTGTATTCAAGGATTGTTAGATAACCAGAAAAAAGTCACCCTAGCTTCATGCTAAAAAAAAGAATAGCAGTGCCTCATCTTTCTCCACAAAAGGCTTGGCAAGCTAACAAATATCCTGGCCAACTTCAACAACTGGTTTTATCACAGCTTCTTAAGGCAGATGCTTCATTCTGAGATGCAAATTGTAGCAGATTCTGCCAAACACCCAGGACATCTTCTTGATGCAATAAAGATTAGATCGTTCCCCCATTCACCCATCACAGACTCTTTTCACTCTAACCATCTGGCAAATAATATCAGAACATCCAATCAAGAACCATCATATTGTGAAACCGCTCCTAGAGGAAGCGAGCCCCAGCTATAGTATACCATCACTGATTAATGCAAAAAAAAATGATATGGCTATTTAAGTCTGTTCATGTTGAGTTTTATCTTTTAGCTCTTAGTGTGAGTGTTTTAGGGTTGGGTCCCATTCTCATAGACATTTTCTGATTTTAAAGGGTTAGTTCACCCAGAAATGAAAATGTCCACACTCGTAAGACCTTTGTTCATCTTCAGACAACAAATTAAGATATTTTGATGAAATCTGAGAGGTATATGACTCGTCCATAGACAGCAATATAATCAACACTTTCAAGGTCCAGAAAGGTACTAAAGACACTGGCTACGTTTACATGCACCCAAATAATCCATTTGTAATCGGATTGACGGCTCAATCGGATTGAAAACTGTTCATGTAAACACCTTAATCGATCCGACTGAGCTCGATCCGAATGAAATTTCGATCGGATTGGAAGGGGTGGTTTATTCCTTTTCTAATCCGATCCAACAGCAAAAAATGACCATGTAAATGCTTGAACCCGACTACTTTCTCAATCGTACTCAGAAGTCTCTGGGGCACATGTGCAGTGCAATGTTAATAATAATAATAATAATTTGTTACATTTATATAGCGCTTTTCTGGGTACTCAAAGTGCTTTACATATTGAAGGGGGAATCTCCTCAACCACCACCAATGTGCAGCATCCACCTGGATGATGCAACGGCAGCCATATTGCGCCAGAACGCCCACCACACACCAGCTTATTGGTGGAGAGGAGACAGAGTGATGAAGCCAATCAGTATATGGGGATGATTAGGAGGCCATGATGGACAGAGGCCAATGGGCAAATCTGGCCAGGATGTCGGGGTTACACCCCTACTTTTTTCGAAGGACATCCTGGGATTTTTAACGACCACAGAGAGTCAGGACCTCGGTTTAACGTCTCATCCGAAGGACGGTGCTTTTTGACAGTATAGTGTCCCCATCACTATACTGGGGCGTTAGGACCCACACAGACCACAGGGTGAGCACCCCCTGCTGGCCTCACTAACACCTCTTCCAGCAGCAACCTAGTTTTCCCAGGAGGTCTCCCATCCAGGTACTAACCAGGCTCAGCCCTGCTTAGCTTCAGTGGGCAACCAGTCTTGGGCTACAGGGTGATATGGCTGTTGACACGCATTACACAGTAAAGTTCACGTTCACGCTTAATTTTCATTGATGACTGCAGTGTTAGGAAATATTATACACTCTTAATAATAAATTATAGGCCTATAATTCATTGTATAATAGACCTAAAAAAAATGTTTGAAAAGTTTTCAAAGATAGCTAATTGCCTAATTTTGTATTATCCTCACAGCACGTATAATATTAATTTAATAATAAAAGAAGCCGATATGGAAGTAAATTAATGCCAAATGTTTTTGAAATAAAAATCTTGTTGAATTGCACTAACTGAAAAAAATATGCATTACATTAGCTGTGCTTGCATTTTGATGCATTGTATTTTTATGGGCTGAAATTCAACATGGTCGTATATTTAAGCTGTGAATATTTCAATTAAAAATATTTCACACACATTTTCATTATTAAAAATTCAAAAATCCATATTCACCTTTCAGATTTCACTTCCAAAATATACATTGTTTAAAAATACAACCTATAAAATTAGACTAGCAATTTTCAGTCCATTTTATTTCGCTTTACAAATTCGCTTCCACAAATTCAGTGGTTCAAATTCGGCAGAAAATTAAACATTTCACATCTGGGAACTGCAGGAAAAGCAGTAGAGTGCCGATGTATGATCTCCATCTGCTTTTAGTCGACTTCACCAGCAGGTGCCGCTAGTGGCTGTTTACGAAGAACAGAGCAACGGCTAGTAAGTCATCATTCATTCATAAAAACGGATTTGCAGAAATAGAGCAAGCGATAAGTGAATGTGTGATGATTATCAGGGCCAGTATAAATGCAGAAAAGCTGATAAAGACACAAAAGCTGCATTTATGTTTAATTCAGTGTCTTTACAGTTACTTTCCCTATGTAGGCTACATGTCAGCAGCTTTCTCTCCAGTGAACGAGATTATAACGTTATTCCCGATGCTGGTGTACAGATCAAACGTTAAATCTGAGGGAGACCGTCTCTAAAGTTGCGACATTGGTTTCAAGTTTCTACCTTCAATAGTATTTAAAGAGAATGATTTACAGTCTCAAAACCAACTGTAAAGTGTTCATCTAGGTCTCAGGTATGATGCAAACCTTTTAGATTTGTGATGTTTATTAAAATAAAAGGTAACACTTTATATTAACTAGTTAATATGAACTAACAATGAACTGCACTAAGTCTACGTTAATCTTCGGAACGCAAATTAAGATATTTTTGATGAAATCCGATGGCTCAGTGAGGCCTGCATAGCCAGCAATGACATTTCTTCTCTCAAGATCCATTAATGTACTAAAAACAAATTAAAATCAGTTCATGTGAGTACAGTGGTTCAACCTTAATATTATAAAGCCACGAGAATATTTTTGGTGCGCCAAAAAAACAAAATAACGACTTATATAGTGATGGCCGATTTCAAAACACTGCTTCAGGAAGCTTACCTGAAGCAGTAAGACCCGTAAGTAAAGTGGTTATTTTTGTTTTGGCACACAAAAAGTATTCTTGTCTCTTCATAACATTAGGGTTGAACCACTGCAGTCACATGACTGTTTTTACGATGTCTTTAGTACCTTTCTGGACCTTGAAAGTGTTGATTATATTGCTGTCTATGGATGAGTCATAAACCTCTCGGATTTCAATCAAAAATATCTTAATTTGTGTTCTGAAGATTAACGAAGGTCTGACGGGTGTGGACCGACATGAGGGTGAGTAATTAATGACAGAATTTTCATTTTTGGGTGAACTAACCCTTTAAAATGCCTCCATTATTACTACATGTTGATAGCATATTCAAATACAGAGTTTACTAGTAAAGGCTTGCCCAAGACCCTGTGAATGATATATGAATTTTGATTATCTTGCAAGATAATGACTCTATCTAAGTGTTTACAGATTATCTCTATTGTTCTTCATTAAGAATACTTAATACAATCACATTTGCCCTGATGGTATCTTCAACTTTAAGCAGGAAAATACACAGCCTAAATGAGCCTGCTGAGCTTTGTCAGCAATAACTGCAATGACTTAATAGTTGGAGAAGAACGTATGTACAGAGAGGAAAACAACTGTTCGCAAGTCAAGCATTTAAGACTGAGTTTAGATTTGGCTGTAGTTGCAATTAAGATACAACTGCGTACTCAACAGTGGTCATGAGTTTCAGTCTGCTGCATCATGCATGACTTTGTAAACAGTAACTGGATTTCAAATGACCCTTATCTTCAGAGTAAAGCATTGCAAAAATTCATACATTTCCCCAGTTTCTTTTAAATTAAACTTGTTTATATTTGATGATATTTCATAACTACCAGAGTCTGAATCACACTGTAATTCTTAGAATGCCACCACAGCGCTGTTGCACATTTACAAAAGGGAGAAGGTTGATATATGCAGGTCAATACAAAAGACATGTTCCCAGAAATGTATAACAGATTCCAGATTTATTCCAACAGCGGAATAAATATTTATGGAATAAATTACTCTAGAAGGATCTGCTATATCTGTTATTGTAATGGATCCACTGGTAGCAAGTGACAGTTATTGTAACATTCTGTTTCTTGTTTTGCCAGTCAGTTATTCTGATTAGTCTTGAATTATGATTTAAATTTTCTTGTAGAGTCAACTTGTGCTCAATGTAATTTCCAGTGAAATTCTTCCCAGTAGTTTAGTATAAATTAACCTTAACTACTTTTTTTCCTTCAAACTTGTATCTGTAACAAGTGGTGGCTATACGAATAAAAGAACAAACTACAAAAGAAACTCCAGCTCGTACAAAATGCAGCAGCTAGAGTTCTTACTAGAACTAGGAAGTATGACCATATTAGCCCAGTTCTGTCAACACTGCATTGGCTTCCTGTTAAACATCGTATAGATTTTAAAATCTTGTTAACTACTTACAAAGCACTAAATGGTTTAGCTCTCCAGTACCTGAGCGAGCTCTTAAAGCATTATAGTCCTTCACGTTTATTGCGATCTCAGAATTCAGGCCAGCTGATAATATCTAGAATATCAAAATCAACCGCAGGCGGTAGATCCTTCTCCTATTTGACACCTAAACTCTGGAACAATCTTCCTAGCATTGTTCGGGAAGCAGACACACTGTCAGTTTAAATCTAGACTAAAAACGCATCTCTTTAGCCTGGCATACACATAACACACTATCCACTTCAATAATTCAAATCATGTAAATTGTTAATCTGCATAGATTAGGTCAGCCGGAACCGGGAACACTTCCCATAACACCTGATGTACTCGCTACATCATAAGAAGAATGGCGTCTACTGTGGGATTACAAATTTAAGAATCTGTTTAAGAACTGCTGATCCTACATCCTGACATGACATATCACATGAAATACTAAGGTGAAGTACATTGTATTTAGCATTCTACGGTAAAGATGATGACATCAGATGAATGATTCTGTTAAGCAAAGTTTCCAGCAAGAGTTTTCTGCCAGTTCCTGTTATCTTTATTGTATGTCTAATGAGTGATTACTGAGATTCTCACCTTGTGTCTTTAATGGCTCTTGGAGCCCCTGTCCCATTTATTGAATAGTTAGATTGGATTAGCTCCTATGCATCATTGGGGGAAGTCGTGGCCTAATGGATAGAGAGTCGGATTTGTAACCCAAAGGTCATGGGTTTGAGTCTCAGGTCCGGCAGGGATTGTCGGTGAGGGGAGTGAATGTCCAGCGCTCTCCCCACCCTCAAAACCACGACTGAGGTGAGACCCTTGAACACCGCAGCAATGGCTGCCCACTGCTCCGGGTGTGTGTTCACTGTGTGTGTGCACTTGGATGGGTTAAATGCAGAGCACAAATTCCGAGTATGGGTCACCATACTTGGCCACATGTCACTTCACTTTCACTTTTTCACTTTCATTTGAACGACACATTTGAATGCTGATTAGATCAGAGCTGGGGAAATGCTGGGAACGGGCTGATTCCTGCACTGCATTTGCATGCTTTGTTTAGATTGTCTCCACCTCTACTGTATGCATCCCTTCCCTTTGAATGTATATAAACTACAATGTACACTGCCTTAGTTAGACTTGGATGACTACAGCGACGCACAGTGCGTTTCTCAATAAAGAGTAACTTCTGCTTGAAAGATATCCCAACGTCTCCTGGTCTCTGCTTCGACGAGGAAAAAGGTTCCTACAGTACGCTAATATTAGTCTCTCTCTGTTTATCCTGAGGTTTACCGTAGTCTGCCAGATCCAGGCCGTATCCAGATGAGATGAAGGACACAACAACAACACAGCCCTGCAAACAAGCCTGCACTGGCCCTTTACGGGCCCACTTAGTGAGAATTTGCTCATTGGCAAAACGTTGGCCCCTTAGCGCTGACCCTGCACGGGCAGCCCTCACTTAACCCCTCGGAATCCCTCACTGGGCCCAATTCAGGGCCCACACTATTGATCTACAACAATAAATCTGGCAGGGTGCCACATATTTACCATTAATAAAAAAACGGTTAATGATCGTTAAAAAATAAATGGTAAATGACTGGCAGGGGCGTCTGCCACTCAAATATTCTCTAAATCATACTCTGTAATAGAGTTGGGGTACTCGAACTCGGACTTGAGTCCAATTTTCAATTAACTCAGACTTGTCACGCACTCGGGTGAATTTGTACTCGGACTTGACATGGACTTGGACATTTTGGACTCTGAAAACTTCCAGAGTACAGTCCAGTCCGGGAACTGAAGGACACACTATATTACAGTTTTTTACAATCACTTTGCTACTATTTTCAGAACCTCTGTCTTTTTTCAAAACTTTAGACACAAAACTTAAAACGGTTATCACTTTGTCTAATGTTCAAAACATTGCATTGTGCATTCACATCTTTAAAGAAATCTTGCACTTGCACAATCAAATTTACTGTGAAATACCATTGAAACATAACTATAGATCACCCACACACAAGCAACCGTGTCAAATCACTGTGTCATTGTTCGTACAATCATTAAATATTGTTGAACAAAATAGGTGATACAGGTTTCATTATGGTACTACATGTACAGTAAATACATCTCTGTAAAAGTACTGCAGTAGTAGAGAGAATACTACAGACACAGTGGAATCATTGAGCAAAGTTTGTAATATATTGATGCAAAACACTACAGTACAATCACAACATAGGTTTATTTGAATCAAAGCAAAAATAATTAGCTATGAAATAGAAAAGAAAAGACAGTACTGTAAAACATCAAATGCAGTGTTCCTCAACTGGCTTGCTTGTACTGTAAGAAACAAAACAGGAGTGATTACTGTACTTCTACATTGTCATCAACTCTGTGTTGTGGATTTGGCCACAGGTCCTCATCTACATCACAATAGATGTTTTCATTAGCCAAACATCTTGGAAAAAACCTTCAGGCATGGCGAATCCAGGCCTGACACTGGTCTGCTGTGATGTCATTGCAGGTGTCATCCATGGCCTGGAGAAGAGTGACTTGTTCATGAGGGTGCCTATCATGAACCTTCCATCTCCATGTGGAGAAAAATTCCTCAATCAGGTTAAGGAAGGGAGAGTATGGGGGTACATACAGAGTGGTAAATTGTGCATGGGCCTGAAACCATGCTTGCACCACATGAGCATGATGGAACCTGACATTGTCCCACACAATGACACAGGTCGCACCTTCAGCTCTACAAACCTGATCGAGCTCATCAAGAAAGGGGACAAGGAGAGCTGCATTATATGGTCCAATATGAGGTCTGCGTCCCACCACACCATCTTCTGATACAGCCACACACATGGTAATGTT
This sequence comes from Anabarilius grahami, assembly GCA_003731715.1. NCBI lineage: Eukaryota > Metazoa > Chordata > Actinopteri > Cypriniformes > Xenocyprididae > Anabarilius > Anabarilius grahami. The sequence goes on from RJVU01054598.1 coordinate 3,820,018, forward strand.
GGCCCCACGTTGTCCAGGTACTTGGATGGTTGCCCGGTGGCCAATGAAATTCCGATCTCTCCTCCTTGTCTTGGCCAGATTAAAACCTGCCTCATCCAAATATATGAATTTGTGATGGTCATTATCAGCATCCAGCTCCATCACCCTCTAAAAATACATTTTGGAAAGAGATTTAGAGATTACTGTACAATGTAGAATTTTTGGGAATGTTTTTACAACAGCCATCTTGAAACTTTCATGATTTACAGTAAACATGGAAGATTGTTTGTCTGTTTCCATACAACTATGCATTAAGAGTAATGCAACAGTTACTTATAATTTTGAGCAGTTGTATCAATTGATATTTAGATCATTGTAAGGAAATGAATAGACACTCATTTGAAATGTAATGTGTGAATTGCCTTTTGAAATAGTAGTACTTTGATGTTAAGTTGTGTCATGTTGAACAGAATTTGACAGTTTGACGTTTGACAGCATCCGCAGCGCTTTTCTCCTCCGTGTTCGATTATGACGTATCCTCTCCCGTGGCCTCCTGGGATGGAAAAGTATCCAGCGAGGAACACTTCAGAATCTGGGCGGAAGTAGTAGGCCATCCGGGAACTCCTCGACTACTCTTTTATGATTACTGAGGTTTCTGACATACTTAATTGCGCGCCTACTGCTTTTTCCCTATTATATATTAGGTAAGTAGGTGGTTTCGGATACACTTTAAGTAGACTCACGTCCGAATCTCGCAAGAATTATTACATCACCCAGGTAATTTTCGCCTACTCTTTTTGCTTTGGACATACTTATTCGCTCGCCTACTGCTTTTCCCTTACTAAATAGTAGAGAAGTAGGCGGTTTCAGACGCAGCCTGAAAACTGAATTGTGAAGCATTACATGGACCGGGTAGCAACAAGAATCAAGAAAACAAGAAAAGAAAGTTTTGATTTAATATTGAAATCAGAAAAATGAGAAAACCGCACTTTTTTTCATTTTTCATTTTTAAAATGAAAACGAAAAAACAAAAAAACTGGCTTGATTTTTCTTTTTTCTTTCTGGGGTTGGAAACAAATAAGCAGTTTGAATATTCGATCTCTACATGTGGGCGGGAATGAAACACCTCTTTCCGCTGATTGGTCAACCAGACGTCAAACCATGTCGTCATCAGTTGTTCATCGTTCCACTCAACAGAATAAAAGTCCCTCGCTCTACAGCTGTACGGATTCTTAACACGTTTATTCTACATTTCATCTCTTTCTTATCAAATAGCCGGATTAGTGAATGGCTTGACACAAATCGTTCTGATGCAGAGTCAGGGCTTAATTCTGTGTAGACATTAATTAATCACCTGAAATATTAGTTTATCTCATAAATATGAATTTACTTTGCAGCTGCACACAACTACCCCCAGCCTACAACTTTGATTCATTGAGTGTAAAAATGTCTTTTGTTTTAGACAACATGATTTGAAATGATAGATAGGCTATGAAAATATATATATATATATATTTGTGTATTTTACAGTCACAGCATATCTATTAGGCCTTTTCTATTTTTGAGGTTTTGATTTTTTATAGAGAAGTGTAGGACATGTCAAATGTCAAATATACGGTATGTATATAATAGGCAACATGCTATTTTTTTGCTTTTCTTAAAGTTATAACTTTTGTTTAAGGCAACATTCTGAGTTTATTTCATTAATATTGAGTATTAATGAATGTCACACAAAACGGTGTTTTATTTTCTCTGCCAACTAAACTTCCAATGCAGATCAGAACCGTTGTGCGACTGACTCGTAGCACACAGATCAGTGTTTAATTCCTGAATGAATCAGAGTCTTTGAACAAATCAGTTGACTGATTCAATGGCCCAAAAGATTATAGAGATCCAATTGATATATTCTTGAATGAATCAGCGTTTTGAACGAATCGCTTAAATAAATCATCATTAAATAATCATTAACACAATGACTTGCTGACACCTAATGGTGACATTAATTTCATAATCCAATTATCGTTTCATTTTGTCATTTAAAATTTTCCGTATTCAAAATGATGTTTAAAACATTAATCGCATTACATTATGCAATTGTAATTCCTACACATATACTGCCCTCTCTGAGCAATCTAACAACTCATAAATCTACAAGCAACTTCAGGTGCTGCTTCTTTGACACCTCTGCAAGCCTTTGATTGATACTGATTTAATTGGTAACAACCTATAGCGTCATATTATCGTAATTTAAATGACTAAATTTAAGAACTTAACATTAAAGAAAGCATACATATTTAATAAGATTAGGAAAAAATCCTAAAATCCCCTGAAAATCAATTAATAAATTGAATCAATTACAGTTAATTTCTGACACAGACAGATGGCAATAAATAGGCTATAAAAATACTCTTTATCTCATTATTGTTAGTGTTATTTCAGGGTTTTGATATATAGCCTAATATTGATAAAATATAATTGATATCTTCTTAAGAGAGCACTAATAATAATGATTATGATAATAATAATAATAATAATAATAATGGTTCTTTTTAACACTGTTTTAACATTTTTGTAGAATAAATGTTAAAACAGTTGTAGAATGGGGTAATTGTGTGCAGCTGCAAAGTAAATTAATATTTCAAGAGAAAGAGATGAAATGTAGAATAAACGCGTTAAGAATCTGTACAGCTGTAGAGCGAGGGACTTTTATTCTGTTGAGCTGAACCGATGAACAACTGATGACGACATGGTTTGACATCTGGTTGACCAATCAGCGGAAAGAGGCGTTTCATTCCCGCCCACAATTTTTCTGATTTCAATATCAAATCATATATTATCATATAAATCAAGAATATACCCTGATTGAGTACCTTCGGATAATTTTTTTTTTCGTTTTTGTCTTGAATATTCGATCGGTTAACGATGCCACGTTAATTAATATTTAATATGATAAATTAGTATTTCACGGCACGCGAATGAATACAGAAGAAAGCTCTGTCTAGGCTCTGCCCTGGCTCGGGTTGTGTCGAGCTATTTATTAGTCTGGCTGTTTGATGAGAACGAGATTAAATGTAGTTGCAATAAACTCTGTAATAATCCGTAGCCTACAAATGTGTTGGATAGATTATATAGTCTACTGTTGCGCGGAGCCGAACTGATGGCGCGGCTTGATCTTTGGTTGACCAATCAGCGGAAAGGGGCGTTTTATTCCCGCCCATGTAGAGATCGAATATTCAAGCCGTTTATCCATTTTGGTTTTACTGTTTTTCCATTTGGCGGATTAGAACAAAGTGTGATTAAAACAAAAATAAAAATATGATAAAACGACTAGAGATTTGTTTATTAATTCTCGTGAGGAGGGTCGAATATGTGATAAATGAATGCTTTCTTCGTTTTTCCATTTAGAAGACAAAAACGAAAAAACGAATTATCCGAAGGTACACGGACCGGTTACCATGGCAACATTTTGTCGTCTCAAGTCTGCTAAAAAAAACATGAAGGCAACAGTTTGGATGTGTAATCTACATAAATAATGACATGCATTAATGTAAATCCTATTATTAATCACAATTATAATATCAAGGGAAATAATTGTCAATTATGATTTTTTTTCTTTTTTTTGCTTTAAAAACTTTTTTTTTTCTTTGATATGAAGCTAGTTGAGTTGCTGATGACAATAAATAAATAAAATAAATGAGTGACAGGATGTAATAATGTTATGATTTGGTAACATATACACTTTGGTCATAAGTTTACATAAACCTTGCAGAACCTCCAAAATATAATATATATATATACAGTATATGTGTTTGTGTGTGTATATATATATATACATTCAAAGAAGGATCATAAAAACATTGTTTTATTTAGTACTGCCCTGATTAAGCTATTTCTCATAACACGTTTATTATGTATAGCCTAGTCCACAAAACAAAATACAAGACAAATTACATGCGCTTGATTTTTAATAATGTGTGTCACTACCTGGATGGTCCACAGCTGTTTTATTTTTATTTATTTTTATTTAATTATTTTTATGATGGTTGTTCATGAGTCCCTTGTTTGTTCTGAGCATCTTTCCAGCATCTTCAGCATATTTGAACCCTTTCCAGCAGTGACTGTATGATTTTGAGATCCATATTTTCACACTGAGGACAACTGAGGGACTCAAACACAACTATTAAAAAAGGTTCAAACATCCAGTGATGCACGAAAGGCAACATCCATTAAGAGCCGAGGGGTGTTAACCTTTGAACATAATGATCGGTGTAAATTGTTCTTATTTTGTTTTAAAATGCATTCATTTATTTAGTACTGCCCTTCAGAGGCTAAATAAGATATTAACATTTTTTTAAAAAAGATAAAAAAAAAATGTACACATCACCATCATCTTGTTCAAAAGTTTACACCTGGCTCCGAAAGGGTTAGTAAGAGAAAAGGTAGGAAAGACATTGTTAAATGAATTCATGTGACTACAGAGGTTTAACCTCTGTTATTATTTTATGAAGTGACACTAATGCTTTGTCTGTGCAAAAAAACGTCTTGGGTTACGAGTGTAACCCTTGTTCCCTGAGTAAGGGAACGAGACGCTACGTCGTTGACGTGATGGGAATCCTCTGTATTTTTGTGTTCGTGAAGCACCACTGTATCCAACCAATGAGAGAGAGAACGTGACGTCATAGGCGGGCGACGTCGCGGAGTATAAAGCACGCCCAAAAACAGAGAACGCTAGCTTCTGTGATATGTCTGAAGGAAGCGCTCCAGGCATGCAGGAGGTACGGCAACATGACGTAGCGTCTCGTTCCCTTACTCAGGGAACAAGGGTTACACTCGTAACCCAAGACGTTCCCTTTCGTGGNCTAGCGTTCTCTGTTTTTGGGCGTGCTTTATAGTCCGCGGCGTCGCCCGCCTATGACGTCACGTTCTCTCTCTCATTGGTTGGATACAGTGGTGCTTCACGAACACAAAAATACAGAGGATTCCCATCACGTCAACGACGTAGCGTCTATAGTTCCCACGAAAGGGAACACATAATTTACCACTTTATTTACGAAAATATTGATCTGCAATGTGTATTCACAAGAGCATCATGAAACATGCTTTGTGTTCACACGAGAGCTGACGTTGCATGAACACGCTTTGGATAATATTATTTTGTAAATTAAGTTTTTTGCACAAACAAAGCACTAACGTCACTTCATAAAATTTAGTTTCAACCACTGGAGTCACATGGATTACTTTAATTATGACTTTACTTCCTTTCTGGGGATTGAAAGTGGTAGTTGCATTGGATCTTAGATTTCTTTTCGTTCAGAAGATGAATGAAGGTCTTATGGGTGTGGAACAACATGAGGGTGAGTAATTAATGACAGAAATTTTATTTCTGGGTGAACTAACCCTTTAAGACATATTTTGCCTTCTTGAGCATTACCTTGCAGATTCTGCAAGGTGTACAGTAGGTAAACTTAAGACTGCAACTGTACATTGCAATCGTTTTGGTTAAAATAATAAATTAAGAGCTCAGTGTTGAGTTTACAATTGACCTTTCACCTGAGTTTGACAGGCGAACTGACCAATTATAATGCAGATATCCTCCATTTTGTCTGACAAACAAACCAAACCAGTTAGTAGATTAACGTCAGTGGACTTGAACTTGAAAAAAAAATGGTGTGTATTGACATCTTTTTGCAGTTCTGATGTCCATTCATGTTAAATTTGTGCTATAACTAGAAGAGATGATCAGTTCACATGCTGCTTGAACTGAGGTGCAACACATTAAACTGCCACAAAACGGTATTCATTGTTTGAATTTCTTAAAAATGACAAAATTTAAAAGCTAAAAGTAACTTGCTCTGTCTTGTCTGTTGGTGCTTTGTCAGTGTCCTCTTTGCTTTGCAATGTATTTTTCACTGTGTGAGAACATGATGTGTGAAGTGAGAGCGGCATGGCACGTAGCAACAGTAACTAAGAGGGTCTTTGCAAAAAAGTTAATTGCAATTTCAAATCATTTAAATCTTTCTGGACTCAGCCCCTTTTGGACTCGGACTCGAACTCGATTGGTTAAGGACTTGGACTCGGACCCGGACCCAACACTTCTCTGTAAAATTTAAAACTCTTTGATTTGGACCACTACATGATGACTGAATCATCAGTAAGTAATCAATTTCATCTAACCAAAATTCCTCTGACTTTTCTCTAGCCTAACCTAACCTAACCTAACCTAACCTAACCCTAACCCTAACCCTAACCCTAAAACAAATGTGATTCAGAAACACTCAGTTTCAGCTGTCAGAGAAACATTAAAATAAAGAAGTCAAGGGTCAAGAGCCCAACTAAAGCAAACGCTCACCTCCATAACGGTGACTTCAAAATGTACTATTTTCAATAAAACATCAACATCTAAAAGTTTTGTATGAAAGAAATAGTCAAAATGGGTTGTAATGAGTAAAGATGCTGAGATCTAGACCAGGGGTGTCAAACTCATTTTAGGTTGAGGGCCGGATTGGAAAAAAATAACCATGTGCGGCCAAATTAATAAAAAATAAATAAATAAATAAAAACAAACGTCAGTGCGCTGATAGTTGCATTAATATTAACCATATAAACAACAAATTAATTTGCAAGAAAACTAGTACACTGCTCCTTAAAACTGCATTTTGTTTTTATAGCGAAAAACTGTTAGATTTTTAAAATAATGCTTTTAAACATAATTTTTTATTAGTGACGCATCTATTTTGATTTTTCTTGGCCAATTCCAATTTTTTTTAGAAGCAAATTGGTCGATTCTGATACAGTGGTGCAATCGGTCAGCGCGCGGTACTTATAAGGCAGTACGTAGCAGAGCAATGCCGAGGTTGTGAGTTCGAGCCTCATCTGGAGCATGGTTTTAAAAAAGCAAATGACAATATAGTAGCAGAAGATTTCAAAGATTGGTTGAATATTTCTTTGATGTCATTAATTAGAAGAATGGTTAAGGAATCATGCAAAAGACCTTTCTAACACTGCATGCTTATCATTAATTAAAAGAGAGTTCACGGTATAAGGGATAGCCCAGCATTGTATTGACTAGGTATCTTCAATTGAGGTACATAATAGATAGAATGTGTGCCAATTATTTGTCAAGAGAAGCTTACAGGTAGGGGTTGGTGTAATCAAACTCAGCCTTGTTTTAAAATTGTCCATTTTGGTTCGCTTCCCCACATGGTATTTGGTAATGTAACTTTGCTTCAGAAGCTCCAGTGGCGCAATCGGTCAGCGCGCGGTATTTTTAAGGTAGTACGCAGCAGAGCAATGCCGAGGTTGTGAGTTCGAGCCTCACCTGGAACACGGTTTAGGCAGTACGCAGTTGAGCAATGCCGAGGTTGTTTTTCAAGATTCAAGATTCAAGAGTTTTATTTGTCACATGCACAATTATATAGAGCATATATAACCAGCAGTGAAATGAGAGTCAGGTCCGCTCCATGGACAGTGCAATTATTAAAGAATACAACACAGATGAGAATATACATAACTATAGCTATGAAGGAATTAAATAAAAGTAAACAATAAAAATATAAGAATAAAATATGAAAAAAAAAANTTTAAAGATGATTTAAAGATCGGTTGTGAGTCGGTTGTGAGTTCGATCCTCACCTGGAGCATGGTTTTAGAAAGCAAATGACAATATAGAAGCAAAAGTGTTCAAAGACTGACTTGAAAGATCGGCTGAACATTGCTTTGATGTCATTAATTAGAAGAATGATTAAGGAATGGTGCAAAAGACCTTTTTAACATATGATGACTATCTTAAATTAGTAGAGTATTCAAGGACTAACTTGAAAGATTGTTTTGACACAGAATCAACCTCATGATTATAACGCTAGTAGCTATAATGCCCACCTGGTTGTTGGTATTTGACTCTGTTTCCGACGCTCCAGTGGCGCAATCGGTCAGCGCGCAGTACTTATAAGGCAGTACGCAGCAGAGCACTGCCGAGGTTGTGAGTTCGAGCCTCACCTGGAGCATGGTTTTAGAAAGCAAATGACAATATAGTAGCAAAAGTGTTCAAAGATCGGCTGAACATTGCTTTGATGTCATTAATTAGAAGAATGATTAAGGAATGGTGCAAAAGACCTTTTTAACATCAGATGACTATCTTAAATTAGTAGGGTATTCAAGGACTAACTTGAAAGATTGTTTTGACACAGAATCAACCTCATGATTATAGCGCTAGTAGCTATAATGCCCACCTGGTTGTTGGTATTTGACTCTGTTTCCGACGCTCCAGTGACGCAATCGGTCAGCGCGCGGTACTTATAAGGCAGTACGCGGCAGAGCAATGCCGAGGTTGTGAGTTCGAGCCTCATTTGGAACATGGTTTTAGAAAGCAAATGACAATATAGTAGCAAAAGTGTTCAAAGATCGGCTGAACATTGCTTTGATGTCATTAATAAGAAGAATGATTAAGGAATGGTGCAAAAGACCTTTTTAACATATGATGACTATCTTAAAGTGGTAGAGTATTCAAGGACTAACTTGAAAGATTGTTTTGACACAGAATGAACCTCATGATTATATCGCTAGTAGCTATAATGCCCACCTGGTTGTTGGTATTTGACTTTGTTTCCGATGCTCCAGTGGCGCAATCGGTCAGCGCGCGGTACTTATAAGGCAGTACGCAGCAGAGCAATGCCGAGGTTGTGAGTTCAATCCTCACCTGGAGCATGGTTTTAGAAAGCAAATTACAATATAGTAGCAAAAGTGTTCAAACACTGACTTGAAAGATCGGCTGAACATTGCTTTGATGTCATTAATTAGAAGAATGATTAAGGAATGGTGCAAAAGACCTTTTTAACATATGATGACTATCTTAAAGTAGTAGAGTATTCAAGGACTAACTTGAAAGATTGTTTTGACACAGAATCAACCTCATGATTATAGCGCTAATAGCTATAATGCCCACCTGGTTGTTGGTATTTGACTCTGTTTCCGACGCTCCAGTGACGCAATCGGTCAGCGCGCGGTACTTATAAGGCAGTACGCGGCAGAGCAATGCCGAGGTTGTGAGTTCGATCCTCACCTGGAGCATGGTTTTAGAAAGCAAATTACAATATAGTAGCAAAAGTGTTCAAAGATCGGCTGAACATTGCTTTGATGTCATTAATTAGAAGAATGATTAAGGAATGGTGCAAAAGACCTTTTTAACATCAGATGACTATCTTAAAGTAGTAGAGTATTCAAGGACTAACTTGAAAGATTGTTTTGACACAGAATCAACCTCATGATTATAACGCTAGTAGCTATAATGCCCACCTGGTTGTTGGTATTTGACTTTGTTTCCGATGCTCCAGTGGCGCAATCGGTCAGTGCGCGGTACTTATAAGGCAGTACGCAGCAGAGCAATGCCGAGGTTGTGAGTTCGAGCCTCACCTAGAGCATGGTTTTAGAAAGTAAATGACAATATAGTTGCAAAAGTGTTCAAAGATCGGCTGAACATTGCTTTGATGTCATTAATTAGAAGACTGATTAGGGAATGGTGCAAAATACCTTTTAAACACTGTATGGCTATCTTAAATTAGTAGAGTATTCAAGGACTAACTTAAAAGATTGTTTTGACACAGAATCAACCTCATGATTATAATGCTAGTAGCTATAATGCCCACCTGGTTGTTGGTATTTGACTTTGTTTCCGATGCTCCAGTGGCGCAATCGGTCAGCGCGCGGTACTTATAAGGTAGTACACGGCAAAGCAATGCCGAGGTTGTGAGTTTGAGCCTCACCTGGAGCATGGTTTTAGAAAGCAAATGACAATATAGTAGCAAAAGTGTTCAAACACTGACTTGAAAGATCGGCTGAACATTGCTTTGATGTCATTAATTAGAAGACTGATTAGGGAATGGTGCAAAATACCTTTTAAACACTGTATGGCTATCTTAAAGTAGTAGAGTATTCAAGGGCTAACTTGAAAGATTGTTTTGACACAGAATCAACCTCATGATTATAACGCTAGTAGCTATAATGCCCACCTGGTTGTTGGTATTTGATTATGATTCTGTTTCTGAAGCTCCAGTGGCGCAATCGGTCAGCGCGCGGTACTTATAAGGCAGTACGCAGCAGAGCAATGCCGAGGTTGTGAGTTCGAGCCTCACCTGGAGCATGGTTTTAGAAAGTAAATGACAATATAGTAGCAAAAGTGTTCAAAGATCGGCTGAACATTGCTTTGATGTCATTAATTAGAAGAAGACTGATTAGGGAATGGTGCAAAATACCTTTTAAACACTGTATGGCTATCTTAAAGTAGTAGAGTATTCAAGGACTAACTTAAAAGATTGTTTTGACACAGAATCAACCTCATGATTGTAGCGCTAGTAGCCATAATGCCCACCTGGTTGTTGGTATTTGATTTTGATTCTGTTTCCGACGCTCCAGTGGCGCAATCGGTCAGCGCGCGGTACTTATAATGCAGTACGCAGCAGAGCAATGCCGAGGTTGTGAGTTCGAGCCTCACCTCAAGCACGGTTTTAGAAAGCAAATTACAATATAGTAGCAAAAGTGTTCAAAGATCGGCTGAACATTGCTTTGATGTCATTAATTAGAAGAATGATTAAGGAATGGTGCAAAATACCTTTTTAACATCAGATGACTATCTTAAAGTAGTAGAGTATTCAAGGACTAACTTGAAAGATTGTTTTGACACAGAATCAACCTCATGATTATAACGCTAGTAGCTATAATGCCCACCTGGTTGTTGGTATTTGATTTTGATTCTGTTTCTGAAGCTCCAGTGGCGCAATCGGTCAGCGCGCGGTACTTATAAGGCAGTACGCAGCAGAGCAATGCCGAGGTTGTGAGTTCGATCCTCACCTGGAGCATGGTTTTAGAAAGCAAATGACAATATAGTAGCAAAAGTGTTCAAAGATCGGCTGAACATTGCTTTGATGTCATTAATTAGAAGACTGATTAGGGAATGGTGCAAAATACCTTTTAAACACTGTATGGCTATCTTAAAGTAGTAGAGTATTCAAGGGCTAACTTGAAAGATTGTTTTGACACAGAATCAACCTCATGATTATAGCGCTAGTAGCCATAATGCCCACCTGGTTGTTGGTATTTGATTTTGATTCTGTTTCTGAAGCTCCAGTGGCGCAATCGGTCAGCGCGCGGTACTTATAAGGCAGTACGCAGCAGAGCAATGCAGAGGTTGTGAGTTCGATCCTCACCTGGAGCATGGTTTTAGAAAGCAAATTACAATATAGTAGCAAAAGTGTTTAAACACTGACTTGAATGATCGGCTGAACATTGCTTTGATGTCATTAATTAGAAGAAGGATTAAGGAATGGTGCAAAAGACCTTTTTAACATATGATGACTATCTTAAATTAGTAGAGTATTCAAGGACTATCTTGAAAGATTGTTTTGACACAGAATCAACCTCATGATTATAACGCTAGTAGCTATAATGCCCACCTAGTTGTTGGTATTTGACTTTATTTCCGACGCTCCAGTGGCGCAATCGGTCAGCGCGCGGTACTTATAAGGCAGTACGCAGCAGAGCAATGCCGAGGTTGTGAGTTCGATCCTCACCTGGAGCATGGTTTTAGAAAGCAAATGACAATATAGTAGCAAAAGTGTTCAAAGACTGACTTGAAAGACCGGCTGAACATTGCTTTGATGTCATTAATTAGAAGAATGATTAAGGAATGGTGCAAAATACCTTTTTAACATCAGATGATTATCTTAAAGTGGTAGAGTATTCAAGCACTAACTTGAAAGATTGTTTTGACACAGAATCAACCTCATGATTATAACGCTTGTAGCTATAATGCCCAGCTGGTTGTTGGTATTTGATTTTGATTCTGTTTCTGAAGCTCCAGTGGGGCAATCGGTCAGCGCGCGGTACTTATAAGGCAGTACGCAGCAGAGCAATGCCGAGGTTTTGAGGTTGTGAGTTCGATTCTCTACTAATTTAAGCTTTAAAGTGCATATTGCAGGTTAAACATTTTTTTCGAGATGAATATATAACCTTGTACAAAAATACCATATAAAAAGGTACTGCAGGGTTTAAAAATAGTTTTCAGATACAGAAATTGAACAAAGTAATCAAATATAAAATAACTGCATAAAAATTAATTTGAATAATTAAATAAAGATGAAACATTAAGTTACAAAAGCTATTCAGTCAAGAGTGATTTCTCCGTCTTTTGATTAACATTAAACACAGAGAGCAGGAATATTAGACTGCTGTCCCTTTAAGGACATAATTCAAAGATCCAGTACACTGAGACTGATACACATGCGCTGTCTGTCTCGTTTTTCTAAGACATAACCTACTATGTTTGTTAAAATACTCGCTAAAATGGGCATGCATCATTTTTGTGTGAATTTGTCCGTTTAGGAGGAAGACTTGAAAGAGAATTTGCACGAGAGTATTTGCGCGCTGTGACGCGGCTCTTCATGTACTTGATTCGGATGAGTACACACACACACAAATCTCCTCACAGCGCGTGCGAGTTCTCTTTTACGGATGAATGTTTAAACTGTCATGGTTTAAATTAGTTTTGTTTAAACAAAGATAGCAATGGGAGATGTTCAGGTCTCACATGCGCTCGCGCGCTATCAACACCTGGGTGATGATGGCGTAACCCAGACAGCAACATAGTGTGGCCCAGATCCCGCCCACATCTGGTACATGTGGATTACACACGGACCAGATGCGGACCGGATCTGGGCCGACACAATGTTGCTGTCAGGGAAATGACTCGGCATAGAGCTTTCAGTACTTCATTGAACATTTGTTTACAGTGACTGTTTTGTCCATGTTCTTTTGATCATCGCTGTTGTAACGTATTGGGAAACCAGAATGTACATCCATCGACTGCAAAATACATTAGCCGAATCTTTTTGCACGTTGTTTTCAACAAACCCTATTATAAATGCGTCGTCAGATTTGGAATAAACCGCGGTGCAAGCGCGTGCCGAACCGTGGGTGGAGAACCGAACGGTTCCATCCCTAACAGCAACATACACACGTTCCGTTCAGACAGGAACAGCGCGATGCTGGAGGGCTCGCGCTCTTCAGTTACAATGACAGAATATGACAGAGAGTTCGTGTTTTAAAGCGAAACAAACACTGGAATGAATCATTCTCTCTGCCGTCTCTGATATAATAAGCATGGACTTTAAGATCATCTAACTGCGTGACGTAAATTACGTTATGATGCAATTTCACCTGCTTCCGTAATTTTTTTGCGTTAAATATGCGTTAAAATATTTTAAGGCGTTAAGGATTTTGAATTAATCGCATGCTGACAGCCCTAGTTTAAACATGAGGTCTAATTCATTTCGGGTATATTAAACAGGCAGTATTTGGTCTTATTAATCTATTACTTGTTCCAGAGCTAATAGATTTGGCTAAGGGCAAACTTAAGTTTAATAATTTTAGGCGATTTGTTCCAGAAACATTGTTGTTTACATCACGCTGCACACAGATATCGATGGATAAACATTGCTGAACTCTTCAGGTCACGTTGAGCACATATATCCAATTCAGTTCACAGACCATGTCCCTTGTCCATATCTCATGTAAAGTTAATGCTTGCAACACATTTTACTCAAATAATGTGAGTTTTTTCCCAAGTGGATCAAATCTTGTTCGGGACTTGATTTTATCCATTGGGATTTGATTGGATGGTGAAACAGTGCATACAGTAAATTGTATTTGGCTATTGGCTAATGTTATCTAAAAGGGTCCGTTTTGATTTGATGTTGGCTTGAAGGGCTCAGTCAAACTTAATGTTGGGATTTCCCACTTGACTGTGATTTCATGCTGAATCTTTTGCTTTCAAAATTGAAAATGTTAGATTCAAGCAGCTGTTCACATGTCACTCAAAATTTTTCAGTGACACATTGGGGTCTGCTGAGGACAATGATGGATCCAGACAGATGCATCCTCCGTGATAACAAGCTTACAAACAAGACTGTGTTGTTTAAATTATTGGATTACAATACAAATGACCATGATGATTACTACACAGTCCTGGTGTAGATTAAGACAAACTATATTAATATACAGTTCAGTGCTTCAAGAGATGGAAATTTGTGCTCATATTTGCATAATATAATTGGTTGAAAGAGAGTGGAAGAAATTAGACAATTAATGAATTGTAGGCAGACATTAGGTCAGTGTAAGAGTAACATCACAGTTTCATGCATCATTTAATTATATCAGTAAACAAATGATGAGATCTGCTATACACATGGAATTAACTGCTGTTATTTCAAATGAAATATGGTGTATTCCATTTTGAGTTAATGGGAAAAATTCTGGTGGGATATGAGATAAATCACTTTCTTTGCTAGTGTTAAATTAAGAATGTGCGTCGGTCTTGTGAAGGGCTTTGATAGAACCATTGCGATGCAGGTGGGAAGCTAAGAACAAGTATTGATCTGAGCTGACAGATTGCTTCCTTGTGACACATTGCTGCATCCTATCACCCTTAGG
>RJVU01054598.1:3834733-3879851 GCA_003731715.1 Anabarilius grahami
GAACACAGTTAAATATATATGTTTTTTATTATTTAAAAATAGTTAATTATTTTAAAAATATAAATATACAAATTAACTAAAATGTCATTAACTAAAGTATTAACTAAAATAATTGAATAATTCAAATGTGTAATGTAATAGATTTCTGCTACCATTCAATAACAATTCAACAAAAGATTTGAATGCTTTTAACCAATTTATTATTACCTTCATGCTCATGTCATTACAAATTTAAGACACTGCGTATGGGCATTTAACCCTTGTGCGGTCTTCGTTTGGGGTGTACACTCAGGGTCTTTGGGGTCTCCAGAGACCCCAGGCAACAAAATGTAATTTTTAAACAAATGTAATTTTACTCTGTTTATTAATGTTTTAACTCCACATTTGTGATACTGAAAAAAATCAGTTTTTCAATATTGTTACATTTTGATGAGATCCCACTTAGAAAATGGACAAAATTCTGACAAAAAGCAATTTTTATTGTCATAATTGTGATTTCATAATATGTAGATATAAATCCAACTGCAAAAATACTTGTGAAAAGAGTCTTTCAGTCAGTCAGATAGCAAATAGTGGAGCTCTGGAGCCATCTACTGGTAAAAGTGATAATTTTTTTACTTTTAAAAACCGCATTTTCCAAAAGATGGGCAAAAATCTTACACTAAACCATGTCAAATTATCCATGTTATCCCCATGAATGAAAGTTAGAATTGTGAGTCTTTTATAAAGTGAATTTTACATAAAAAAACTTTTTTTGTATAAAAACCTATTCAACAAAATATTTATTTATTTATTTAAATAAATTTAAAAGATATGATAAATCCTCCAAAAACTGCACAAATATGAAGTAAAAACATTAATAAAGAGAGTAAAATTACATTTGTTTTTTAAAAAACAACAACAATTATTTTGTTACAAAATTAAATTTTGTTGCCTAGGGTCTCTGGAGACCCCAAAGAGTGTGACTTTTTTTTTACACTAACATAAACACAAGATATCACTCCATTTTTTAAAATTTGTAGATCTAGAAAATGTAAACCACTGTCCAAAGTTTCATGTCATTTGGACAAAGATAACTTTTTAGATTTTTATTTCAGCAAACGTCGTTTGGGGTCTAAAAAGACCCTATAAGGGTTCATGTCAAATATTCTGTATTTAATCATATCAAAATAAACATTTAATACAACGCCTTGAACGTAGAAAATATTTTCTCATAATTGACTGAGCAGACTCAACAGAAGACTTTTTTCATGGCATACCTGCAGAAAGAACTCTGTCATTCCTGAAAATAATGCTAATTAATATTAGTATTATGTACATAATATGTTTAACAAGGCAAACTGCAACACACATATTTTTCAACTTTGAAGAGCAAAAGAAATAAAAAACATTGAGTATTCAAGATTAAAAAATTTACAAACCATAAATATAAAAGAAGAAAGTGGAACAAACCATTTTTCAAAAAAACAAAAAACAAAAAAAACAACAACAACATGCAGTTACTTCATCACAAAGCCCAAAGTAATCCAATTGCCCACAGAAAAAAATTCTATACAATAAATTATGACAAATTTAAGCTTAAATAATAAAATAAAACGTGTGCGCAGATTCAGTATTTTGGCAGATAAACAATTCAAATATAAAATATTTCATCACATAATGACAGAAATATTACAGACAACTCACCATGCATTATGAGTGTTCTGTTGTCAATAACTCCGCCCCTCATTTCCAGCCTGTTGCTGCCGGCCTGGCATTGGTCATGGGCGGGTCAAGGCTCATTGCTCCAGAAGTTAATGCTGGTTCTGATAGAAAGGTGTCAGAATACACAGTGCATCAGTTTGTTGCGTATGGAGCTGCATAGCTGCAGACCAGTCAGGGTGCCCATGCTGACCCCTGTCCACCGCTGAAAGAGCCAACAGTGGACACGTGAGCATCAGAACTGGACCACGGAGCAATGGAAGAAGGTGGCCTGGTCTGATGAATCACATGGATGGCCGGGTGCGTGTGCGTCTCTTACCTGGGGAACACATGGCACCAGGATGCACTATGGGAAGGCGGCAAGCTGGCGGAGGCAGTGTGATGCTTTGGGCAATGTTCTGCTGGGAAACCTTGGGTCCTGCCATCCATGTGGATGTTCCTTTGACACGTACCACCTACCTAAGCATTGTTGCAGACCATGTACACCCTTTCATGGAAACGGTATTCCCTGGTGGCTGTGGCCTCTTTCAGCAGGATAATGCGCCCTGCCACAAAGCAAAAATGGTTCAGGAATGGTTTGAGGAGCACAACAACGAGTTTGAGGTGTTGACTTGGCCTCCAAATTCCCCAGATCTCAATCCAATCGAGCATCTGTGGGATGTGCTGAACAAACAAGTCCGATCCATGGAGGCTCCACCTCACAACTTACAGGACTTAAAGGATCTGCTGCTAACATCTTGGTGCAGATCCCACAGCACACCTTCAGGGGTCTAGAGGAGTCCATGCCTCGACGGGTCAGGGCTGTTTTGGCAGCAAAAGGAGGACCAATACAATATTAGGAAGGTGCTCATGTTATGCCTACTATTATTGTGTTGATCACTCTCTAAAACTTGCTAGTCTCTGTGTAATTTACGTACATAGAACTCGGGAGACAATCACGCTAACCCACATTGATAGATGGCAGTGCAGCGTCTAACAACATTGTGGTATTGGTAGCCTACTTAAAGGCACACTATGTAAATTTTCGCTGCTAGAGGTCACCTATTCAAAACAAAGGCATAGCTTGATAATGCCAAGATTGAGCGTGGAATCATGGGAGATGTGGTCTTCCCCTCACAGCTGGTGGAAGAGAATCGGGACAGGACTTGAGCAGAAATCATGTTCATGGATGAGATTATTAAGGTTACTGTAGTACGAAGCAGAGCAGGGCTGAGTGATGTTGGAGCTGAACGAGGAGCTGGAGCGATTGCTAATGAGAGACGAACGCGACACACGCCTCGCGAGCAGCGGGACTTTTATTATGCCACAGTCACCGCTTCTGCTTCTTCCAGTCAAGCGTATGTGGGTAAAGCAGCTCTGTTTATCTTATTAGATACATTTGAATGTGTTGAAAATGATCTTCTAATGTTACTCTGTGCACTTGTGACACTTGTTGCACATTGCAGTAAACTAGATCAATATTTGAATATCAATAATAAATGCTGGATGGCTTGTGTTGATAAAATTGTATGATGGAGAAAATGCTGTATTACTGTTACTAAAAATAAAGCTGCATCTGATTATGCTATGTTAGCTAAAAGACATTGTTTTTATTTTTATTTTATTTTATTTTTTTGTTATAGTCTGTGTGAACCAGACCAAGTTTCCAAGTGAAATTGAATATTGAATGAGAAAAATAGAGAGTATGGCTTGTTTTTTCCCTCTGGGAATTGATTGGATCTAGAAAAGCAGCTAGTTTTTAAAGCTCGCAGCAGACTGACAGATGGAGGAGATGTTCTACCCAAGCCATCAAACTGATGTCATCAGAGAAGGAAGGCCATTCCAGAGGGGAAGCACATTTTCAGATTTTGATTAAAGATTATGAAGACAATTTTTTTTTTGTCGAATAACTTGCACAGATGAATTGTACTTTGATTTCATGCCAACTTTATTCACATTGTTCTTTAATTCCATGCCGACAAAGAACTAAAGAAAACAACATTACATAAAAACATGCGCGAGTCAGTAACTCAAGAGGTAGGAAATGAAGTGAAATTTGAAATTTAGAAACTTATGATGATGTATCATAACTTATCATTTTGATCAGGGTTGCCAGGTCTGCTCAACAAAACCCTCCCAATAGCTAATCGAAACTAGCCCAATCATGGCCAAAACTAGCCTAATCGCGTTCCCAGGGTGTATGGGTCGCTTCAACCTGCGGACAACAAAAACTACCCGTGGCCTTGTTTGCCTAAATCACTGGTTCCAACAATCACTAACTTAAAGTACATGAAGAACAGCAATGCTAACATTAGCCAAATAATTAATGAATGCATCTTTAAAGTAAACCAAAAAATAAACCATAAAAGTGTACCCTATATCAAGCCGATGTCTCATAGCTAACCACAGTTGTCAGTAATGAAAAAGACCAGGGGAAAACTAGATCAAGGTGAAATGTTTTCCATCATCATCCTCCACCAACAGTATCTATTGAAAAAGGTGACCTATGCTCACATAGTTCTCTTTCGCTTTCAAAAAAATAAAAATAAAAATCCTAAGGGATTTAATACAGCAACACACTTCAGTTGTCATGTTCTGGTCATGATTTTGTTATTTATTCATTCATATCTTTTCCCCTCTTTCTCTGTCTTTTTAACCTTTTGGGGATGCCAGCTGGGGAGAGTTTGCTGCCAGAGCATCACAATCCCAAAGGAATTAGTGCTCAGGCAAAGCCAAGGTGCATTTTGATTTGACCGATGTGTGCTCAAAATACCAAAAGTCTAGTGCACACACACACACACACACACACATGTTCGTTTTTGTGAATTGTGGGGTCATTCCATAGGCGTAATGGTTTTTATACTGTACAAACTGTATTTTCTCTCCCCCTACACTACCCCTACCCCTAAACCTAACCATCACAGGAAACTGTGCACACTTTTACTTTCTCACAAAAACTCATTCTGTGTGATTTATAAGCCTTTTGAAAAGTGGGGACATGGGTAATGTCCCCATAAATCACCTCTTCTTGTAATACCTATGTCATACCCATGTCATTATACACATTTGTGTCCTGATATGTCACAAAAATGCGCACGCGCGCGCACACACACACACACACACACACGAGCACATTCTGAAATGCACAAAGTGACTTTTAACCTAACAATTTTTATTGAATAACATGAATTACCATAAAAAGAACAACCACAATGAAAAGGTAATTGAAGGTTAAACCATTGTTTTGGTTAACAGAATCTATTGCTCAACAAATGCAGGGTACTAAATATCACTAAAAGTGACTTTTATTCATAGCTTCTCATTGTATAATATATATATTTTTAAATACAGAGGAAAATATTAGTAAAATCTGTTAGTAATGCACTATGCATTAATTCATGCAAGTAAAGTCATAACGTAATGATACATTTGCAAATCATTAGCTAATGATTAATTAAAGCAGACAATTTGAATGATTAATTAAACATTCAAACCACTGTGGTAATTAACACATTAATTTACACTATTAGTGTAATATAAAATATGTTATTAAGGAATGAATACATTTATGACACATTTAATTAATAAAAATTGATATATTACTTAGTCTATTAATCATATAGACTCTTTATTAGTTGCTGATGCAGTAATCATTAAAGGGATAGTTCACCCAAAAATGAAAATTTGATGTTTATCTGCTTACCCCCAGGGCATCCAAGATGTAGGTGACTTTGTTTCTTCAGTAGAACACAAATGATGATTTTTAACTCCAACCGTTGCCGTCTGTCAGCCGTATAATGCATGTCAGTGGGAACACCATCTAAAAAAACATGCACAGACAAATCCAAATTAAACCCTGTGGCTCGTGACGACACATTGATGTCCTAAGACACGAAACGATCGGTTTGTGCGAGAAACCGAACAGTATTTATATCATTTTTTACCTCTAAAAAGTTCTGCTGTTCTGCTCTAAAACTACCTAAAATAAAAACTAAAAAAAAATTCAAAACTTAAATATTACTTTAAATTTTGTATTTAAATAATACATATAAAAATAAATGTATAAATATAAAATAATGTTAGAAATATAAAATATCCTTTCCAACAAGATTATAAAACTGATTAATTACAATAATGATTTATATTTAACATTTATATTTAATACTGTAAAATATAAATCACATGTAAATGTCTGATTATAATCTAAAATCATTTATATTTTTGACTTTTGCTTCTTAAAACATGTCACGTGCTGTTACTGTGTTCACATTGTTAGTAAACAGCTACTGCAACACGTGACGCAAAAGAGAGTTC
Organism: Anabarilius grahami; assembly: GCA_003731715.1. Lineage (NCBI taxonomy): Eukaryota > Metazoa > Chordata > Actinopteri > Cypriniformes > Xenocyprididae > Anabarilius > Anabarilius grahami. The sequence continues at coordinate 3,840,728 of RJVU01054598.1, forward strand.
ACAAAAGCATTTCAATTTCTAACAGATGTTTGAAACAACATACAAAATCTGCAAAATAAAAACAAGATTTTACTCAATTGATCATTTGACTCTAAACCTGAGATCTTTATGAAAACTTTCTTGTTTGAAAACCTGTCCCATCTCCCCTATTAAGTGAACTGACAAAGTTGTGCTGAGATGCTTATGAGCAATACAGCATTGTATTATAGTTAATTATAAATGCCTGCCTTACATCCAGTGCCCATATTTGGTGTCATTTCATTAAATTCATGCATCACATTAGTTGCCCATATAAACTCATTAAAGCATTTCCAGTTGAATTTGCATGCTTATTGCAAATCTCTCTGGTCGCTTCTTCTGAGATGCTCATTTCCACTTTCCCTTCATGAAGCTGGAAGAGTCACAAGCTCATTGCCCTTACAGAATGTGTAACTAAGCACATGTGCATATAAAGATATGATGATGTCTTTCTGTTTGGGCAGAGTTGGGAAATGCCGGGGGGTGTGAATTATTGGTTACTTGAGCCTCTTAATTTGCACTGGGCCGCGTTCCCGATAGCAATGAATCTTAGCTGTTAAAAGCCTCTCTTCATGGTGCGATCATTCATAACCTTTTTTACGTGTTTCCCAAAAATGCAGTTACTGTAAACGTGTGATAATGAGCTTCAAGTGCAACGTAAGAGTCACTGTCTATTCATGAAGTGCTGAAATGCCAATCCATCTGCCTATAGCTTTTTTGCATAACAGTATAAATACTTGTTATTTACTTCACGGAAAAGTTTTTTTTATTTTTTTATTTTTTTTTATTTGATAAAACAATTTTCTACATAAATATAATTTTGTATATTATTTTAGTGGAACAATCTATTACTTGTACACATTTACTGCTTTGTTAATCTAATCGCAATCTACAATGATTAGTTTTCTCAAATTCCCTTGTGGATGGCAGCATGAGCTTCCAGGATCAGTGCAGACATGGAGACAGCTGTAACCAGACCAATTGAGTGACTGATACTGAGTAAGCGTATTGGGGGTATTGACAGTGCTGCCAATATTGTGGAGTGCACATTAAAGTAGTGGAAGCTGCACTTTTTAGTGACATTTATCAATCAGTCTGCTCTTTACTCCCCAAAGGGGATAATGGTGACATCAATTCTGAACAACATCGCAGTGCGAGTGATATATCGCCCTTGGGTTGAAGGAAGAAGAAGGGGTTGTTGAAGAGGAGGAAGATGTCCTCGGAAGACATTTTTGTGAACCAACACATACAATATATATTTCCAGTTTTCATGCATGGCAGCTAGTCATTGACATGTTTTTATCAGCATTCACATTTCCCCCTCAAATATAACATCTCCACTTCCTCTTTCCTCTTCCTCTTAATTTCTGTCATTAATTACTCACTCTCATTACTTGTCTTCTTCTGCACCTATAAGACCTTCCTTCATCTTCACAACACAAAGTAGGATATTTTTGATGAAATCCGGTATTAAAGACATCGTAAAAACAGTCATGTGACTGCAGTGGTTCAACCTTAATTTTACGAAGCGACAAAAATACTTTTTGTGTGCAAAAACAAAACAAAAATCACTTCATAACATTAAGGTTGAACCACTGCAGTCACATGACTGTTTTAACGATGTCTTTACTACCTTTCTGGACCTTGAATGTGTTGATTATATTGCCGTCTATAGTCATATACCTCTCGGATTTCATCAAAAATATTTTAATTTGTGTTCTGAAGATGAATGAAGGTCTTACGGGTGTGGAACGACATGAAGGAGAGTAATTAATGACAGATTTTTAATGACCTTTTTCACCTTTTAATATGTCTACTTGTTCATTTATTTATTCATAGATGTATTGTAATATTACAGTCATTATTAAGTTTAGATGTAATTTTGCAGTTGTCGTGTAGTTGACTGCGCATGTATCTGTCTCCTTGCAATGCACTTTTGCACACATTACTCCGTAGATCTATGACAATTTTCTAAGATGATTTGTACGACCTTCTCTATGATCTACTTAGGCCTGCAATGCTTTTGGGAAACGCAGCCCTAGTCATTAAAGAAACAAAGTGTCATTCTTAAATGTGTCTTTAGTAGTTATTATTAATGTACAGTGAATCTTCAGGCTATTACTCTTTCTGCTCAGAGTTTTCTTGTTTTTATTAATTTTGTAGTTGTAGGGAGTATCATTACAGTGGTGAAATGGTCTGTAAATGTGCCAATGAACAATAATAAGGTTTCATGGGATGCAAAGAGAGGGTAAAGTTTGAAAAACACTGTCAGAGAAAAAGTTTGATGTGTCTTTGAATGTGAGAAGCGTTTTCCCTGGCTCACTCAGTGCCCTAGGCAGCATGAACAAAGAAAAATACACTTAAAACAACATTTTTTATTTTATACAATTTTAACTAAAACAGTTTTACCTGTCCAAGGTAAAAGATTAATAGATGCTTTGAACGTGTTAAGATACCTAACCATTAACTAATGTTAACAAATTAAAACTCACTGTAAAGTGTTTTCCACAAAACCTTGTAAAACAACAATGATGACTGAAGTATCTTTCACATGTGAAAATAGGATAAAAACTAATGAACTGGTCTTAGAGCATCCTTGAATTCTCCTGATTGCGATTGTCAAATTGAACAGTTTAGAAAGTCAGAGGTTTATTTTTTTATCTTGTTGTGAGGATCCCCCCAGCTTCAGAGCGGGATCTCAGAAGTGATTGAACAGCCCAATTTTGTTTGACTGCTTCTCAGTGTTGCTCCAGCCTTTGGGATCTAATCACCTCAACAATCACATCCATCACAGAGCTTAGACAGCCTCCAGACTGGGCAGTGCCTGAGGACAGTCTGATAAGGTCAAACACATTAGCCATTTGTTTGCGTGTTTGTGTGATTTGGGATAGACACCAGTGAATTGCAAAGTGTCGGCATGTCTCATATTTTGTGTATCTGTAATGCCTCTGTAATTTGTTTTAAAAGGATTATTATTTACCCAGAAATGTATCATGAATAATACACTGAGATTCATTACTTCCTTTAACGATGTGAGTGATAGAAATTGAGTCACAAGAGAAACATAATTCAATTTTTATTCAATTATTTGCAAAACAAACTCGTTATATTTTAGTGGATTGCCAGAAATCCATTATTAAACATTACAAGCTTGATAAACAATTAAAGTGTGATTCAGAAGAAAAGCTTTTTGGACAATTTATTATTTAGAATTGTTCTCCCAAATGAATAAAAATGTGACTTTCAGTCTTCATTTGGGAAATAATAACAAGACAAATCAACATCAATACATATACACTATTCAAACCCAGAATTAACTGCAGTACTAACATTTTTAATTTTTCCCCACAGAATGTCATATATACCATAAACAGAGTAAACATCAACTGTGGAATTTAGATTGTATTGATTCAGATGGGTTTTGAATGCATTGATTGATGACACTAAGAGCATGAAGGCACAGTCTAAACTGTGATTTGATTACTACTGATCTAAAACACTGTAAAGTCAGTTTAGCGCCATCAAAATTTGTTATAGCGTAGCCTTATTTCAGGCTCACATAGAGAAAGGTATCGATTTGAAGGCAATAACAATAAAATTACAATAAAAATGTAATAACGACAAATATCTAGATCATCTAAAACAAAATGAGTTGGACATACCAGACCACATGGCTGTTATTTCTCAGGATACCTCAGAGAGCCATCAAGCAAACATTTGAACCTTTCTTACTGTGTTGGCCTTGTTTTCTCAGCCTCAGCAGGTAGTCTGTCATGACGTTCACTTTCTCCTTTTCTTCTTTGTATGTAGCTCGCTCTGCCCTTACAGCCCTGGCCATCATACCCACATGTTATGCACTTTTTTTCCTTTCAGTATACCTCAACATACAGGTCTACAACTCCACTCAAGTGCTCAGCTTCTTCCCTGCTGTGAATATCCACCCTGTTCTCTAGAATTCGCTCACGGTGGTTTATATAGATGAATTTCAACCGGACTGTACCAAAATGTGGTCTATATATATTCACATCAAGAATCCAGTAATATAAGGAGCCTAACAAAAGTTTTATTTTACATGGAGTGGATTGACTCATGGGTGCACCTGTGTTGAGATCACATGACCAGCTGAACAACCCTGTTATTGGACACTTTCACTTGTGGAATAAATGAAGAGTGACTGCAAATAGGCTAATGGCATCAGCAACTGAAAATAACTACTTTATAAGTTCAGCACAATGTTGGCCATTCACAAGCTAGAAACATGAAACAAATTGTTTACCCTTCCTCATTTCCACCTTCATATTTTTATTATAATCTTCTTTTTTGTGTGTGATTTTGTATCTACATCAGTTTATGGAAAATCAGCTACCTACACTGCACCATGAACTAGATAGCTCCCTCATCTTACTCATCCTCACTTCTAAGGCACAAGAAAAAAAGCAGTGCAGACTATGCCATTTTCAATTTTTTTTCCTCTGGCTTTCCTTTAGTTTTATCACACATTATCCACATCGTCACAGGCCTTCTATCTACTATTCTAGCCCACTCATCTCTCTCTAAATGGTTCCCTGTGACTGATGGGTGTGTTTGATGTAAAGCTCAGCTGAACACTGTCCACAAGTTTCTGGCCAAAGTTTTTAAGAGATGAACTCTAATACTTCTAATGCTTCTACTTCTCTTTCTTTCAGCAACCATATTCTCAACCCAGGCTTTTTGGAAAAACGTGGAACCCAATGGTACCCACTGCAGAGCCAAATGGGTGGAGCTTGATCTAATCCAATTAACCTAATTAAATTTAGGGATAGAGTTAATGTCACATGGGCTAAGGTCCAGATAGGGGCAGCTGGATGTCAAGCTCCACCCATTGGATCTGCAGTGAGCAACCTCTCACATTTCTGTATAATTATATTATGTTGCTTCTTGTACATTTTGTGGCCCTTTCAAAGTGAAATGTCCAGTGAGTGGCACTAAAATCATGTTCAGTTTTCTTAGATACAGATGAACATGAATGTGGCAGCATTTTATTACATTGATTATTGTATGAATTGATGCAGTTTAATTATTTTTAGCTGTAAACATCAAATGTCCTATTAGTGGTGCTGAAAGGTTAATGCTCTATCTCTTTTGAAAATAATGTACTACCTAATCCAGGTACTTTGGTACCAAGTCGATACTTCGATTTAAAAAAAGTAATAATACCAGGCTTTCTGCAGGGTCAATTCGCTACCCGCTTGTTGACAGCTACTTTCAACCATGCGTATTTATGTGAGCACTCTGTGAAGAGTGTCAAAGGTTTCTATTTACAACATGTTTTTGCACTGTTTAGCATTGTAGCCAAACACAGAAATGTTAGTTGCGAGAATGAACACAATGGCCAATCAGAGGCATAAATAAGAGATTCATTGTGCAGTATAGACAGCATTTTTGATTATAACGGTTTCGCTCAGTTTTCACTCAGTCAGTGAGCTTATGCCGTGGCTGAACTGAAATGAATCCAGCTTCAATGATTATAAAGGGAGCGCAACCCATTCATAATTTGAATAAAAGGTTTATTTTTTAATGCTGCTGCACACTGCAAAGTTTCAGGAGTAACAACTGTATTAAAAAGCAGAACTGAATTTGAAATTTCAATGTTTGACACTGTGATAACCTTAGCAATGGACGATACAAAAAAAATCTGATATGTCAAACTAGATCTGTGCATTAAGTCTTGCAGTGTAAGTGCAACAGACCTGTCACTTGTTCTGTTACCTACAATGTGTTTCTTTGTTTTTCACTTTATTACTAACTTTTCATTTGATTTTTAATGCAATGTTTACTCAACTGAACAATATTTGGAAGCTGTCAAATAATTTATAATTGACTTATTTCATTTATTTAATAATTATTTTTAAATAGTAAAAGATAAAACCGTTTTTGCCAACCCAGTCTCATTAGAAGTTGCAAAATACGTACCAATACGTACATATCACTGCAGTTTCGATGTGAAATGTCCACTGAGTGGCACTAAAAGTGTGTTCATTTTTTTTGCCGGAACAGATAAACGTGAATATGGTAAGTTTTTATGATGTTGGTTTTTATACGAATCACCGCGGTTCTGATTTGAAATTTGCACTCCATTGCGTTTTAAAATAACGTACCACCAACACTACACGATAGTGTTAACAAAAGCAAATGTGACATAAAAAGCATCCGTAATCGTACCGTGTCAGCTTGTTTAGATCTCTCTTTGAGCTCTTTTATCGTGACTCGTCTTTCACGGGATTCGTATCCAGGGATTCCTCGTCTTCAGTACAAATCCGTATCAGCTGAGCTACCGAGCAAACTTGTTATATCTGAAAAGCGAAACATATGAAGCTGGTTAAGCGATGCAAAGTCCAAAATATATTCATTTACAAATCGTGCACTTTAGTAAAAAAGAGTGTTGAAGTCATAACTATTGTGCATGGAGATGTGAAAACGAGTCTTTATAAATCCCTAATCTGACCCCGTAATCGTAACTGTGTATGAAAAAGAGCAAAATGTTGATGTTTTACTGCCTCTAGTGTTCATTTCTGTTGGAAACTGCAGCGAAATGTATGCATTGGTACGTATTTTGGTGACTCGTGAAAACGATTCCACAGGTACGTCTTTCCTATGAGACCGGGTTGGTTTTTGCTATGGTACCGAAATTGATTTCAAAAACCATGACATTTTACTGTCATTTGTTCCGACTACTGAAATGTGGGTACCGAGACAACACAACACTAAACCTAACCTATGTGGTTAACAAAAGCAAACATGAGACAAAAAAAATGATTTTGCTGAAGCATACATGCCATTTTAGTTTGCTTTTTCAAACCTTTGAGCTCTTTTATCATGACTTGTAGTCACATAGCAAGTGCAGCGCTGTACCAGGTGAGCTACAGAGCAATTTTGCTATGGCAGAAAAGCCATCCATATATTATGTGATGCAAATGTAAAAATGTATTAGTTTTTTGAGGTTATATAGCATTGTGCAAGGAACTAAACATAAAGTCTTTATTAATTGACAATCTGCCCTTGTAACAATAATTTGTGTAAAAAGGAATAAAAGTTGTTGGTGTTTTACTGCTACCAGTGTTAATTTCTGCTGGAAACTGCAGTGAATTGTATGCATAGGTACGCTTTAACACGTTTTTCCAATGAGCCCATGTTGCATATTCTATCATTAAAGACTCTCCTCTCTCTCACTCTCTGCAAATTGCAGATCAAGGCAGTGAAGCTACTTTAGAATGAGAGAATCAATTATACCCGTCATCTTGTGGTATAGAGCATTCTTCTTCGGTTTTCACACAAGAGCACTGCCTTCTTGTAGACTGTTGCTAAGGCTACGGGATGGTGACAATGTCTCGGTGTGTTGTGAGCAAGAGTCACTTCTTTGACAATGTTGCAGCCTCCACTTTGAATATCCCTGTTGTGTGCCAGTGAATAAAATAAAATTCAAAATGGTGTATGTCCTTGTGTTCACAGTTATTCCAGTGTTGGTAAATTACATCAGCTGGATATAAGGACTCTGTGTACACAACAGCAACTGTCTGCAGTCTGTTCCCTTCATAATATTTTTTTTCTCTTTTCACTCATTTAGCTGCACAACATTGTTATATTTCATATTTTGAATGAGAAACAATGAACATCTGGATATACATTTGATATATATATATTACTGTTGTAATGAGCCGAAACAGTGTAAATACAAATACACACACACACACACACACACACACACACACACACATATATATATGTGTGTGTGTGTGTGTGTGTATTTGTATTTACACTGTTTCGGCTCATTATTCATAGTTTTTGGTGTGTATTTTGTGCTACATTTCCTCACATAAACACGGTAAGTGTCTCTGGTGCCAGTTCTGCAACGCACAAAAGCTCCATATGGCGATTCAGTAGCACGAATATAATAAATTCTTGTAATAATAACTCAATATGAAAACATGCTTCGCTTCAGTGGTCTGTCCTTGGCTGGGTGAAATAGAGGAATGGAATGACTGAATCTTGACAGTGTTCAGTAAATGGTTTCTTTGATGACATTGGTGGAGAAGGTCTGGTTGCTGCAGATGCTGATAGAGTGTCTGGTGAGAACGCGCTTCTGCTTATTATGGCGGCACGGCAGGATTAGGTAGCGAAGCGTGGAAAAAAAAATTTGGCGGTAGTTTGCAGAGACGAGGTTGTAGAGAATGGGGTTGATGGCCGAGCTGACGTAGAAGAGCACATTGGTGACCATGTAGAAGTAGTGGTAGAAATCGAAGAGAGAACTGTGGAAGAGAAAAAAATATATACTGAGAGAGATGTTGGGGCAGGATATAAAACATTTTAATCTGAACCAGAATCAGAATTTCATGAATAAAAATGTGACCAAATCAATATATTATTGCATCCAATTTTAAGGTAATAGTTTACCAAATAATGATAATTCTGTTACCATTTCAATTTGTACTCTTTTTGAAGCCTGAAAGCTCCAGTCCCCATTCATAGCAACTACATAGGGGAAAAAGTTCATTCTATGTATCTATGTAGTCTGATTACTGATAAATATAGAGTCTTTTTACATCACTTTTTGTGGTTATAAACAAACATGATGGTAGTGTGCAAATCTGATGACAAAATCTTTCTGTAGGCCTGTGCCTTCTCCTTTGTGTCTATATCAAATATAAGAGTGATGCTACCATTAAAGGAGAAAATATAAATACAAAATACAGTGCTCGACATTTTGTGCTTATCCTTTGGACAACTAAATTGGTCATTTACTTGTCAGAGTAAAAAAATAGCTTGCCTGGGTATTTTATTAACCTTTATAAAGGGCATTTCCCCCCAATCTAATTAAATTTATGTTTAATCTTTTATTTCAAATTCTTATATTTGATAAATTAAAGTAGTAAGACACTATAGGGCTGTTACCAAATTAAATAATTTACACTGAAAATGTACAACTGCATTCAATAATGTTATGAGATTCTTCAAATATATTTGAATGTACAAATGAGAAATGTTGGTGGGAAATTTATACTTTTAAACATGAAATTAAACCGCCAGTAGATGGCGGCAAGTGACCGTCTTAATGAGTGAGCCACTGAGTAATTTATTCAAACGATTCATTCAAAAGGCTGAATCTTCACTGAACCGATTCGTTCAAAACGCTGAATCATTCGAAACGGCTGAGTGTAGCTGTGAGATGCGCTGGTTCTGCTTTGTTTGGAACTATTTTCGCTGCTACAATTGAACAAAAAACATGCAATATTGCACCTAAAACGTAAGTGATTAATATTAACTACATGTTTATTGAACTGTTGAATGAAATTAGTGTCAATTTCAATCAAGGTGATACTCAGGAATTCAGCACTTTCGTTCGTGTGATGCTTAACTTTATCATATGTCATAAATAGCTAGCTATAAAAACCCCACATATTGAATTTTTATTGAAACATGATAACTGAGTTTCTTTGTGTGAGCAGAGCTCATTTGTTTTGAATTCTCCTCAAGAGGTCAATAGGCTATCATCTCCAATATACAGTGGGTACGGAAAGTATTCAGACCCCCTTAAATTTTTCACTCTTTGTTATATTGCAGCCATTTGCTAAAATCATTTAAGTTAATTTTTTTCCTCATTAATGTACACACAGCACCCCATATTGACAGAAAAACACAGAATTGTTGACATTTTTGCAGATTTATTAAAAAAGAAAAACTGAAATATCACATGGTCCTAAGTATTCAGACCCTTTGCTGTGACACTCATATATTTAACTCAGGTGCTGTCCATTTCTTCTGATCATCCTTGAGATGGTTCTACACCTTCATTTGAGTCCAGCTGTGTTTGATTATACTGATTGGACTTGATTAGGAAAGCCACACACCTGTCTATATAAGACCTTACAGCTCACAGTGCATGTCAGAGCAAATGAGAATCATGAGGTCAAAGGAACTGCCTGAAGAGCTCAGAGACAGAATTGTGACAAGGCACAGATCTGGCCAAGGTTACAAAAAAATTTCTGCTGCACTTAAGGTTCCTAAGAGCACAGTGGCCTCCATAATCCTTAAATGGAAGACGTTTGGGACGACCAGAACCCTTCCTAGAGCTGGCCGTCCGGCCAAACTGAGCTATCGGGGGAGAAGAGCCTTGGTGAGAGAGGTAAAGAAGAACCCAAAGATCACTGTGGCTGAGCTCCAGAGATGCAGTCGGGAGATGGGAGAAAGTTGTAGAAAGTCAACCATCACCAGTCGGGGCTTTATGGCAGAGTGGCCCGACGGAAGCCTCTCCTCAGTGCAAGACACATGAAGGACAAGACACCATCTTGGAGTCCTTCAGGTGTTTTTTAGCAAACTCCATGCGGGCTTTCATGTGTCTTGCACTGAGGAGAGGCTTCCGTCGGGCCACTCTGCCATAAAGCCCCGACTGGTGATGGTTGACTTTCTACAACTTTCTCCCATCTCCCGACTGCATCTCTGGAGCTCAGCCACAGTGATCTTTGGGTTCTTCTATGAAAGTACATACACTTAGTTTGGGGTTGGTAAATTAAACAGTTTTCAACAATGATTGAGAGAATTAGCATGTTTATAACAAATACATAACATACATTTTTATGTATTTGCTTTATGGCTAATTTAACTTTAAATCTGCTTGATTGCGATGACTTTGATGCATTATATTCAGTGATTTGTTGCTCTGAAAGAGAGAGCATTTTTGTTTCCAAGAGTGTAAGAGAGAAAGAGGGACAGTTTTGCATAGTGATTTGAGTGTGTGGGTGTAATATTAATGTCAAATGCTTCAAATGAAGGCTGTGTTTGACCCACCCCGGTGCAATCTCATGAATAATTGTATATCCCTTGGGTTCATGTCTCGTCATCGCATGAAAAAAAAGAAAAGGAAATTGGGTTTTGACTACACAGGGCAGACGTCATATTCATAATCCATTATCCATTATCCCTGTGATATTTGATCACATCAGGATTATATGTAGCATATCCACAGAAGGCAGAACCAGCATGAATCTATCAGCTCAGCAAGGGTATTGGCAAAGTTTGACAAACTATTTCTTCAATGGAAGTACTCATTGTTGCAGCCTGAGAACTTGTAAACAAAACTGTCCCTGGAAATTTATTAAAAACCTGTGCTTCCGGAAATTGTGCCAAGTCAGCCAATCAGAATAGAACTTGCTCTTTTCAAAAAGCTCTTACAATTTTTGTGTGCAGTATACATCAGGTTTATAATAACTGTCTGTGGACTTTCTTTCTGAGCCTGTAACAATGCCTTATGCATATTGGTTGCATACCATAAACTTGAATGCCTTAACATCTGCCTATTCATATGCAAACAAAATGCACATCCTATATTTCTGAAACCTGCAGAGGAAAGAAAAAAATACACCAAACACCCCTCTGCTTTGGAGGCAAATGGACTAAACCATCAGCAAAAATACTTAAGCGACTGATGTCCCACTGCCCTGTAGCTCTCCAAATATACATTTTGCACCTTTATTTAAAATGTAATGCTTTTTATTACAATGTCAGTCCTCATGCTACGCTTCTCAACTGTATTTAAAATCTATTTAATCTTTCAGCTTGAATACCTTTAATGAGTATAATAATTAATATGCAATGTATCTTTAAAGAAGCTAATTTTGGTCATCTGGGTGAAGCTTCTAATTTTCTCCCTAAGGCAACGTTGTTTATGAGCCCTGCATGATAAAAAGCTAAACAGCCCCGAGAAGAATCATAAATCTGAAAGACAGATTCCTTTCTTTTCTTTTCAGTATTTTAATGAATGATGAATGAATTCTGTGGCTGTATAGGCGTTTGAGGATATTATACAGCAACCAGGGCGTTTATGCAGCAGTTTAATCAATCATATTGAAATGTATACATGCAAGAATCACTTGTCCTGAGTCTCCTCTCAGATTAAATGAAAAGACCTTCAATCGATAAAAGTAAAATGTCAGACTGGCATTACGAGTCTGGTATTAATCCATATTGTCCATAATTGTATTTTGACAATGATCATTTTGATTCACTTGACAACTACTCAATCGTAAAGTGCTTTTTCGTCACCATATGGCTTCTTCATCAAAACATTAATATCTGCCTTTCATATGTTCACTCCTCATCTTTTGATTCTTTCTGCTTTACTAAAACATCAAACATACTACAACATCAAGTACTGCCTCAGCTCACTGGCACATATTAAAGGACTTGCGCTAAAAAAATAAAAACCTTGCAGCTAAAATGTACAGATACATTTCATGCCTAACCACTTGGAAACACAATATCAACCACATAACAACAAACTAAAAACCACCCTGAACATCCTGGCAACTGCATAACAACACACAACTACCCCTCAGAACAACATTGCAACCACAAATCAACACACTAAAAACTACAAAGAACACCACAGCAAACTCATAGAAAGACACAAATACACTTAGAACACCACATAGCAACCACACAACAACACATTAAAACCACACCACCCTAACTGATGCATAGCAACACAAAACAACCATTCAAAACACCATAGCAATTGCATAACAACACACTAAAAACTGCCCTGAACACTCAACTGACAATGACCACTCAGAAGACCATCACAACTAGATTCCACATTCTGCACCAGCATCCGCCATCTTGAAATGGATAACATGATGCTGTTCATCACTAACACTAACAAATCAATTAATTTTCATAGAAAATATCACAGTATTGAGCAACCTATGACTGTAAAAACCACAAGCTATAAGTTCCAGAAGAAACGGAATTACTTTTAAGAGTTGAGAATGTGCTGCTTTGTGTTTTACAGTTTTTCACAATTGATAACACACATTTCTTTAAACCTTCCCTCATTTTCTCACAACATTAAACACAAAACCAAATCTTCAAACTACATTTGCAAAACTCCTGACTCTTCTGGCAAAATCAGCCACTAATGAGGCATCTATGTATATACGTATATCTGTGATCGCAACCACATAGCAAGACAACAACCACTTAGAACACCATAGCAACTGCATAGCAACACACTGTAGCTTTTATGGGCAAGTACCACTCATATTTCTAAATCTAGTTGTAATTACTTTCAAAACAAATGCCTTTTTGAGCAAGGGTTTAAACGTCATGCTTTTCTGGATATTGGGGTGATCTGTGCATCGAATCATAAAAATGTCCCATCACTCAGCATATGGTTGAGGAAGTTCACGCAAGCTATGCATGACAACCACAACATAAATCTGTGTGCAGTCAGCCACTGATAAAAATCACATGTACAAGCTCACCTGTTCAGAATAGTTTGCACTGTGTGTGTGCTGCTCTGTATGAACTATAAGCTGAGTGTAAGATTATATGGCACAGATTTATCGATCCACCCCCTAAATCATAGAAGAAAACTCCCAGAAATCACTACCACCAGATGCATCATGATTTATGTGCAGTGCTGTTGGTGGGCGCTGCCCAGAACAAAGAATTGATTTGTGGAGCTATAGTGTGCGCTGAGCTAGCTACAGGCTATAACTTTTCTTTTTTTGTGCCTTTCTATGTCATTTATAAGCTTCTTTGTATGTTATTAATAAGCAGCTTGTGGACTTCAGCAACAAAAAACAGAGGAATTTGATATTAGTCGGGAATTACAGTTACACTTTTTGTGCATCTATAGAGTGGACAGTCAACATTCATTTTCTCCATAGGGAAACGGTAACTTATAAACCTTTAAAGACAGTCTTACTGTAAGCTGTTAATCAATAGCATTTGCTTCTCTTGAAGCCCTCAGCCCGCATTATTTCAACTTAGTTTTAAAATAATTGTTTTAACAATGGAATTCCTGGTGAATAACTACATTACCTATGATGCTGTACAAAAATTTCACCAATCAGAGAGTTGAAACAAACAAAATGCACCAAAAGATCTCTTTAGCCGCGCCCACTCCCATGAGACTGTGGATGATGTAATTGAGTCGGTCTCCTTACACTCTACTAGCTTTGCACACCTAGATTGGGGAATATTTGCCCATTATTCCTTGCAGAATTGCTCAAGTTCCATGGTGAGCAGCAATGGACTGCTCTCTTCAAGTCCATCCACAAATTTTATATCGGATTTAAGTCAGGGCTCTGACTTGGCCACTCAAGGAGATTCATCTTCCTTAAGCCATTGCATTGTTCTTTTGGCTGTATGTGTTTTGGAAGTTTTCCTCAAGGTTTTCCTCACAAATTTGGATGTACTTGGCAGCACCGATTTTCTCTTCAATCCTCCTCGCTGAAGAGAAATACCCCCACAACATAAAGCTGCCACCACTATGCTTCAGTGCAGGTATGGTGTGTTTTGGGTGTTGTGCTGCGTTTGCTTTTCCCCAAACATAGCGCTTGGAGTTCAGTCCAAAAAGGTCAATTTTGGTCTCATCAGACCATAGCACCTTTTGCCAGATGGCATCAGCCTTCCAGTCTTCCAGGTTTGTTTTTGCATAGCACAAACAAGACTGAGTGTGGCACTTTTTCAGGAAAGGCTTCTTCCTTGCCACCCTGCCATACAGACCAGCTTTGTGTAAAGCTTGTGAGGTAGTTGTCAGCCATAAAGCCTTGTAAGTCCTTGAAAGTTGCCTTTGGTCTCTTGGTAGCTTTTCTGATCAATGTCCTCCTGGCTCGGTCATCAAGTTTGGACGGACGGCCTGATCTTGGCAATGTGTTGCTGGTGCCATACACTTTCCACTTCTTAATGATGCTCTGAACAGTACTCAGAGGGATAGCTAAAGCCTATTAAATGTTTTTGTAGCCTTCTACTAACTTGTGCCTTTCTACAAATTTATCCCAGAGGCTTATTGAAAGCACTTTCCCAACCATGGGGAATTCTTTGCAGTACCATGCACTACTAACAGTGGAATCTTCAAGAAACAGCTTTATTCCAAAGTAAGCAAAACCACTACAATTGATTTAAAGTGGGGCAGTTAGCCTGGTGTTCGATGTAGAAGTGGATTGGTTGCCCCAGAGCAAGTTTATAATGGTATACTTCAAGGGGCTGATCACTTTACCAAACCAGGTATTTCACTAATTTTTATATATATATATATACAGGTCCTTCTCAAAAAATTAGCATATTGTGATAAAGTTCATTATTTTCCATAATGTAATGATAAAAATTTAACTTTCATATATTTTAGATTCATTGCACACCAACTGAAATATTTCAGGTCTTTTATTGTTTTAATACTGATGATTTTGGCATACANAAGGACCTGTATATATATATACACATTTTTAAATATGTAGTTTTAGATTTATGCATTGTTTTTAATTTGATTATGCTGTTCGCCATTCCTTGTAATTGAATTGTAATTCTTTCCCTCACTAAAGCTGTTAAGTACACAATCTTGTACCTTTGTATTTTTTTCTGATTTTCAAATACTTTTTTGCTTCAAATTAAAGTTTGTAATGTTATGATTCACCTCATAGCTGGTTGACTTGGTTCATTGCTTTTAACTCTTAAGACTTTTTTGAAATCCCTATGGGAAAAAATACTTACGGAACCAACGCCACTGAAAAAGTGGGCAGGCATTGTATACTCTCAGCATGTGTGCATTGTCCAATAAGAGAGTGCAAATCGAAGATTTGAAAGAATGTTTTATATTTGAAGTTTCATTTGATTTTTATTGTATTGTGATTTTTTTTAAACTGAAACTCACGGTGTCCATTCAGTGACATAGCAGTACATTAGTCTTCGAGCGTGGTACGGCAACCAGCACACCACAAAAGCAATGACCACGGCACCTGTGGAGAATAAAATAAAAGAGAATTAATAGGTAAAACAGTCATAATAAGCAGCACTTTCACCTTTGTGCAGTAAATGAACAGTTTTTAAAAGCACTGCTGGTGGATTCAGCATGTAATAGTCACATTTGGTAGAAACAGATGACTAATTTGTTTCCTGACATAAATGAATTTTGTATCTGCCATTTTTTCTTATCTGTCTCACTCTATTCTTTTACCAATACCATTTCAATTTCTCCACCCCTTCAGGTCTGATCCGAGTCAAGCACTAATCTCTATTGTATCTTTGTATGAGGCTCTTGACTAGAGGCACAAGGCTATTGATCTCTCATAGTGAGTCAGTGACAGCACACATTTGCGTCCACCTCTGTCTCATCTTCATGTCCATATCAAGAATTTTAGATTTTTCTTTTTTAAAGGATTAGTTCACTTTCAAATGAAAATTACCTTAAGCTTTACTCACCCTCAAGCCATCCTAGGTGTATATGACTTTCTTCTTTCTGATAAACACAATCAGAGATATTTTAATAAATATCCTGACGCATCCAAGCTTTAAAATGGCAGTGAGCAGGATCAAGTGTCTCCATCCACATCCAATCAATCATAAACATATTCCACACGGCTCCAGGGGTTAATAAAGGCCTTCTGAAGTGAAGCAATGTGTTTGTGTTCGAAAATTTCCATATTTAAACAAGTTATGAAGTAAAATATCTAGCTTCTTCCAGACCGCCTTCCATATCAAGTTATGAAAAAAACAGAACTGGCATCGCGTCTGTTAAGCTTTTTTCATAAGTTGAATAGGGAAGGCGGAGGATGTAGCGTAAGCTTTTTGAACTGCAAGAGTTTTACACTTAATTCGTAAGTTGAATACAGAAGGCTGTCTGGCGGAAGTTAGAAATTTTACTTCATAACTTGTTTAAATATGGATTTTTTTTTTTTTACACAAACGCATCGCTTCACTTCAGAAGGCCTTTATTAACCCCCCGGAGCCGTGTGGAGTACGTTTATGATGGATAGATGTGGATGGAGACACTTTCTTCAGCTCATACTCATTGATCCCGCTCACTGCCATTATAAAGCTTGGATGCATCAGGATATTTATTAATATTTCTTAGATTGTGTTCATCTGAAAGAAGAGAGTCATATACACCTACGATGGATTGAGGGTGAGTAAAGCTTGGGGTAATTTTCATTTGAAAGTGAACTAATCCTTTAAAGGGAACCCCTGGTGTTAAGACTAATATGGCTTAATATAACGTAAATTATGTCTCTTAATGAAATATGTAGTAGAAAACCCATGAAAGATTTACATTATTTAAAAAATCCATGATATATTTGGACCGATTCTTTTCCCATTTTTTTCTCCTCTAATCGCTAGTAAAGCAGTAAACACTTACATCGCTTCTTTTGTGGCTCATCGACTGAAAATTACAACCAAAAGCTACACAATGTGGCATCGTATATTATATTCCGAGTTGCGTTAAATAGCATTAGGACAGTGTCAGTAGAGCAGTGAGTGCAACCATTTGATGTCACCGACATAGAACGCAAACAAAATGGTGCCGCCCATTGTCCAAATCGGTCCAAATATGTCATGGATTTTTTACATAACGTAAATCTTTCATGTGTTTTCTACTACATATTTCAGTAAGAGACATAATTGACGTTATATTAAGCCATGCAAGTCTTAACACCAGGGGTTCCCTTTAAGATGGCTTCAACATTATGGGCCTTGTTAATGAACACAAGCAGAATTAATTTCTGTGTAAACTGTATGTACAACCATTCATATGCAAGTGGTCACACTGTCACACAGCTGAATGTGACAATTTACACATGGATTGCTTCATGATCTGTTTGCATAGCAATTTGTTTTGTCTAACTGCAGTAAAGCTGTTTCGAAAAGGAATTGAAATGTGGAATAATTTTTTAACCTCTACACTACAACGAACCATTCAGGACAAACTGATTCTCTAGAATGTTTCTGACTTAACAACACTACATATGAGCACAGTCACATTACTGAAAATATAAGTTATTAGCGTCAGCATCAAACATCAAAATGGAATTTTGTCCTTATCAACATAAATACTGCAAATATTTTATTCTATTTTTTGGTTTGCAGCAAAATAGCAAATCATTTGTTGTTACAGTGGAGAATATTAGCTTTGTAGGTGATTTCAAATCAGTTTCACTATAGTCAAGCACCAATTCACCTCAAACAAATCCAATCAGCTCCATGTATTGTTTATCTCTCGGTGCCAAAACAGAGAAGTGCTAAAAACATAGCCATTTAATTTTTTCTGGATCAAACTAGTCACCCATTTGTCACACAGATGGGGATTTAAATGGCTGTGCGTGTATAAGTGTGTGTTTGTCTCTGAAGAAGAGAGATTTATGGAGGTATTCCTCTTCCCTTTGAAATGTCAGCAGAAATACTGACTCATATACCCTCCGCTTTTGTGAATTATATCAACAAGAGACCTTCTGTTTTCATCTGCTTTTCCTGAAGGATTAAATCTTGCCCATGGTTTTTCTAGTTACCCACATCGAATTTGTATTTCCTTATATGAGGCTAGAAGCAATTAAAAGATAAAGCCCCAGAGAGGGAAGCTGGAGACAGATAAATGTTGGTCTCAGTTTGTTTCTTTTGAAAATGGAAATCTGTCTCAGTTATCAGGGGTTTCCCCAGCAGCAATCACTTTAGAGTGTAAGTGTTGTCCTTTCTTTTGATCATTTATTCAGTAGAATGAAAATATTGAACAGTAAAATAATTGCAAAAGCAAAAATTGCTTATCAGAGGTGTCTGCCCCCAGTGCTAACATTAGAATAAAAACGTTTTCCTTTGATAACGTAACATTATTGTAAATGTTCCTCTTCTCGATTCAGCAATGCCGACTGCTTTAGACAGTTTGGCTGTAACACTTTGACTGCGGTTAATTCAAATCCTTCAGTGCCTCTCTAAATGATCTTGTTTTCTTTGATGAATTTCATTTTTTCCTCATTCCACCTTATCTTATCACTAATGGAGTCACCCTATATCTGAAATGTTAATGTGTCAGGACGATGTTGGCACACAGCCATGGATGAATTTTTTGAAATTCAATCATGGATACACATTTGTCTGATTAGCTTTAAAAAGAAAGGCTGAATAAAGTCATCTGGATACTTACATGTGTGATATATATGTGTGTTTTTCAATAGTCTTTATTCTCAAAGTCTAGCTGATCCCACTCCTCCCAATAGCTTTGGATTTATAAAGAAACATAAATACAGATCAGCGACAAAATCGCACAGAAGAGGATTATGTTTCTACACAGCAGCAAAAACACTGACAGCACTGTCGACATAAATAAATGTGTACAGCATACAAAAACGTTGCCTACACAATGATGCTGTATTTTCAGTGTGTCTCAGGAGCTGAGTGAAGAAAAAAAAATAAGCTTTTCTATTCCATGTCTTTGTACCAGTATGTGTCGTTTTCATTTGAAATCAGTAGATGCATAAATACATTCACAAATGGCAAAAATCTTGCCCGGTGCCATGCTTTGATAAGACCTAATTAGTTCTATTATTTTTGGTTGTGAATATGGTAATTAAGCAGTGCTATTGAGAATTTTGTCCATTAAATTGTGCCCCCAACCCACCTTCGTTGTTATGGGGGGTCAGTTTCATTTAGCAGATTAAGACTCATTAACTAAATGCAAAACGTTGAATTATTCATGGAGCTTGTGTAAAACACATTTGTGAGAGAAATGGCAAATGATACCAAATGGTGTGTAATATCTTGTGCAAAGTAATTATTAGCATCTGAA
Organism: Anabarilius grahami; assembly: GCA_003731715.1. Lineage (NCBI taxonomy): Eukaryota > Metazoa > Chordata > Actinopteri > Cypriniformes > Xenocyprididae > Anabarilius > Anabarilius grahami. The sequence goes on from RJVU01054598.1 coordinate 3,860,334, forward strand.
AAGGACCAGAGATGGTACTTCCTCTTTTCAGTCAGAGTGACACTTCCTGCCACAGTTCCTGCACAGGGTCAAGATGAGCCCCTAATCGCATTTCAAGCCAATGAGAATAGATCTTCCTCTCTTTTTCACTCTCTCTTACAAAAGAGAGTCCATATCTACTGTCTTACTTGTTGTTTGACTTTGTCTCTCCTAAATGCTGTCCTACAGTCAGATCCCATCCTTCAGGACACTTGTATTTCTTAAATACAAGTCACTGAGATGATATGGCAAGAGACATGCCCTCAACGGTGAAATGTCCTTAAAAAGTATTGGGGAAAAATGCTATTGTGTCTTAACAACATTAAACAACATCAACATTAAGCCGAAACCAAGCAACTTTATATGTGAGACATACTTCTTCATGGTTACTCATACTTCTATGTTACAATTTCTATGGCCATCATATTTGACATATTTGATATAGTATTTACTGAAAGTTTTTTTACTTTTATATTATATATATATATATATATATTTATATTTTATATTNGGCTGTGATTCGTCCGTAGGCACGAGGCCGCCGGCCATCACAGCGTGCTGATATACAGCCATATTGCACGGCTACGAGTGTGATATTGCGTTTATACAACATTTCGGCAGCACGAGTGTGTAAATAAAAAAGAACAACAACGGAGTGTCTTTAAAACCCTCTTTTGTGCAGCACTACTTCCTTCCGCCACGGATTCAAATCTCAAGTTGACAGTTGAACCAAGCCTCCGTTACTAATTTTAAAACGTCACTTTAGAACTAGTAACGAAGGAACGTTGAGACCCTCCATTGAAACTCATTGAATTTTGTACAGTATTAGAGAGAGAGAGAGAGAGAGAGAGAGAGAGAGAGAGATCGCCTGAGAGAGTAGGCTATTACCTGTGTCTGATATATTGCATAACATTCATTCTTCAAAACGATGTCCATAATATTATATCCATTATAAAAGACCTTTTGAATGTCCACTGAGGAAAGCGATCTTGTATTTGTCCTTTTTACAGATATGGGAATTTTCCATAACATCCATAACACCACAGCGCTAAAACACCTTCCTTTGCAAAAGTTTGTTTCAATTTAAGTCTCTTGTGACTGACTGACTCATTCACCTGTAAAGTGTTGCCGCCATCTAATGGCGTATTAATGTAACTTTCACTCAATCCATATTACACACTAATGGACATATTTTTTATTTGTATTTTATTTAAAAAAAAAAATAATAATAATGATATAACGTTAGGTCACCCTTTACGCTTGTATGTGCTTTTTACAATTATTTAACGAATGAAAAGGATTTTAAAGAGCTTGTGACAAAACCTTGTAACTCCATTGGATCCTCAAACTGTCAGTCAAACCTCATAAATCCGCCTCACCTCCTGAATGAAGTGCCGCACGCAGTTTGGACATCTCGTCTATGCAATGCAAAGGTAAATTAAGATCTGATGTTTGAATTTATTTTTTTTTTAATTGTAAAGCGTTTTCTTTACTCAAAAAAAAAGGGTAATGTTTTATGTATTTGAAGAGCGGAGAAGAGTCTTCGTCTGATATGTCCCGTCTAGTTGTAGCCAATATGCTATGCTATATAAAGGATAAGGTAATTATTATCAAATTAAACATAGCACAATTCGACTTGCTCTGGAACAAATAATAGATTAATAAGACCAAAGATTGCCCGTTTAATGTACTCAAATTGAATTATGTCTCATGTTTAACCACTATAAGAGCCAGCGGTAAATCCCCGAAGCACTGGCCGAGATGAAGCTGTTCTCAGCGGGTACACAAGCACTGAACGGCCGCTGACTCCCTGGAGCTCGCATCTCCGAAAACGTAAACAAATTGTAAAATAGGCGCTATTATTAAATATGAGTCACATATTTCAGGTCTAAACAACTACATTCTCGTCTAAAAAACTATTAAAACTACAGTTCGTGGTACAACATGTAGTATTTGCTAAAATGACGGTGGATTTGCTCGGCCGCCATGACAGTCACTTCAAGCGGAGTGATACAAACGGTGAAAAGGTAGGAGTGCTGTTATCACTGAAATATCGCACGGCTATCAGCCAATCAGATTCGATAACCAGACAGAACTGTTGTATAAATATATATATATATATATACCAAAATCAGTATTGTATCTGGTCGGTATTGAAAAGTCATTTATTAATTTTGCACAAAATGCGATATCCGTCGTGTTATTCTGTCATGTTTCCTCCCTTTCTTTCCAAAACGCGACAAACGGCAGTCTCCTTTTTCTGCAGAACGCGATATATCCGCTCAACCAATCACAGCGCACCATTCCACCCACTGTAAACATTGAAGGCTTTTTTAAAAAGCCGTTTTTAATACCAATGTACTCGGCAAATGTGTTTATTTAACCGTGCGGTGGCGCCAGATACTCTTTAAACGGTAATGACAAATAATTTATAACATTAACAAGATGACCCGTTGAATTCATTTTGGGAGTGACGGCTGAATTTATTTTTAGTAAAATGCCTGTTTATAAGATAAATATTGGCAAAGTTCAGAGGCTGTCATATATGTGAATCAACTTACTTTGTTGTGTATTTTCAATTTGAAAAATAACTTTTATATTGATGGATTAATTGCATTTTGGAAAAAAAAAGTTTCATGGATTTATTGCATTTTGGGTAAAAAATTATACGTTTTTATAATAAACTTTTTAAAATCAAAATGTAGATTTGAATTTTTAATGTTTTTATAACCAAAAGATGCTATGTGAAAGTTTAAAACAGAAAATAGTGGTTTTCATCTTCACACTTTCTTGGTAAAGATAACACCTTTTTACTCAAATTATGGAGTTAATGCGTTTGGAACCAAACTCTTCATATATAGTTTTAGTATTATTACATGCTTTTGACATTTTTATTAGTTTTTTTTTATATTTTTATGTATAGCTTTAATTAATTTTTATTTCAGTTTTACTAATTTTAGTACTACAACCTCAACTTATTTATTTCAGTTAGTTGCCAAGACAACATTTCTAATTTTCTTTTTTTTAAAGTTTTTGTTATCTAATATTTTATTGTATTTCATTTTATTTCAGCTTATTTAGTTTCAGTTAACAGTAACAACACTGACGACTGACGAGCACATACTTTTTGTTGACTACACTAATATGGAGTTTTGTAATGAAGATGCTGTGGTTCTGTGGCCCTTTCTCTCTTTTATTATAGAATACAGAACATCACCATAACTTTGAATAATTTGACTTCTCTGGATGTCTCACTAAGTGCCTACTTTGGATCCAGTTCAAGAATGAAAGTGAGTAATTCTGTTTCTGAATTTCCCTCCACACAAATTCATATTCAGTTGATGTAGAAGTGAGTGGAGCCGACATTAGATAAATTGAGAAGAATGGATAAAAGTGCTGCCAACACTCTCTGACCCTGTACGAACCTGCCGGGTCCTCTGCAGATTTGCCTTAATTAGAGTCTTTTAGTCAGCAATTTGCATGCTCTTACATCAACTATGGATCACCTCACCCACTCACGCTGTCACAGTGACAGATGAAGTGTTTTAGGGGCAAATTACTTGATTCCTAGCAAACTCTGCTGGATCTATCAGTGCATGTCGGAAATGGTGAGGTTAGAAGGTGAACAGCCTATGGTATGTGGAAATGATTGTTTAAAGTTGGGTCAAGTGTGAGAGAACATGCATTTCAGTGGGAAAACAAACTCTTAAGTATTTCATAACAAAACATTTCTTGTTTTGTTGTTTTTTGAGGGGGCACTAAAGGCAGGATGACATGATCACCTGCTTATATATTTATTTATTTACAATCACTTATAATAGTAATACGCCATGCATTACGTAATCACGTTGGAAAGGTCACGCGGTAGGGTGAAAAACTCCATCTCATTTTCTCCTCCAACTTTGAAGACTATACATTTAATTGACGCTAATAACTTTTGTGTTGCAGTGTAACTGCATTTTGCATGAAATACTGCATTTCATGTCATGTAATTCCCTCAGTCCATTAAATGATTCAGGTTACACTTGGTGCCCTTAAGGCGCTTCTGAAACATTAACATTCACATCACATTCACATCAAACACTCTCTTATGATGCAGTAAATTAAATGAACAATGGGTTTTACAAATGGTTGTCTCCCCCATGGTGCTGAAAGCTGGTGTGAGAGCAGTCAAAGTCTTACACCGGTACACTGACCCTTTAATGGAAGCTGCAGTCAACTGGCAAAACAAACTCTGGATTCTTCCCTAGAGTACATATCTCAACTGCATCTATAATGGAAAAATACATGTTCTTCCTGTTTATTATAAGTCCAAAGTGACTTGAATGGCTTTGTAAATTAAATTGAATAGCTCTGGCAGTACATATTTTTAGTTCCCGTCTATCGAATCATCCCCTTGTTAGACCAATACAAAACATTTTCTAAATCCAAATTCAAATAAAAATCACAGAAAGTGCTGTGGGAGTAAACATAATTTTCACTGCACATACAGTATGCTTTCATTTGTCTGTAAAATGAAAGAATAAGATGTAGAGAAAATAGAGCTGTTTATAGAAGCAAGTAAGGCAGTATACTGAGCCCATGCAGTGTATTCTGAGCTTTATAATAGATGTTGTTTGTGATAAACATGTATGTTACTCAGCCTTGTCCCTGTATTTTCTATCAAGATATAAATAAAATGCTTTTCATTGTGAAGAGTTTATAGCCATATTGACCTATAGAGAGACTGCACTGGGTTAAATGATAGAACCAGGCTCTTATTAACATTCTGTTCATTGATCAATACACTCAGTGGTACTCTGCACAACACTTACTGTTATTTTTGATAAAATCCGATGGCTCAGTGAGGCCTCCATTGACAGCAAGATAATTAACACTTTCAATGCCCAGAAAAAGTTCTAAAGACATATTTAAGTTCATGTGGCTACAGTGGTTCAACCTTAATGTTATGAAGCGATGAGAATACTTTTTGTGCGCAAAAAAAACTAAATAACGACTTTATTCAACATCATCTAGTGATTGGTGATCTCAAAACACTGCTTCATGAAGCTTCGAAGCTTTACGAATTTTTTGTTTCGAATCAGTGGTTCGGAGCGTGTATCAAACTGCCAAAATCACGCCCCCCAGTGGTGAACCATTGAAATTTCGAAACACATCACGTAAAGTGAAGTGACATGTGGCCAAGTATGGTGACCCATACTTGGAATTTGTGCTCTGCATTTAACCCATCCAAGTGCACACACACAGCAGTGAACACACACACCGTGAACACACACCCGGAGCAGTGGGCAGCCATTGCTGCGGCGCCCGGGGAGCAGTTGGGGGTACGGTGCCTTGCTCAAGGGTCTCACCTCAGTCGTGGTATTGAGGGTGGGGAGAGCGCTGGACATTCACTCCCCTCACCGACAATCCCTGCCGGACCTGAGACTCGAACCCATGACCTTTGGGTTACAAGTCCGACTCTCTATCCATTAGGCCACGACTGCCCCTAAGGAAGCCTTACTGAAATCACGTGACTTTGGCAGTTTGATACGCACTCCGAACCACTGATTCGACACAAAAGATTTGTAAAGCTTCGAAGCTTCATGAATCAGTGTTTTGAAATCGCCCATTACTAGATATTGTTGAATAAATTCGCTATTTTGTTTTTTCATCGCTTCATAACATTAAGGTTGAACCACTGTAGTCACATGAACTGTTTTAAATGTCTTTAGTATCTTTCTAGGCATCTGAAAGTGTTAATTATCTTGCTGTCAATGCAGGCCTCACTGAGCCATCAAATTTCATCAAAAATATCTTAATTTGTGTTAATTTGTGTTCTGAAGATGAACAGAGTAATTAATGACAGAATTTTCATTTTTGGGTGAACAAACCCTTCAATGCTTTTGATACCATCTCTATAATAGGGGTAAATTGAAGCTGTTGCTCATAGATAGAGAAGACTGTTTGTCCTGTAGGTGTGTGTGTTTTTGTGGTAATCTGTGGAGGTTTCCAATTGAACTGAATGCCGGATTCCCAACAAAATCCCCACCACTAATACATAGACTGACAATTATCTCCAGGGAGGCAATTTTAATGCACAATGTGGAAGCAAAGAACCACCTGATGCAAATAATATTGCATTAAACATTTTAATTTTAACTTGTCCAAGCTGTCAAGGGACCATGGTAATGATATAATTTTCTCACCAAGGCTGCATTTATTTAATAAAAAATATCGAAAGTCCCGAAACTGTGAGTAAGGTGAAGATTCCTTCTGAATATAGGGTGTTCCAGGATGTCTTCAGCAAACGGTTGGCTACTAAATTACCACCACATTGACCATGGGACCATATTGACCTGCTACCTGGGGCTACTCTGCCTAAGGGCAGAGTTTACCCATTGTCCATCCCGGAGCAGAAGGCCATGGAGGAATACATCCAGGAAGCATGGCATTGAGTCAAGGGTTCATCCTTCCATCTACATCCCCTGCCGCTTCCAGCTTTTTCTTTATGGCCAAGAAGGACGGAGGCTTGCGGCCGTGCATAGATTATTGTCATCTCAACTCACAAACCGTCAAATTCAGCTATCCTCTTCCTCTGGTCCCAGCAGCTCTGGAACAGCTGCACGGAGCTCGCATATTCTCCAAGTTAAACCTTCGGAGCGCCTACAATCTGATTCGAATCCGCCGAAGAGATGAATTGAAGACCGCCTTTGTCACTCCTTCCGGGCACTACAAATACCGGGTTATGCGTATGGCCTGTCCAACTCACCTTCTGTCTTCCAGGGATACATGAATGAAGTGTTCCAGGAATTCCTCCAGAGATTCGTCATAGTGTACATCGACAATATCCTCATCTACTCTCGGAATCTGGCTGAGCATCACCATCACGTGAAGCAGGTCCTCACGAAGCTGAGAGAACACCACCTTTATTCAAAACTGGACAAATGCGAGTTCCACACTACCTTTGTGCACATCCAGGGCTACGTCATCAACCATCAAGGCATCCAGATGGAGCAGAGGAAGGTGGAAACCATTCAGAACTGGCCCCAACCCAGCAGTTTCAAGGAACTACAACGTTTCCTCAGGTTCGCTAACTTCTATAGAAGGTTCATCAACAATTACAGCATGCTCAGTTCACCCATCACTTCACTTCTCAAGGATTGGCCCAAGTCTCTGTCCTGGACCCCTGCAGCCATCGAAGCATTTAACCGTCTGAAGGAAGCCTTCCAGTCAGCTCCGATCCTGGTCCATCCTGATCCAGAACTCCCCTTCGTTGTCGAGGTTGATGCCTCTACCACCAGGGTTGGAGCGGTACTGTCACAGCGGCAGGGGGATTCTCCACGCCTCCATCCATGTGCCTTCTTCTCCAAGAAGCTATCCCCAGTGGAGCAAAACTACGATATTGGCAATCGTGAGCTGCTAGCCATCAAGGTAGCGTTAGAAGAATGGAGACATTGGCTGGAGGGAGCTAAGCACCATTTTGAGGTCATCACTGACCATCGCAACATGGAGTATCTGCGTGAAGCCAAACGCCTTAATCCACGTCAGGCCCAATGGGACCTCTTCACTAGGTTCAGTTTCATCGTAACATATCCTCCTGGCATCAAGAATTGCAGAGCTGATGCCTTATCGCGACTTCATCAACCTGATCCTGAATCTGAATCTCCGGAGCCCATTCTCCCTCCAGCCATGATCGTCAGTCCCATTCAGTGGTCCATCGACGCCCAGATCACTCAGGCCACCCGCTCCAAACCAGCTCTGCCTGGAGGTCCTGAGGGGCTTCTCTACGTTCCATCAGCACTTCGTCAGCTCCTCATGGACTTGGCTCATTCCTCTCCGGGCTCTGGACACCCAGGTAGTAATCGTACCCTCTCACTCCTACGTCATCGTTACTGGTGGCCCTCCATGACCCAGGACATATCCCGAGGGTAAGCTTGTTCCACTGCCTGTCCCACAACGACCATGGTCTCATCTGGGCATAGATTTCTCCTCCTTCTGATCAAAACACATGCGTGTTTGTCATTGTGGATCGCTTCTCCAAAGCCTGTAAACTTAGGCCTCTCAGTGGTATATCTACTGCCTTCGAAGCCGCTGAAGCACTCTTCCAGAATGTATTCTGTCATTTCGGTTTACCAGAAGACATCGTATCCGACCGAGGTCCGCAATTCATCTCCAGAGTGTGGAAAGCATTCTTCAAGCTTCTCTGAGTATCTGTCAGCCTCTCCTCGGGTTATCATCTCCAAACCAACGGCCGGACTGAGCGGAAGATCCAGGAAATCAGGAGGTACCTGCGGTCCTACTGCCACCAGAACCAAGACAGCTGGAGCCGTTTCCTCCCCTGGGCGGAATATGCCCAAAATTCCCTCAGGCAATCCACCACCGGATTCACACCATTCCAGTTTATGCTCGGCTACCAACCTCCTCTGTTCCCCTGGTCCGGTGAACCATAGCTTACAATCATTGGTTCTAACAGAGCGAGAGGATGTAGGACTCAGCACACGTGCATCTCCAACAGGCAGTGCGGAGACACAAGAGACATGCTGATGCCCGCCAGACACCTACTCCGTCATACCAACCTGGCCAGAAAGTATGGTTATCCACCCGCGACATCTGTCTCCGTCTGCCCTGCCATAAGCTGAGTCCCCGTTACGTAGGTCCAGTCACAATACAGAGGCAGATCAACGAAGTTACCTACCAACTCAACTTACCACCACACTATAGAATCTCACCTTCATTTCACGGTTTTTTTTTCTTTTTTTTTCTATAATTCTTTGATGAATAGAAAGTTAAAAAGAAAAGCATTTATTTGAAATAGAAATCTTTTTTAACATTATAACATCTTTACTGCAACTTTTAATCCATTTATTGTACCCTTACTGAATTAAACTATTAAAAAAAACTTACTGACCCCAAATGTTAGTGTAGGATCACTTTTAAACTACTTTTTTTAAACACTTTTACTACTGCAGATAGTCACATACTTGCTAGAAATAATAAACCACAAAAGATGCTTGACACAGAAGAACGATGAAAACATTTAATAAACACCAGGAATGTTACAGAGAGGAAAAAAAATTGGCACAAAACTTCAACACAGTACAGACAAAGATGGAGGGTTTAAATACACAAGATGATGAGTACCAGGTGTAACACTAATCAATGAAACAATGAATAACTATGGAAACTAATTAAACAGAAACTAAACAAACAGGAACTGAATACAGGCAAAACAAGACAAAAGAATATCAAAATAAGAGTCCTTGAAAACAGAGACATAGGCTGCATCCGAAATTGCATTCTTACTATATAGTAGGCGGAAAACAGTATGTGACAAAAGAAGTATGTCCAAATTCACAGTACTTATAAAAGAGTAGGCAAAAAGTACCCAGATGACCTACTACTTCCAGTGAGATTCTGAAGTGTGCATACGGTAGACACTTTACTATTCCATGAGGCCACAGGAGAATGGCAGTGAAGTGACGCAACTGACTCTGGTATGTCACGTGATAAAGACAACATGGCAAATGTAGTACGTCCGGATTACATTCATACTTAATAGAACATACTTTTTTAGCGGTATGAAGTAATTACTTATTCAAAATAAGTACCTACTCAAGTGAGTATGCGATTTCGGATGTAGCCACTGGGAATCGTAACAGTACCACTGTTGGAAGTCCACCACCTCAAAAGATGATCTTATTCAATACATTCAGTGTTTGACTCTTGTATACTACTGATTGTACGCATACATTGTATATTAATTGATGTTATTATATTTTACACTTGAAAAAAACATAAAGGTACTCACGCAGCACCATGACTCCATGGCGCATTGATTGGGCACGGTTGGGTTCAACAGCAACGCTAAGCATAGTAGCGTTGCCTCCGATGATACAAATGCGATTGTCCTGGGCAGACTCCCGAAACATGCGCAGCAGCTGACTGGCTATGACTCCATTTAATGCAGAGATCAGTGCCATGGGAACCACAAAGGACAGGAAGGCATTCACCTTGAGGAGTTATAGGGAACAAAGGAAAAAGTGGGAATAAGTAGGCAAAGGGCTTTGAATTTTATGATGCTTTTTTGTTTGATGCATTGGCTCTCTCTTTTTTGGCTGTCACTTTGTTTATAGCATGCAGTTTTTTGGTTTATTTTGAGACATGTGTAGACCCTGAAGAACTGCACAATTCTATCTCCATTTGACAGGACCAGCCAGGGAAATGTGTATGATAAATGTCAGGAAGTCAGTTGGATTGAATTTTAATTATGTGTGTGGCAAATGCATTTATCCAAAGCAACATTGAATTTTTTATTGCATTCAAGGTATTCAGTACATTTGATCATTTCAAGCATTTCCTGGGAGTCGAACTTTAGAATAATTATTACTGCAAGGTATGTGGGTCTCCTAGGTTTTCTTGAGCTGTCACATTCCTAGATCTGTCCTTAAACTGGTCTTTTGTTCCTTTCCAATTTTTTTGCTGTTGCCAAAGCAAATTAATCTCATGCGATCTGACATCTGCACTGCATGAAAAAAACTGAGATTAAGCCAAGACTATTGAAATACTTCTCAGCACTAATTTAGAAGAACTTAGTGTTGTTTAAGGCAGTCATGTTAAATTGGTGTTGAACAGATGACTGGAGTTTAAGAGTCCCGCACGGTTCCTTCCAGACTGAGAAACATAAAAGAGATCTGAAGGAACATATCAAAAACCCACTGAAGGGAAATAAGATGAGAATATTTAGAGTATTTAATGAGGAATGTCAGAGATGTTAAAACTGAACATGGAAAAAATGCTCTTTTTTGCTTGTTACTGCAAGGTTGAACCAGAGATATTAATTAAAACCAAAAAGGGTTAAAGAGGACTTTTTAAAAAAACAACAACAACAACAACATTGCTTTAGGAGTTCACTGGTAAGAGGATTTGGGTGCTAACATAACTGAATGTAACATAGGAACAAAATATAATATTGAATGTTTTATTTATTTATTTTGCAGCTGCCTAACCATGACTGGTTACAGACTGGTTACTGGTTCTATGTTCTTCACAGGTATAAAGATTAGACCAGTGTAATGCAATTATCATGTCAATGATAATGTAATAGTTAGGACACATACAATATATTCAAATCACCTTTATTAATTTTAATAACAAATTATGTCCACATCCTGTCACACAATGAAGAAGAAGACTGAAGAACGCAGATACAAAATAGAAACACAAGGTTTAATTCAACAAACTGGCAGAAGCGTAACAGTGTGTAACACACAAACAATCACTGACAGAGGACTGAACAGAACAGGAAGTATAAATACACATAGTAAATGAGGGAAATAAACAGGAACAGCTGGATGAAGATTAACTAATCGGACACAATCGCAACTAATGAGAACTAATGCAGACATGACAGAAAGTGAACTGAACAGAACATACACGTGACACATCCAAAGATGCCTACTAATATATAGTAGGCGAAAAGCATTACACGAAGAGTATATGTCTGATTCATATGCTGCATCCATACCTCATCATCTTTAAACACTTTTATATAAGTATTTTTATTTATGTTCTAATACTTTGTGTGGCTTTAAGAACCTTAATGGGATAATTATTTATGTATTATGTAACTGCAGGCTGCTTCACTAATCATGTTTGTAAGATCAATACTCACACTGTGCAAAAATGAGAATGCAGGGCAGAATCCTTTGTGTGTTTATGAAGACAACTCAAACACAAGCAAAATTAAGATTTTGGTCTGCATTAAGGAACCTATGGGCATATTGGCAAACAAATGTAATTTCTTTAGGGATTCTTTGGCTGAGTTCAGTAAGATGCAAAGGCCAGACTCGCCATAATTGATGTTTAGAAGAAATTACATTAATTATTTTAGAGAACTTTCAAACACATGCAAATCAAAAATTAACCTATTTTTCGGTCGTGGCAAGAAGACAAAAAGCACAAAAAGTCACAAAAACCATATATGGAATGTTATGCTGTGATTTCACAGACTGCTTCTTTTAAACTCACCTGCAAAGACCCTATCTCCATGGGAACTACAGAGGCTATTTAAAAGAGTTCAGACACCTTATTAAATGGACAATTGTGTTTTGAGACAATTCAAATTTATAATGGGGTATAATGGGGTAACACTGGACTTATTTGCAATTGCACCTACAGGTATATGTGCAGAAGTTTCTCATAGAAGGATATTATATGCTTGATGTTGTGATTCATGTATAATTATTAATAAAATATTCCCTCATTGTTGCCTGAGGTCAGTCTGCTCTGCATATGAATTCAAGCTGTGTCAAAGAATGCCCAGGAAAATGACATTCCAGTTTTATTTCTCCATCAAAGCTTTCCAGCAAGCATGTCTCACTTAGGCAACAGTGCACATGCACTCATGAATACGCAAACAAATCATGTGGCAAATCAAATTCCACTCAAGTGTTTGCTTGTCAAGGACCCTGTTCTCAGGTTCCTGCAGTCCTGTGTGGATTATCTACACCTTGACTGAAGATGCCCACAACATTTGTGTTTCATCTGGAGACTGAAGCAGCGGTACAGCATGATCTTGGCTGTCTTAATGTTCCAGACATAAGAGTGTTTCATAAAACATATTTAGAAAAATAAAACAATTAGGGCTGTAGATCAATAGAAAAAAAGATTTCAAGAAATCAAATTTCTAATTCAGGTCAGTTTTTTTCTGAGGAAAGATTTCAATGAACTGTAAAGTGCTGGGGAAGTACAAAAATCCCATTCAAATTTTATTTCCAATACAGTTGGAATAAGTAATTTTTTATAGACTTGTTCTTGGCATTTTACCGTCATTGGGACAGTATAGAGTAGACAGGAAGGGAAGTGGGGGGAATCGGGAAAGGTCCTCGAGCTGGAATTCAAACTCAGTTAGCCTGAAGTGCAACCACGCTACATGTTGGAGAGCTATACCCATGAGTCTACATCGGCTATGACAGAACTTACTTTAACGAAAAAAGAATGAACATTTTGGTTACCTTACCATACCATACATATATATATATGCAGTGGTATGCAAAAGTTTGGGAACCACTTGCAGAATCTGTGAAAATGTGAATAATTTTAATAAAATAAGAGAGATCATTCAAAATGCATGTTATTTTTTATTTAGTACTGTCCTGAGTAAGATATTTTACATAAAAGATGTTTACATATAATCCACAAAACAAAAAAAAATAGCTGAATTTATTAAAATAACCCCATTCATAAGTATGTGAACCCTTGATTCTCAACACTGTGTGTGGTTACCTGATGATCCACGACTGTTTGTGTGTTTTGTGATGTTGTTCATGAGTCTCTTGTTTGTTCTGAGCAGTTAAACTGAACTCTGTTCTTCAGAACAATCCTCCAGCTCCTGCAGATTCTTCAGTTTTCAAGCATTTTTGCATATTTGAACCCTTTCCAGCAGTGATTGAATGATTTTGAGATTCATCTTTTCACACTGAGGACAACTGAGGGACTCAAACACAACTATTAAAAAAGGTTCAAACATTCAGGATGAAGGTCCAAATTTTTTTATTTTGCTTGAATATCATTTTTTTGCATTTAGTACTTCCCTTCGGAAGCAACAGAAGATACTTGCATGTTTCCCGGAAGACAAATTAAGTACAATTTACCTTGATTTTAAATTCAAAAGTTTTCACCCCCGACTCTTAATGCATCGTGTTTCCTTCTGGAGCATCAGTGAATGTTTGAACCTTTTTTAATAGTTGAAAAAGTGGTTGCCCCCTTCCTGATTTTTAATTTTTTTGCATGTTTGTCACACTCTAATGTTTCAGATCATCAAACAAATTTAAATATGAATCAAAGATAACACAAGTAAACACAACATGCAGTTTTTAAATGAAGGTTTTTTAATGAAGTGTGATTTTCACAAAACTGTATTTTTCAGGTATGGAAATTGAACAAAGTAATCAAATATAAAATAACTGCATATAAACTTCTTTGAATAATTAAATAAAGGTGAAACATTAAGTTACAAGAGTTCAGTCAAGGGTGATTTCTTCGTCTTTTGTCTTTTGATTAACATTAAACACAGACAGCAGGAATATTAGACTGCTGTCCCTTTAAGGACATAATTCAAAGATCCAGTACACTGAGACTGATACACGTGCGCTGTCTGTCTCGTTTTTCTAAGACATAACCTACTATGTTTGTTAGGATACTTGCTAAGATAGGCATGTTGACATCATTTTTGTGTGAATTTGCGCGCTGTGACGCGGCTCTCCATGAACGCGCTTCGGATGAGCGCGCACACAAATCTCCTCACAGCGCGCGCGAATTCTCTTTCGCGTCTTACGGATGAATGTTTAAATTGTCATGGTTTAAATGAGTTTAGTTTAAACAAAGATAGCAACGTGAGATGACGGGTGATGACGGCGTAAATGTCTGGTCAAAGAGCTTTCGCACATCATTGAACATTTGTTTACAGTGACTGTTTTGTCATACAGTGGTGATGTTTAGACGTTCCGTTCAGACAGGAACGGCTCGCGCTCTTCAGTTACAATGACAGAATATGACAGAGAGTTCGTGTTTTAAAGCGAAACAGACACTGGAATGTATCATTCTCTCTGCCGTCTCTGATTTGTTAAATATGCGTTAAATTATTTAACGCGTTAAGGATTTTGAATTAATCCGTTGACAGCCCTAAAATATATTATATATATATAACAGGACAACAGAAGCAATTTACAATAATATATATATATTTTTAAGTAGAATGTATAAACTATTGTACATTATTATCGTACACAATATAACTTACTGTATATTCAAAAAGAAAATACATGTACTTTTATAGTAAAATACTGTAGAATGATGTATTTTCGTAAGTAAAAACCACCTTAAAACAGCACAGTGAATTACGTGACAATTCACATTTGATTACATTTTTTGTAAATAATAATGTTTCTTCTTATTTTTGTCATTAGTTATTTACGGTAACACTTCAGAGTACTGAATAACTACACAGGAACAAATGAGTAACGCAATATTAACATTCAAGTAACTGCTATCAACTAACAAGAGACTCTGATGAATGTATTAGTAAGTAATAGCGCTCAGTTGAAGGTGGTAGTTCACAATTAGCTAATCAATAACTACAATTTTTTCATACCTCCCAGAGGACTACTAAGAACTACAGATTCATAATTAATGTGAATAATGCATAATGTATAATTAATTCTAAAGTGAAGATCATGATAACTCTAGTAATGACTGAAGTGTTACTACATCCTTCAGAAGAAATTACTAATTATTTGGATCACTATTCTAAAGTGTTTTGTTTTGGGAATGTTTTTCCTCCCTTGTTTGTTAGATGGTAATTTCACATTTATAATACAGGCAGTTTTTGTGTCCAGTGTGAGACCACCTGAGCATAACTCATAATTCATTTTTCTCTTTATTCAGCAAAGCACCTTTAAAACTGCTGCAGATGCATTTTGTGGTGCTAAACAGATCAGCTGCCTGTTCATTTTTGTTTTGTCCATCAAAAGATTTCTAAGCTACCTCACTCAACACAGCTACTGATCCCAACAGGCAACAACATCAAACTAAAAACCTCACAGATGGAAATACAACAGAGCGAGAGAGAGAGGTTCTTACGAAACAGATGATAAACAGACTAATGGAGCAACATGCACAGTAGTGTGTGTTATTAAAACACAGTTGTAGCACTGTAATAGGTTGGAGTTATTCAAATGAGCTCTTTGTGCCTTGTACACATTTGTTTAAGTCGAGCCCTGCACCGTTTGATTTAACCAATTAATGACCCTTAGAAGCTCTAATGAGGTAATTAGCTAAATCTTGGGCTGTGTTGTGTAGCCGCAACCTGCAAGTGTGGCCCTTAAGGGTTATGAGCGATGCTAATTCATATTTGTTCACTTCAAATAGCAGCAAATGTCCAGTGCGTGTGTAAAGCTGAGGCTGGATTAGTGAGGTTTCTATGGTTACTGACAGCACACTGTTTGTTTATTTGTATAGTCCTCTGTCTCTTTTGCAATGTTCTTCCCATAATCTTCATTTTCTCACTTCTCAAATACACAATGTCACAAACGAGCCAGTGTTTTAGGATTTATTGTTCAACATGTTTACGGTCTTCTGACATGTCGCTGGTTGTATTGGATTGAACAGTACATTGCTTCAAAGAAAACTGTCTTTGTAATTTTGCATCATAATAATAACTTGTCTACTCCTCCTCTGAAGTGACTTTAGCTGCTGTCATTCAGGCTGTGCAGGCTATTTTTTGTCAACATTCATGGCATAATATCTTAACAAGAGTTTTAAAACTGAAACATGTCTCAAGCACACTGCACATTCTGCTTCATGTCGAGAGCTACCTCTGTCAATTATTTGGTTCTTACTGCATCAAAGTCAACACAGATTCCTCTCATTTCTTTAGTGCTGAGCAAAACAAAATGCTGAGCTACAATTTAAACAAGCTTTCACTTTGTGGCAGAACTAACAATATTTACCAGACTACATGCAAGGAATAATTGACGATGGGCTGTTGAATTATTATAAAATATTGCACACCCGAGGTAGTAATGCGGCCAGGAGACGAAGCAGTGTGTGCATTATTTTCTAATAATTCAACAAACCAGAGTCAATTATTCCACTTATACTACTTATACTATGGTTACTAGTACTTGTTTTTTGTTGTGCACCTGTATACATCACCAACGGACTGTCTATTTTTCGCACTGTAATTAAATTTCACCTTGCATGAAAGTGCTGTTGTGGAGTGAGCCATCATTTTTCACGAACACTCATTACATCCCCAAATGAGCTGGTGGTGCTGCTTTGTTACACGTACATAATAAAATGTCATTTTGTGGCAAAAACATGGAAATAATTTGTTCTTTTTATCCTATTGTTTACTATATTTATTTGCATGGTCAGTGTCGTTGTGGGATTTGGTTCTTTTGCTACTGTAAGGACCTTTGAAATAACTGAAATCATTTAGCAAAGTGATATGGACACGTGACGCAAGAACTACTGTAGCTGGGTGTTTCCCTGAAAATAATTGCACACCTTAGAACTTTCGCCAGCCAATCAGATTCAAGCATTCAACAACCTGTAGTATAAAGTAAAAATAATCAAAAATGTGACTTGCAACACTATATCTGGTTTATAGAACAGTACTGAGGCTCTGGGTGATTTTAATTGTGACAAAAATGACGAGACATGAAAAAGACAAGCTGATAAATCACAGTCAGAGCTTTAAAAACCTTCAGGGCTAGTGCCACCCTTGATGTAAGGTAAGAAAAAGATTAAACTTGTCAACACTCTGTCTCTTTCTATCTTATTTACTGACTGAAAGTTATCATCTTGAAAGTTATCATTTCCCCTCTTTCTTTTGGCCTCAATTCCATCTCTCCATCTCTCTTCTCCTCGAAGTCTTGGCTGAGGTTTCTTTTATCTGCCAGACATCTCTCAGTATGTCAGTATCTGCTGCCCTGATGTCTGTGAAGGTGTCTGGAGTAAAGAGTTGATTGCTTTGAAGTACTCTGTGTAATTCACACTTTGGACAGGATGTTGGACAAAAGTATCGGCATACCTTGCCACTCAAGGCCACTGAGAATGAACTCAAAATGCAACTGAAGTTTTACAGGTTCACAGAAGGAATAGTGTATGTATTGTTTCACTTTTGCTCCCACCACAACTTCAGTCCTCTTCTGAAGCACACAGGCGGCCAAACTCTCTGGCCGTGTTTTCCTGGCTGAGACAGTAAATATCCCTGGCAGATCTATATAAGTTACACAGATGCTTCACAACATGTAATTATAGCTTCATGAATGAACTTCTGGGCAGAGGAAACAGTTATTTACGAAGAGTTTTTTTTTTTCTATTTGTGTTTTTGAAATGCTCTACATTCATTTATACAGGTTTTTTTCCCATTAAACTTTTCCTAGCATATATGTAACCGTCCTGACCTTCACTTGCCTGGAAACCACATATCAAGTAATTCCAAAAACTGCCCCAAAGCACCCGTCTTACACACAAACAGTGTGTTGCTCTCTCTCAGCAGCAGATTTACCCGTCAGTACACTGAGAACAGAGACATCACGTCATCTCTATCTTTGCTGATTCCAGTTCTCACTGACATGTGTCATCTTACATTTATTTCCATTTGTGCTTAAGAGCAAATATATATTTTTGTGTGGGCAGCCTGGGCAAGTTTTGATATGATTTTTGTTGAGACAATTGCATAAGACAATTGAATTTATTATCTGTCTCAAATAAATAATAAATATTTAAATAATAAATGAATATTATTCAAAAATCAGTTTTAAAAGTGGATGCTTTCTTACATCCACCAGTGAACAAGACAAAGGGAACAGTGGCAAGGGAGACTGTCGAAGTATGTTCCCTGCTGAATGTTTTGCATGCTGGTTGCTGGTTTACTGATTACCAGCATGAGAAGCGATAGTTGACTAGCCAAACAGCATATATTGGTCCACCAGCTATACCAGCACTACACCTGTCATTCATATCAGCTGTGCGTCATTAATTACCTTGTTTGTGTTCCTGTATAAGTTGTACCCTTGCTTTCATTCTCTGTCTGATCTCCGAGATGTTAAGTTGTGTTTGCACTGCCTGTCTATTTTGCCTTTTAGTATTTATCAGTAAACGCTGTTTGGAATATTATTCTTCTGCCTTCGTCTTCTTGCCTGCATACAACCGTGACAATACTAGCATAAACCAGCCTGGACCAACATGCTGCTTTATGATGGATATTTTAGCATAGTTGGAAGAACTGTCACATGTCTGTCCGTTTTGCACTTTGTTTGGTTTGTCACATGTCCCCCTTTGTTTAGTTTTCCCGCCTTTAGTTTGTTGTCTTAGTTACTCATTTGATTAGTGTCCTTAGTTCAGGTGTGTCTTGTTAATTAGTCTTGTTTGCCCCTTTGTTTGACTTGTATATATTCCGTGTGTCCTCCCTCAGTCTCTGTCGGTTCTCGTTTGTATGTGGTGTTATTTATTCTGAGTTTCTCTTAGTTTCTTGATTCCTTTATTAAAAGTCTACATTTCTGCAAATCTCCTTGTCGTGAGTGTTCCTACACCATGTACCGTGACAAGAACAAATATTACATTTATTTTCATTACACTATATTTGTTTTTATTTCTTACTGTTAAACACTAGGGCTCTCAATAGAATAATGACTTCTGGCCAGCGTTTAGAAAGCAGGAAAAAAAATAATATTTAAATTCAATAAATGTTTTAAAAATGATACATACAGGTCCTTCTCAAAAAATTAGCATATTGTGATAAAAGTTCATTATTTTCCATAATGTAATGATAAAATTAAACTTTCATATATTTTAGATTCATTGCACACCAACTGAAATATTTCAGGTCTTTTATTGTTTTAATACTGATGATTTTGGCATACAGCTCATGAAAACCCAAAATTCCTATCTCAAAAAATTAGCATATCATGAAAAGGTTCTCTAAACGAGCTATTAACCTAATCATCTGAA
>RJVU01054598.1:3889299-3910706 GCA_003731715.1 Anabarilius grahami
TTTGGAACAATGAAGTAGCGGCTGTAAAAGCCCGACATTTTGCTGGGAGGAGGAACCCTTTCTATAGCTCCTTTTTGCAAAAGCGTCGTAACCTCTTGTTCCATCACCAGAGACTGCTCTGGAGCTACCACTGTGGGAAGAACTCCGTTGAACTAGGGCGGTGGAGAACCGAACTGAATTCTGTAACCCTGTTCTATCATGAGCAGCACCCATTTCGAGATGTTTGGGAGACATTTCCATTCTGCCAAATATTCTACTAAGGGAACCAGTCCCTCGAGACTGGTCTCTGGTGTTTTATGAGCACTTGGCTCGTTTATCTGACGCGGCGCACCGGCAGACAAACGAATCGAGCGCTGACCGACCCTCCTCGGAGGACCGGTGGAGACCGCTGCGCCCTGAAGCACACTGGGTGGCAGGGTTAGCAGAAATGGCCCCCTGAGGGCGCCAAAGAGGGATGGGTACCAAGTATTTTAATACCCAATCTTCTCTGGAGGGGCTGCCCTCCAATGTCCCGCGCCACTGGCATCAGGACCTCTTCGAAGCCTTCTTGGTGATAATTACAGTCCGCAGATCTGTGATACCCCACAAAGACTTCGGCTGTGTCGCCTGTCCCTGTCCCCAAGCTTTCTGCGGGGGACCAAGGGTGGCGACACTTTTTGGATGCACGGTCAGACTAGTGCCCTGAAACGGCGAACCGGCAGGGAACACCTGAACTGACCGCTCTACAATCCTCCTCTTTCTTAGAGGAACACTGGAAACCACTGCGCCCTGAAGCACACGAGGTGGCAGGGTTGGCAGAACGGTCTCCTTTATTTTCTTTTAAATTCCTCAGAATTTAATGTATTCCATATTTCATTTCATTTAATCCTCAAATTAAATTCAGCCAGTTCTTATATAAAAATATATTTTTTGAACAGACTGAATATATTTAGAATACAAAAAAGAATTATAGCTCGTAATAATTCGCAAGGTATTTTAGGGAAAGAGAGAAAGGGAACTCCCGTCTACTCAGATCCCTTAATATATACATATTATACACACACACATGCATAATTACGGACACGTGATATATGCACAGCCTCGGCAAACGCAAGACCCGAGCCGTATATTCATTCTTGCAGACTTAATCTACGCGCTGCCTCTGCAACGCGCGATCCCAGCCATATATTCTTCAATGAAAACCCAATCCACGCGCTGCCTCAGCAAGCGCGAGATCTGAGCTAAATTCTTTAATGAAAACTCAATCTACGCGCTGCCTCGGCAAGCGCGAGATTCGAGCTTTGCGTTAGACTTTTATTCCCTCGAGAATAAAGCCAACAGGAGTGGAGCTACAAAACTCCCGCTAGTACATACTTTTCTTCGGGACATTTTTATGAATGAACACTGTCACTGTCAGTTGTGAGCTGACATGCAAGCTCCACTCCCAGCAACGACACATTAATCGTGTGTATCCCAACTCGCTTTGTAGTGTAGCACAGGGGAAAATTCAAACTGCTGTTCACGATTGATTTGTTATAAACGTGTGATTTTGAAACACGATATGTG
Source organism: Anabarilius grahami (assembly GCA_003731715.1). NCBI lineage: Eukaryota > Metazoa > Chordata > Actinopteri > Cypriniformes > Xenocyprididae > Anabarilius > Anabarilius grahami. The sequence continues at coordinate 3,890,845 of RJVU01054598.1, forward strand.
TGTGACTGTGAGGTGGCGATCCTCAGATCGATATCACAATATCCACCTCCTCAGACCTGGACATGTGAGTATCGGTGCCTCAACCCGCGGGAAGAAACCGCAGAGCGTGCTTCCACCTGAGAGACGGCGCTGAACCTGGCAGGTAAGAGCAGAGAAAGGGCGGCGCCCGTCTCTAACCCCTCTGTCAGATCCATTTGTGAACCCCACGAATGGAGCCTCCGCCCTGCCTCAGCAGAAGCGGGACCCGTCCTGAAAGTGAGTTTTTACAGTGCACACAGACGGCTCCCTCGAGAGCTGCCTGGGCTCACTCCCATTTCACTGCTGTTTCTCGCCATAATACGTGTCTTTTTTATATAAATATATGGATTGGTGTGAGATAGCCTACTCTTGTCCTCAGACAAAGAGATCGTGACTTGTTTATATGTGATAAGACAAACAACACCAAATAAGACACACAAGATACAGAGAGCGCTTGCTGAAGACAACAGAAGCTAGCGTTCTTTGTTCTGGGTATGCTTTATAGTTTCCTGGTCCGTGACGTCACCCGCCTCTGACGTCACGTTTCCTCATTGGTTGGATACAGAGGTGCTTCACGAACACAAAATGCAGAGGGTTCCCATAACGTCATTGACGTAGCGTCGATAGTTCCCACGAAAGGGAACTACCGTTTTATTCAACGAATCTCTCAGTTATATCACGTTTGCACTGTTAGTGAAGATGAAAGCATTCGTTCGTGTGCAGAAATTGAGTTGCAATGACGAGATCACTGCTTTCATGAGCTCAACATGTCTGTGATTGACTACAATGTTCATCACTAAAACCTTTCATGCCACAATCTAAATATAATGCTATAGATCTAAATGTAACGCAACACTTTTCACGATTAGTTAACCTTGAGAGCTGTAATAGTAAAAACGTGCTAAAAGAGAGTAATTTCATATGGAAAGATGTCAGCCAATCACAGCAGTGGGCGTTTACACTGAAGTCTCACAGCAGACACGCCCCTTAAAACAGAGCGTTCAAATCAGAGGGCTAAAATCAGGGTAGGAAAAATGTATTTTATTTATAAATTATGACAATTTTGGATGTAAAAAGCATACTAACATTATAAGTGCACCCCAGGAAACATTATAAAACAATAAAACAACGCAGTTCATGACCCCTTTAAAGTGTGTTGGATCAGCATTGAAATTTTGATGAAAGCCGACAGCACACATGGGTGAAGACAGCGACACTGAACTAACTCTAACAGTGATTTCTTGTAGTTGATGAGCACAAGATCATGCAGGTATGTGTCTCTGCAGAACACTAGTGGGTGTTTCTAAATCAGCGGGGTGTATTCAACTGCTGTGCCTGATTTGCTCTAATCCACTGGGGGCTTGGTTTAGGGGTGGGCCTTCATGATTTTAGCAAGTCTGTTGAAAAATGGTTGAAAACATCCATTGTAGTTTGAAATTGGCCACTGATTGGTAAACGCCCATTTTGGTTTTGCATTTGCATGTCTCAGTAGTCTAATCAACTCCTCCTCATTCGAGAGAAAACACAGGTGCACCCTATACAGTTGTGTTGTTTGTTGAACCACCTGACTTCTGGGTTTCAAACAATCTTTCTTATTATTTCTCTGTTCTTTTGTGCTTGTTATTATTTGCATTTGATTTATTGTTACTGAAATCTAATAATATATATTTATATATTAAAAAATTAAAGTGTTGAATAAAAAAATCTATTTTCTAAATTCTTAAAAAGTGCTTGCTTTAGTAATATTTATTAGGAATTTTATCATTAAAGTTAAAACATTTCTTGAAGCAAGTGACATGAATGTGAGCAAGAATGTCATACTTTTTCACATAGCCCATGTATTGTCTCTATTACTCAATGCTTGCAGAGCACCTTGACTTCTTTCCTTTAATAGGAACTAAGGCAGATGAGGATGGACAACTAAATAAAAGAGAAGCACCCTCTTGATAAATGTGACATTGATAACACATTGAGTTGTAGTCGATAGGATTATCACCTGGGACTTGATGCTATCCTGTGCCTTATCTCCTGCTCCCTCATTACTGCTTAATCAGCTAATCATTCATGTTCCTCAATCTGTATTAAACTTGAGGAATGCAACTGATCTCCATTAAGTTTAGCCTGTTTCCACTGAAACACAATCACTAAAAAACTACACCTTGTGTTTGAGTGACTGACATGGCTATTTTGAAATAGAATTATAATTATTAAAGAAGGTGGTAACTTGCCTGTCTGCTCACAATGTTGTTCAGAAGACTTCTATGATGTCACTTCCTATTAATGATGTCACATAAGTATCAGTTCATTATGGTTTGTGTAACGGGGTTGAGGGGTCACTGAGGTACGGAACTAAATGATGTGATTTTAACGAATAATCATGAATTTACTTAGAAAAAAACATTACCAGCAAAAAAGCACAGATGGATATTTATGGGAATGACAAAATGAATGGACTTTTTTCTCATTTTATTATTCATATCCCAAGAACACTTTCATAGAAGGCCTTGACAAAATAGGTGGTGTCAACTGAAAAAAACTAAATAATTTCTAATATGTATGAAGATAAAATGTATGTCATGTTTTCAAACATTATTAAAAGAGACATTTCAATTAATACAAAAAGCTTTTAAAAATATATTTTGGTGACCCAATAGATAAAATACACAGAAAAAGGTCAGAGGGACTCAAATCGTACCGGTTTCATGGAATGACTCGTAGATAAACTTTATTCAAAACTATTCATTTAGTTCTTTTGCAAAAATAGCACTAAGATTTTGTGATTCCAGCTTTTCTTTCTCATTGTTAATCCTCCTTTGGGCAGATACGGCTAAATTGAGTGCAGCTGAGAAGCAGCGACTTTACAGACAGCGTATTTTACAGACATTTTTAAAATGGCTGCTGCAAGGTATCAAACCAGTCAATCATGGTATACTCACTAAATTAAGTAGTTGAATCCATTTGTATTCTAGTTTTTTAAATTCCCTAACAATAAAGTAGGTCATACCAGTGACTTCAACTAAAATCTTCATATGAAATTATGATTTTCAGATTAAAATTTCTGATAACTGAAAAGAGACAGTGGACTTTCCATGGGTCTTTCTTCATGGATCTTCAGGAAATAGGAAAAGGGAAGTCAAGTGATGTCATCAGTGTGATTTTGTGTGACAATGTGATTGACACAACTCTATACTCTCATAATATATTGTATAATAATTATTCCGCATTTTGTTTTGTTTTTTATGTCATTTACATAATATATATTTGGTAGTTATGTACACATTATTGTATTTGAAATGGTAGAAAAACCTGTTTCTGAGCTGAAAATAAAGCACTTTCCCTCTGTGGGGACGAGAGCTTCTGTGGTGTTTGGAATTCTTATAATTAATTAAAAACAAATATTGCCACATTGATGGCTCAAGAAGGTGTAATTGTTCACATAACATATTGCTTCATTTTAAAATATAAAGAAATTGTAATCCTAAAGTGTTTTTCAAGTGTAATATTTCAGTAAAGGCTAGTTTTCTGTAGAATGACCCAGCAGTATATATGTCTCACACACAGATATGTATTGTATTATGAAAACAAACTTTTATGTTAGATGCGATGACAGCACTAGTTTTTTTGTGTTGCTTTGTTTCGTTTTGTTAATTCTTTGGGATACACTTTATTTCGACGATCCACTTTAGACATACTGCTAACTATAAGTAGCTTTGCAACTGCATGTCAACTAAATCTCATTAGAGTGTTTGTAGTAGACTGGGTAGGTGTTAGGGTTCGGGTCAGTAGAGTAAACTGACAATAGTCAGTAGAATGTCTGTTGAGGAGCATCAAAATAAAGTGTTAGCAGATATTAAGCAGTCAGTACTAGTACTCCAATACTCTAATGAGAGTTATTTTACATGCAGTTGCCTATATTTAGGAGAATGTCTAAAGTAGACTATTGAAATGAAGTGATATAATGATTTGTTCAGTAAATTGCCTTGATACCTGTCTGAAAGCAATATATAAAGCTATCATCATCATCATCATTTTTTTAGTATTCGTCATGATGCTGCTGGTCACATGATCTTGCCCATGAGGGAACATTTCCCCGTTCCCTAAAGAATTAAACATTATTTTTTTCATTATTTTTTTTACTTGTATGAATTGAGTCTTCATCTCATGTGAGCCCACATTAATCAAAAGTTCTGAGTATTTTTTTATTATTATTAGTAGTAGTAGTAAAAGCATTTCTGAGGGCACAATCTTGAACTGCCGTTACTAGATAAAATCAGCCAAATATTTAACGTGGAAATTCGTGTTGGATGTTGATAATTTTCGTGTAAAAATGATTAGCTATTAACCAGCGACACTACTCAACAGGTTGTTGCTTATGATAAGACACTTACGCTTCAAGTAGCGACTCTATAAGACTAAATAAATACAAGGCAAACCAAAGCATATAAGGACATACTCCACTCGTCGCAAGGAAAGAGCTGTGCGCGCTCACCTGTAGAACGGTTTTAGCAGTTATCGAGGACACGATGGTGGTGCATATGAATTCATCCTTCATCAGTCGCTGTCCCATGGTGAAAAGCATCGGAGTGGCCAGGAGAAAAGACGCGAGCCACATGGCGCTGATGAGTTTCTTGGTGCGGCTCCGCGACATGATGCTCTTCGCCTTGAACGGGTGGCAGATGGCCATGAAGCGCTCCACGCTCAGGCTGGCGATATTGAACGCCGTGGCATACGAGCAGCCGTCCCGCAGAAAGTAGTACCCTTTACAAACAGCCTCCCCAAAAGCCCACGGGTGATGAACCCAGATGAAGTTGTATAACTCGATGGGCATGCAGAGGATCAAGATGAGCAGGTCGGATATGGCCAGACTCGCCAGGTGATAGTGCACCGTACTCTGGAGGTTTTGAAGAGATTTTTTCGTGAGAAGTGTGTACAGGGTAATCGAGTTCCCCAAACACCCAATTACAAACAACAGCACATAAATCACAGTGACGAAAACTTTAGAATAGATGTCTGTGTTCACGTCCAAATCCTCTTCGGAGACGAGCTCCGTTTCATTGTCCAGGATTTGCTGGGACCGGTTCGCCGAAGAGAGAAGTTTCTGCGTTAAGATGCGTAAGTCTATGAAGTTGCGCCCTGATAGCGTAGTATTAACCTCCATGGTAGTCGTTAAATATCAACACATAATAACGAATGACAAATTAATAGCGCGTTCCTTGTAAAGTGTTTCACATTTGTACATTTGGAGAGCTATGCGTAAAGCTAGTGAAATACTGGCCACTGCTCTGAACTTGCTCTCTCAGGTCTGTGAACGCGAGACGCCCAGACGCTTTTATATGGTGAGGAGGCGTACGAGCGCAAACCTTGAGCAATGACGCAGTGCCATTTAGCCATTGGTGTATTTTTACTGTGAGGCTGAGCTACCTTGAACATATAAGAGCGTCTCAGTTCTGAGTGCTCTATTAAAATGTCCTGAATTTAAATAAACCAACTTGTCACAATAATTCCTGTGATTTCTACTCCACGAGTTTTCAGTGTTTTCTTCATCAGTAACTGAACTATGAATAGTCAAAAAATTCAATATTCTGTTCTCATCACTGCTGGTTGTCAATTTTTTTATACTTTACTACTTTATTCTGTGATAGTGACCAGCTGCCCGCACATTATAGCTTATTATATAACTATTTAAAAAGAAATATACTGTAAGGAAATTAAATATTGAACTAAGTTTGAAAATTATGAGTTTATTATTGAAATTTTTTTGGTAACACTTTACAATAATAATTAATTCATGCTTAAAGGATTAGTTCACTTAATGAAAATTAGTGCAAGTTTTTCTCACCCTCAAGCCATCCTAGGTGTATATGACTCTCTTCTTTCTGATGAACACAATCAGAGTTATATTAATAAATATCCTGACACATCCGAGCTTTATAATGGCAGTAAGAGTTACCAAACGAGTATGAGCTGAAGAAAGTGTCTTCATCCACATCCATCCATCCTAAACGTACTCCACACGGCTCCGGGGGTTAATAAAGACCTTCTGAAGCGAAGCGAATTCTGGCAAATGCCAGAGGGGCCAGACCATTTTTTTTAATGTGGGCCGGTCAGTTTTATTTTTAATATATATAAATAAATAAGTTTTACAGGCCAACAGCGCATAGGACGGGATTTTATTGCTTGCATGATTTCACTGTGGTTATAATAATATTAATAATAATAAATATTAAGAAATGGCCGGCCCAGTCGGCAACGGCGGGCCCGGTCCCGAGATGGGCCGACCTCCCCGCCTCCTTTAGTTACTGTTGCTATGTATATCCAACAAGCCATGGCACTCTCACGCCACACATCAGCTCTGTCAGAGTGAAAAATACATTGGAGCAAAGAGGAAACTGACAATGCGTCGACAGACAAGAGAAATTTAAACAATAAATACCGTTTTGTGGCTCTTTAATGAGTCTTGCCAGATTGCTGTAGCACCTCAGTTCGAGCAGCTCGTGACACTACACATTTTTCAAATTCAAGTCCACGACGTTAATCTAACTGCTTTGTCGGACATAAATGTGGATACGGCGTTATGATTGGTTAGATCGCCTGTCAATCAAACTCAGTCAAAATCAAGCACGTCATCAGAGAGAGCGCAACACGAGCAAATTGTCAGTGAAAGTTAGAAAAAAAGAAAAGGTGGTGCAGAAAAGGATCGAGAAAGCAAAAAAAGGCTCTTCCGACGCTGACGTTAACCGAACTCTTTTCAAAGGGTTTAATTTCGGCTGTTGCAGCGGAGGACAGTGTATAGGTAAAAAAAAACTGAAAATACAGTTAGCTCAAGTCATTTTCATGCATTTCACGCTTGTTTGCTCCAGTGTTTTTTGTTTTGTTTTGTTTTTGTATTAAACAGTTGTAAGCGTAGCATACAACCCCCATATTTTAAAATGTCATTGCTCCGTGATAATTGGTTACAAGTGTTAGCTAGCCTGTTACTGAATTACATGACTGGAATTTCAGCAGATAAGGTTAGATTTAGGGTAAACAGACTGCTGTACGCTGCTTGCAATATAGAAAACGTAAAGCAACCCAAAAAGTACACTTCCATAATGTACTTAAAGTGCTCTATTTTCACACACTTATTTTGTACTTAATAGATTGTTCTCAATTTTGTACTTCCATAGTATTTTTTTAAATAAAATTCTTCTTTAGTACTTCTTAAGATCATCTTAAGAATATCTAAGTGTACTCAACTGTGCTATTTTGAGAAATCATGAATTAGAACTAAAATGTGCTTTTAATATACTATCTCTGTATTTGTAGTGTTATGGGTTCAAGTGTACTACAAGTGGTAACTAAATGGTGTCTCAAAATAGCACAGTTGAGTACACTAAAATGTTCTTAACATTATCTTAAGAAGTACTAAAGAAGAATTGTTAGTATATTAAAGTACAAATAGAGCACTTTAAGTGCATTATGGAAGTGTACTTTTTCACCTGGGAATGCGCGTGTCCGCGGGTGTGGTAATGTGGGCTGGTGTGGCTACAGTGCCAGGGCTGAATTTTTGTCCCAGTCCGCCAATGCCTTCTTCTGTATTCTACTTATGAAGAAAGTGTAAAACTCTCGCAGTTCAAAAAGTTTACGCTACATCCTCCGCCTTCCCTATTCAACTTACGGAAAAAGCTTAACTGACGCGACGCCAGTTTACACTTTCTTCATAAGTTGAATATGGAAGGTGGTCTGGTGGAAGCTAGATATTTTACTTCATAACTTGTTAAATATGGATTTTTTTTTTTTTTACACAAACGCATCGCTTTACTTCAGAAGGACTTTATTAACCCCCTGGAGCCGTGTGGAGCATGTTTAAGATGGATGTATGTGGATGGAGACACTTTCTTCAGCTCATACTCGTTTGGTAACTCTTACTGCCATTGTAAAGCTCGGATGCATCAGGATATTTATTAATATAACTCCAATTGTGTTCATCAGAAAGAAGAAAGTCATATACACCTAGGATGGCTTGAGGGTGAGTAAAGCTTGGGGTAATTTTCATTTGAAAGTGAACTAATCTAACTAAACTAATGACTATTAACTAATTGTCAATCAATATGTCATTATGGTTTAGACATCCACATTAAGCCATGGATTTCAATTGTGTTGGATTTCTACAACTGTGATTCCACTGTACCAGATGAACTGCTGCATCCAGAACCTTGTTGTTCATGGCACAGGAATGTGTCAGGATAACCTTGAGGTTTAGGATTCAAAGGCGGAACACAGAGAACATGTGGCCGGACACTGCTATTTCGTAACACTGTGTCAAGACCGGATAAAGACAATAGAACCCATTATAATCAGTGACAGTGATGCTACACTGGATGCGAACACAACAAAACAAAACGCTATTTCGGTTATGAAAGACAAATGGACTTCCAGTAGTCATGTCCAGTGCAAACTGGTGTTGCGGCATGACTCGATAATGGTCACGTCCAGTTTAAACACAGTGTAACAGAGGTCAGAGGTGTGTGCAGCCCATCACACCCGTCAGATTGTAGTTGCACATATAGATTGTGTTCTGGGTGGCTTATTTTACAATTTCGTGGGCTTTTCTCATGACAACATGACTGGTGTGTTTGGTAAGTCTATATGACATCTGAATACTATTTGGATATACATAATGCAGGCATATCAATTTATTAATTTGACTTCTGTCAGCAAGTGCTAGCGTAATTCAAGACCCACACATGAACAGTGAAAATGTTCAAAGGTGGCATTTAATTCTATACAATAACTGTCTATCATTGTGAAATGAAGTTTAATGAAGATAGTGTTTTCATGGGTCAGGCCTGTCAGGAATCAGGAGGATAGATGGTGATGGATGGGACATCTGACTCTTCTCAGTGTTGTAATCTCTTTCGTCAGCTCTGTCTCTTGTCTCCAGAGTAATGGTCTCTGGATGTCCTTTGATTAATAAATCTCTTCACCACCTGTCACAAGGAGGATGAAGATGAGCCCCTTCCTAATCCTGCATCTTCATTAGATGACATTATGTAAATCATGTTTTTATGTATACCCTTTTTTCACAATGCTATAGCACATCACAGCAGTTTATTGGAAATGATTTGAATTGAACGCTTCACTTATCTTAGAACATTTGAGTTAAAGTCAAGTGATGTTCTGAGGAATGCACATTAATATTACAAAATAACAAAACTGAAAATAGCACCATAAATCAATATAATCTATGCTTTTCCCAGTTGAATATATAATGTAACACTCAAGGCTACACAAATAAAGTTTATCCTTTTCTCTCCTAAAAGTGTGTTTGAATGAGTGCAGACACAATAAATAACCACAAAAAACGAAGAATAAATACCAACCCAGCGTGTATTATACAAGAAGATGTTACGCCTGAGAATAAACGGAGAAATAATCATGAGATGATGAGATGTTTTCTCAGTGATTTCTCAGTTTTACTCATATGAGCCACCTCTCGCGATCTCGAGACCGTTCAGCCATGGAGAAACTCTCGCCATACAGTGTGAGAAAGCGAGACATGAGCAATGGATCTCAAAGTAACGGATCTACTGCAAACATTGCTATCAAAGAACTTATGTTACTATAGATAGAAAACTGATCTAAAATCGATCTCAGACTATCGGATCTATTATAAACATTACAAAATAAAACAATGAAACGATGAATTAATTGACTATTTCCCCATTCCATTTTCATCTCTTTTAACCACAAACAATGTTAAAACTAAAGTTACTTTGTATATTGAACAAAACTATGACCATATTAACTGTCCCAATGTTAATGTCTGCTGAATAGTGTGATGAATACTATCCATTATAAAGACACAGAAAAAAACAATATATACAATATACAAAAATGAATGGTGTGTGTAAAGGCAGGAACACACCAAGCCGACGGTCGGCCGTCTAAGTTTTCTCAGTGTGTTCCGCACCGTCGGCTGAAGTTGGTCCTCGTCGGCTTTTTTTCGGCCGATTTGACATGTTGAATCAGCGTCGGAGCTCATCGGTCCGTCGGGCCATCTGATCATTCTGATTGGCTGTTCAGCTACTGGGTTATTTACAGTGGTGTAATGTAATGAAGTAATAATACTTTGTTACAGTACTTAAGTATTTTTTGGGAGAATCTGTACTTTACTTGAGTTTTTATATTCCTGTCAACTTTTACTTTTACTCCACTACATTTCCTAAATATAATGTATACTTTTACTCCGATACATTTTCCCAAAGCATTTTCGTTACTTACTACAAAATAAAGTCAGAAGAACACAGACTGCAAGCAAGCATGCGCAAACCAGAGCTCGCACAACCACGGTTGATTTCATTTTCCGGGTTGCGTCCGTTGCTGGAGCGGCTGAGAAGAGTGCGCTGTCATTATACAGTACAAGAGCGACCTCTAGAGGCGAAATAAAAACTATCACTGATGCCTCGTAGAGTTTGTTTTGACACGTGACGTGAGGTTGTGCTGCACAGAGCGGGACTCTTCAAAAACAGATTTAAAACGGACAACAAAACGGTATGTTATACACACACTACAGTACATGTTTTCATATCATTATACAGTAATTAGTTTGTTGAGTAGATGCTGCACTAGTGGAGAACAGTTTGCCGTCGAGGCTGAGAGGATGCTAACATTAGTACCTCAAGCGGTCAAAACAATGTGACAAAAACACCAACTGTTTAATGTCACGATTGTTACCATTAATTTGCATTAGTTTATATCCATTTGTTCGCTGTTATGCATTCATTATCCAGAGAAGTTGCATATTTAAACTGTATCCTCATCATGCAGCGACAGAAACATAAATCAGAAATGTATTCGATTTCAGTTCTTTTTTTATTGGCACTGTAACACATATTTTGATTAGATAATCATCAAGTTTTCTAAAATAGAGGCAAATAAAAGATGGTCATTTTTAAGCATGACTGTTTGGATTTATATGAAATGGAAACACTTTACAATAAGAGTCCATTTGTAACATTAAATAAGGTTAATAAAAGTATTGTTCATTTTCAACCTTAACATTTACATTTTAACATTTTATAGTTGTCTCTTACATTAGTTATAATGCACTATGAATTAACATAAACGATCAATGTATAATTAATATATTAGTATTTTTTATATTTAAAAATTACAATAAACATTTAGCCATTTTTTAATTTAAAGAAACTAAATGTAAGAGAGAGATAAAACTGAACACAATCTTGCTGCTCAAACTGTATAGAACAATTTTTTATAATATTTTTTGCTCCTTTTGTATTTTACTTTTACTTTGAATACTTAAGTAAGTTTAATATAAAAAAAAATATTTTCATACTTAAATACAAAAAATATCACATAGTTTACAACTTTTACTCAAGTAACATTCTAAACAGTGACTTTAACTTCTACCAAAGTCATTTTCTGGCAGGATATCTATACTTTTACTCAAGTATGGTTTTCGAGTACTTTATACACCACTGGTTATTTAATCCTGTTAATACATCCCACTTTAAAACAGACTAGCGCGTGTGTTGCCACGTGACTCCGCCCCGTCCAGCGGTGAGTCTTGCTCTTCACTAAACTTTGTCAGTTGTATGTGTTTTTCGGTTTGCCAGTTTGGACATTCAAGTGATTAGAGGATCGGATGTGTATTATTATATCACAAACAGTAGCTGCATAAAACATGAAGATCGCGCGCTGAGATGAGCAGAAACTAGTTATCAGTGCTGTCCTGTGATTTATCACTAGCTTAGAAACTCAAAACTTATTTTAGCATATATTTTTCTACTTTTGAAGTAACTATTTACAACCCACAGCTTCACGATTAATAGAGACGGTATGACTAATTCACACACGCAATCGCTCTCATTACACACTGGTACTGTACTCATTTATCTGTATCTGATTTACAACGAGCAGAAATCTGTCAGAAATGTTACGAACCATAGATGAATAACTGCTGAAAGTGAGCTGTTATGTCAGATCACTCTTTCAAAAGGAAAAAATATGCCACCTTTAATAGTCAATCATATTTACAGTACAAACCTTGTCAGTGAACTATGAGGACAAACAAACAAACAAAAACAAACAAAGAAAATAATCGTTCAATTAATCGAGGTTTTGATTTTAGGTCAAAATTAGTGTTCTAAAACTAACATTTAGTACACTCATAGTTTAGATGAACGTAGCAACGTTACTAGACAACGTTCTTAATACCAGTGGACGTTCTGAGAATGTTCTGGGAACGTAAAATTTTTAGCGGGACAACCTGTCACCTAGTAACGTTCCCAGAACGTTCAGAGACGGTCACGATGTGGAGTTCTTTTAAGGTTTGGGGAACGTTATTTGGTGGACCTTCAGGGAACATTCAGGACGTTCTGGGAATGTTTAGGGGACTATTACTATAGGACGTTCTGTTAACTTCCCAAATGTCCTCTTTGTAACGTTCTTGCATGACCATAAAATAACCAAAATAGAACGTTCCCCTAAACTCATATAAGGAACGTTATTAAATGACCAACAGAAGACCATGTGGGAACGTTCTGTTAATGTCCCAAATGTCCTCTTTGTAACGTTCTTTTTTTGACCATAAAATAACCAAAAGAGAANTCTTGCATGACCATAAAATAACCAAAATAGAACGTTCCCCTAAACTCATATCGGGAACGTTATTAAATGACCAACAGAAGACCATGTGGGAACGTACAGTTAATGTCCCAAATGTCCTCTTTGTAACGTTCTTTTTTTGACCATAAAATAACCAAAAGAGAACGTCCCCCTAAAGTCATATAAGGAACCTTAAACTGCAGCACTTTCATTACCAAAAGAGGACATTTTAGGAACGTCCTGAATGTTCTGTAAAGGTTCCGAATTTTCATCACCTTTTGAGAACTTTTAGGGGACGTTGCGCAAGGTCCTGAGAACGTTGCCTTCTACGTGGGTGTTACGTTTGCATTTGAAGAGTGAATTTCATGTGTCGTCATTCAGTGTAATACATCAGAACTGAGAATATTGTGATCTAAATGTATTTTTACATAATCAATTTCATGTTATTATTTAGATAAAGGTTAAATACTAGTGAAAATGTGATATACATAGAAATTATCGATTAGAGTGTCACTTTGGCAATTGTAAATGCTGAATATGCAAAATGTTTAAAGTTGTTAATGTTTATATTCAGTCATTACTATGCAAAAGTCATACATGTGTTGACCATGTGATGTGCTGAACGGCTGTAATATGCATGTAGTTTTATTGATTCATTCGTAGTAAATGCAGAGAGGAGAAGCCGTCACACCAGCGTTCTTCTCTTAATTTTCTCGCTTCTTTCCAGGAGTCTATACATGATTGCGCTCAACAATCCAGAAAAGAGCACGTTAAGCGTTTATCGGAAATGTAAAATCAGCTGATCCTGATGACGTCACTGGGATTCCCTGGCACGTTGCGGCGGAACTTTCGCGAGACATCGTTCATAAGGGGATATCTGACACACGGACATATCGAGGCAACAATACAGAAAACGGGACGATCATTAAAATAAATGATTAACTATGCATGAGTGTTAATGCATAAATGTCACGCCTTGTGTGGCATTACTACAACAAGAATAAAGCTTTTCAAATTATGGACATAATTGAGTTTAATTCACCAAACAGTTGATGGTCCCTATTGATCAACTGTTTGGTCATCAACATTCTTCAAAATATCTTCTTTTGTGTTCAGCAGAAGAAATAAATTCATACAGGTTTGGAACAACTTGGGGGTGAGTAAATGATGACAGAAATTTCATTTTTGGGTGAACTGTCCTTTTAATCTGGATTTAGCTTTTTTGGTTGTACTTGTAACCATCAGTTCTGACAGTCCTAATATTTACACTCTGGCATCATTTTCTGACAGAATTTTCATTTTTGGGTGGACTATCCATTTAAGACTTAGAAACAGCCTCTCTGAAAGATGATATGCTAAATTTTGTTATTCTTTCATTATGGCTTTCCATAAAATCATGACTCCTGAGGTTAGCTCTCTCCTCCCTCTCCCTATCCTCTTTGGTTATAACTTTTGTTTCCCACCATCATAAATCATGCAGAAGCAAACAGATGAAGAAAAAACAAACCAAATCAAAAATATTTAAAAAATAGATGAGATAATGAAAGAAGAAACAAACAAACAAAGATACCATTCATTTTAACACGTTAGTTAATGTCCCGTTCATTTCATCCATCATGTCCCAGGAGACTGTCTATAGCACTTTCCGTTCACTAAATCTGAGTCCAGATGCTTTAGGCAGTTTATAGCTACACTTTGTGGTTTGGCTCCGTTCCGTGTAGATTAATTACCATTTGGATGTAAATGTGACCCCCTTTCTCATGTTAATTAGATTTCACAGTGATCAAGTTTGTAATAATTCTCAATGGCCCACTCCTGATAACCATTTTATAATTTATGACCATTATTAAAATTAGAGTAACCCAGCAATCACTTTCTGTATAGAACCGGAGCTCTTTTACACAGCATAAACTTTGCCTGCTGTTCTAGTTAATATGGCTTTTTTTTTTTTTTTTAAAAAGGTTTTTGATAAACATTCCAGGATTATTCTCCTTATAGTGGACTTTAATGGACACTGTTGAAGGTCAAAATTAGTTTCAGTGCAGCTTCAGAGAGCTTTAAACGATACCAGACGAGGAATAAGAGTCTTATCTAGAGAAACGATCGGTCATTTTCTAAAAAAAATACAAATGTATATGCTTTATAAACACAAATGATCGCCTTGAACGTGCTTCCGCTTTCCGTATTCTTCAGAAAGCTTACGCTGTATGTCCAACGCCTTCCCTGTTCTACTTACGGATAAAACGGAACTGGTGCCGCGTTCGTTCTGTGAGTTGAATAGGGAAGGTGTAGGACATACAGCGCAAGCTTTCTGAAGAATAAGGAAGGCGGAAGCACTTGGAAGGCGATCATTTGTGTTTATAAAGCATATACATTTGTATTTTTTTTAGAAAATGACCGATCGTTTCTATAGATAACACTCTTATTCCTCGTCTGGTATCGTTTAAAGCCTTTTGAAGCTGCACTGAAACTAATTTTGACCTTCAACGGTGGAGTCCAGTGAAGTCCACTATAAGGAGAATAATCCTGGAATGTTTATCAAAAACCTTAATTTCTTTTCGACTGAAGAAAGAAAGACATGGACATCTTGGATGACATGAGTATGAGTACATTTTCAGGACAATTTTATTTGAAAGTGGACTACTCCTTTAAGTTAGGTGTTCTCACAGTAGGTCCCATCATTAAGATTCAGATCTCAGATCTCTTCAAAACATGACTCAGGCTTTGAGAATTGTTGACTGCTTGAACATTTGTCACTGTGTCTCCAGCATGTCATTTTATTGGTTATAACTGAGTTGAAAGGAAGGTTCCCAATGGGAGCTCTGTAATTTCCTCCTGAAGTGTCATGCACCATTGAAATGTTTTCTGAGACTAATGTGGCATGCAGGCATATTGGATCCTATTACTGATCTGTGAATAAGAGTGTTACGCAGCGTATGACCGTTCTCATGCTCTATAGTGTTTACCTGCTCGTAACCTTTTAATTTTGTAGCAAGGTACATCCTGGTGGATTTATATATAAAAGTCCATTTCATGCTTTCAAAAACCTTTTCAAAAATTGAGCACTGCACTGGTAAGGCATTAGCAAAAATATATTTGCAGTTTATTTGTGCAGGACCATTAGTAGCTCAACAGCACTGTGCGAGAATTTGTTCTCATCCTTAAAGAGTGTTTTTTTCTCTGACCAGCGAAGAAGCATGTTGCACTCAAGAGAAGACCGCTTGATAAAAATAATTTTTGAGAGGTCTTGACAAAGAAGTGCTCAAATGAGTGGAAAGAACATGAATTCAGTGAAATTCCAACTTCACTCCAACTCTGCTGACTGTAGAGGTTTAATATATTTCTTATAGGGATAAACCTGTATCTGCACATGCTGTGGTGCTTTTCTGTGCCTGTAGTGGATTTCACAAATGTCATTGTGCAGTGCATAGCAATTGTTTAGAGGATTAAATACATGTGGGGATTGTGTTTATAAATGGCCTTTGTCACTTGGTGAGTTTGGGTTTTCTCTTGTTTCTCTACTGGGCCAGTGAGCCTTGACCTCCTGCTTTGTACTAAACGTTACTGCTGAAAATATATCTGATTTAAGAGATGCAGCATTTCAAGGGTCATTGAGATAAAAACAATTTCTGTGGGTCATTCATCCACATGCAGCTATAAAAGTAATTGACACATGATAAGAAATATTTAAGCACTTATTTTGTGCTATAAATATCTTGTTCTCTTTTAAGGATTCTTTGAACAGGAAATTAACAAGAAATTCGTTATCAGGGAAGGTCGAATTATCTGCCATTTGTGAATGATGAATTTCTACATGGATACAGAATTGTCATTGCCACAAAAATCCCATTGATTCACCACGAGTCTCACAACCACTCACAAAGCAAAGTACAAAAACACATTAATAGCAATTAGTTATTAATTTACAATGTAAATATGTGATATTCTACAACCTGAATTCCGGAAGTGTTGGGATGTTTTTGTTTTTCATTTGAATAAAATGAAAACTAAAAGACTTTAAAATCACATGAGCCAATATTTTAATCACAATAGAACATAGATAACATAACAGATGTTTAAACAGATGAATTTTACACTTTTATGCACAAAATGAGCTCATTTCAATTTTGATGCCTGCTACAGGTCTCAGAATAGTTTGGACGGGGGCATGTTTACCAAAACAGTGTGAAGACGTCTGGGCACCGAGGTTATGAGTTTCTGGAGTTTTGGTGTTGAAATTTGGTCCCATTCTTGCCTGATATAGATTTCCAGCTGCTGAAGAGTTTGTGGTCGTCTTTGATGTATTTTTCTCTATAGGTGAAAGATCTGGACTGCAGACAGGCCAATTCAGCACCCGGACTCTTCTACGACGAAGCCATGCTGTTGTAATTGCTGCAGTATGTGGTTTTGCATTTTCCTGCTGAAATAAACAAGGCCTTCCCTGAAATAGACGTCGTCTGGAGGGGAGCATATGTTGCTCTAAAACCTTTTATATACCTTTCAGCATTCATAGAGCCTTCCAAAACATGCAAGCTGCCCATACCATATGCACTTATGCACCCCCATACCATCAGAGATGCTGGCTTTTGAACTGAACGCTGATAACACACTGGAAGATCTCCCTCCTCTTTAGCCCGGAAGACACGGCGTCCGTGATTTCCAGAATGTCAAATTTGGACTTGTCTAACCATAGAACACTTTTCCACTTTGAAACAGTCCATTTTAAATGAGCCTTGGCCCACATGACACGACGGCGCTTCTGGACCATGTTCACACGGCTTCCTTTTTGCATGATAGAGCTTTAGTTGGCATCTGCAGATGGCATGGCGGATTGTTTACCGACAGTGGTTTCTGGTTTCTAAGACATCCCTTTTATAGCTAATCATGTTACAGACTTGATATCAATTAACTTAATTAGTTGCTAGATGTTCTCCCAGCTGAATCTTTTAAAAATGTCTTACTTTTTCAGCCATTTGTTGCCCCCGTGCCAACTATTTTGTAGACCTGTAGCAGGCATCAAATTTTAAATGAGCTCATTTAGTGGATAAAAGTGTAAAATTCCTCTGTTTAAACATTTATGTTATCTATGTTATATTTTGAATAAAATATTGGCTCATGTGATTTGAAAGTCTTTTAGTTTTCATTTTATTCAAATTTAAAAAACGTCCCAACATTTCCAGAATTTGGGTTGTAATCATATCACTACGAATGTAGAGGATGTTAATACATTTAATGGTTACACTTTATTTCGATGGTCCACTTTAGACATTATTCTAACTATATGTAATTACATCAACTAACTTTCGGAGTACTGGTAGACTGTTAGTAAACTGTTGGGTTAAGGTTCGTTGTTAGGTAGTAGACTAAGTTGACGTAGTGCAAAGTTACTAGTAGAATGTTGGGTGACCGTCAAAATAAGGTGTTTGCAACTACATGTCGACTACCAATATCTGCTAAGTTACTTGTAGTTAGTAAAATGTCTAAAGTGGACCATCGAAATAAGGTGTTTCCCATTTTATACTTAAAAGAGTCCCTCAAAATGAGCTTAAACAACAAGCCCAGATCATGTAGTACAGATGAAAATAATGAAAATATTATTTCTTGTTAAATTGTCAATTAATTTAATTAATTTGGAAAATTTAATTTTCTAAATGAATAAATAGGCAGTGTCTGTGGCTGCAATGAGTCATTAGAACTTATGAATATGAGAAACCGATTGAGTTGAGTCACCCTTTGAATCAGAATGACCAACAATGGCTTTATCATCTGTTTTTATGGTCACATGTTAAATGCTACAACATAAAGGACTATAAATATAAACACTTGGTTGTTCTCTGTCCCATCCTCTGAATGAATGAATAGACATTAGCAGAGGTTTGCCTTAGCTCTTTGACTCCCTTTGTCTGAATGTTTCCACGATGGCATTTGGAATTTCCTCCCCCTGAGTCGTTTTCGGGTGGCATGAATAATTCATTTTGGTTACATTTGGTGGATTGTGTATTTCTTTTTCATTTGCCCACACAACTGAACTGTTGAGATGTGAGATGCACCACTGCATTACCTGTTAAATTACTTGAATCAAACCACACTGAAGACCATACAGGAGATGATAGAGAGGTGGTGGTTTAGATGTGAAAAGCCAACAATCCACCACTCTGGGATTTATAGCACTTAAAGTTGAACACTTGCTCTACGAGTACTTTGTGTATTCGTGATATGTATTCACTTGGTGAAATGTTTCACCTCTATTAAGAATTACTACAGCTGTTCATTTCTTCTTTCCTGAGATCTTTAGATTTCATGCTGCATCTTATTAATCATTTTTGACATTTAAAGGGCACATCACTTCTGGAAACAGTAGGTCTACCCTTCAATTACTCTGCAGGTGACAAGAAAAAGGAGAAATGCTGCAGGTTCGCAGGTGTTGGTGTTGACGTCTGTCTCCAACATGCCTTTTTGTCATTGTTCGATGTAAAAAAATGAAAAATAAGGTGGCTGTGATTATATTGTGAAAGGAGAATTCAATTTAGAGTACTATAGTTTGGCCTTTAAGATAAAATAAACTTCGGATAAGGTTACCTGCGTTTCCATGATGCAACAAATAAAATGACCAACCACAGTTAATTTTGTTTTATGCCATAAGTTGAATACTAATTGTCAAAAAGTAATTGTTTGTGTAATGCATAAAGTATTTAATAATTAATATTAAATGAATATAATAGTTAATTAGCAGCAAAAGCCTGGCAATTTCACCTCAAAAATGCGTCTTGGTGTGAACTGCTTTAATTTGGAGCAGGAGATACAGTGAGGATGAATTCATTGTCAAATATATTGCTTACCCGGTATAAAACTTGATCCTGAGCAGGTTGGTCAATGTATTTTATTTCTATATTCACTTAGGTTATTTAACCCCTTCCTCTTTTTCTTTCTAGAGTTGTTTTGTTTGTTATTTTGGCCTTTGGACACCCCGAAGAGATGCTCTCTTTCACTTGTTATATTTATCTTTAATAAACTTAATCATAATTCTTAATTAGCTTTGTGCATTTGTTTGATTATCGACCGGAGTGATTTGAAACTGGGATTCCACTACCACCACTTTGTTCCTTTATTATGCCCGCTTGGAGTTTCGATTTCCCCTAGACGCGGGGCGTAATAGGTCAATAGGTCAAGGATGCATTTGTGATTTGTGTGTTGATGCAGCGGTCTCCACACACACACACACACAAAAAATAAAT
>RJVU01054598.1:3915653-3961492 GCA_003731715.1 Anabarilius grahami
AAAAAGTGTCTTACAAAAACTAAATCAATATATTGTTTTATATGAAGGAGTAGGCAGCATAATTTTTACATAATTCTGAAGCAAAAACTCTAGTCTACAACCTCCAATACCCAGAAGTCTTATGAACACAGATTTAATATACTTTTTTTGGCCTTATTTCAGTGACTTAAGTTTTTTGTTTTTTCAATAACCACGCATAAACGTTATTCCTTAAAAAATACAAACATGTACATACATGTTCCTCACATATTATGGTAGCCTAGTTTGTGCTGAATACAGTGTAATGACACTTGTGTCATTTATATGTTTATGAACAACTGAAAAAAGCACAAATGTCAGGGCATGTCAAAACTTCTCCAGGGCCCCAAAAATCCTCAGACCCCAGAGGGTTAAGAGTTCCTTTCCCTGGAACTAAGGGTTCAAGCCCAACCCCTGAAAAACAACTCCACACCATAATCCCCCTCCACCAAACTTTACACTTGGCACAATGCAGTCAGGCAAGTACCGTTCTGCTGGCAACCGCCAAACCCAGACTCGTCCATCAGATTGCCAGACAGAGAAGTGTGATTGGTCACTCCAGAGAACACGTCTCCACTGCTCTAGAGTCCAGTGGCGGAGTGCTTTACACCACTGCATCCGACGCTTTGCATTGCACTTGGTGATGTAAGGCTTGGATGCAGCTGCTCGGCCATGGAAACCCATTCCATGAAGCTCTCTACGCACTGTTCTTGAGCTAATCTGAAGGCCACACAAAGTTTGGAGGTCTGTAGCTATTGACTCTGCAGAAAGTTGGCGACTTCTGCGCACTGTGTGACTCAGCACGCGCTGACCCCACTCTGTGATTTTACGTGGCTGACCACTTCATGCCTGAGTTGCTGTTGTTCCCAATTGCTTCCACTTTGTTATGATACCACTAACAGTTGATCGTGGAATATTTAGTAGTGAGGAAATTTCACAAATGGACTTATTGCACAGGTGGCAACCTATCACGGTACCATGCTTGAATTCACTGAGCTCCTGAGAGCGACCCATTCTTTCACAAATGTT
This sequence comes from Anabarilius grahami, assembly GCA_003731715.1. Classification (NCBI taxonomy): domain Eukaryota; kingdom Metazoa; phylum Chordata; class Actinopteri; order Cypriniformes; family Xenocyprididae; genus Anabarilius; species Anabarilius grahami. The sequence continues at coordinate 3,916,701 of RJVU01054598.1, forward strand.
TGTAGAAGCAGTCTGCATGCCTTGGTGCTTGATTTTATACACCTGTGGCCATGGAAGTGATTGGAACACCTGAATTCAGTGATTTGGAGGGGTGTCCCAATACTTTTGGCAATATAGTGTATGTATAGTATCTCTTAGAAGTGAGTACACCCCTCACATTTTTGTAAATATTTTATTAGACCTTTTCATGTGACAACACTGAAGCAATAACTCTTTGCTACAATGTAAAGTAGTGAGTGTTCAGCTTGTATAACAGTGTAAACTCTTTTTACACTGTTATAAAGTTTTTTAACTCGAATTAGAAAACCAGCACCTAAATGCAGTAGATGCTATGGATAATCTAATTTGCTAACTGCAGCTTCAAGACACTTCGCTTCCCTTCCCTTCTAGTGTGTTATAGCGGACCTGTTCATAAATCAGAAACAAACAGCCTCTTTCCATTGAGCTGTGACATAACCATCACTGTCATCAAGATAATATCAGATCTGCAACTGGCTTTTGTGTGGACTGATAAAATCCAAGCCATTAAATTGATAAAACACACGTAACTTCTGGCCATAAATCATTTGAATGAATTAGAAAACTCATTAGACAGATGGATCACAAAATATGTAGCCCTACCGCTGTTGTTAGAAGCAAGCGATAATCTTAATGTAGGAAGCAAGCTATAATTTTAGTGTAGAAAGTATTTGTGGCAGCATCCTTCAGCCAGCTGAATGCAATTTGGATTGAAATACAGAAATTAAAAAAATATATACTCTCTGAAAGAAATCACACAAATAAACAGATTGTTTGTTTAGCAAATAAGAAGGCTTGTGGGGAACTTTCTTCCTAACAATTATTGTGCACGCTGACAGCCAGAAGGTACACCAAAGGATAAAGAGGTTAGAAAGATGGGTCCAAAAAAAAAGAAGTAAGAGAGTAAACTACTGTCAGGACCATTGTCGTCAAAGATGATTGACAATTAACATACAGTTTGGGTTGACGGTATGGTTCTGTTCTGGACAAGAACTCCCTGCCCATCTGTGCAGCCTAGCATGGATAAGAGCAGGGAGAGCAGCAATAACCTCCATAGGGTAAACAGAACAGAACCAACATACATTTATTGCAGATATCATTAATGTTCAATAATTTAATGTACAACAAATTTAGAGAATTAGTCTGATTCAAATGGAAATAGAAGGCCAAGTCCTGACTGGATGAGAGGAGGAGCTGGGGATGGAGGAGGGTAATTAGCTCCAGAGAAATGCAATAAGCTGCTGATAATACTGATGAACCTCATATATGGATGCTGTGGTAGGCGTGGAACAGCTGAGAGTCAGCTGATGCGAGCTTGACTGACGTGACCTGCCAGAACTAACACTATGCTTGATTTCGGTAAAAGGTTTTCATTTGCTGAAGGGAGCTGGGAACTTAAAAGGGCTTGGAAACAGCTGGTGACAGGTAAAATAACATGCTTATGCCAAAGCGCCTGGGTAAGCAGGAAATTGTGAATTTTGATCGGGTGTACATGTACATACATGTATATACATACATGTATTGACAAACATGTATATATTTAAGAAAAATTTAATATTTATATATAAAATATTTATATTTATATATAATATAAATTGTATATAAATAGATATATATATATTTATACATGCATATGTTTCTTATAGATATACATGTATGTGTGTGTATTTATATATACATAATTATTATACACATAACACACACATATTACGTAAACACAGACTTTTATTTTGCACACGATTAATCGCGATTAATAATTGTGCAGCCCTAATCGGGTGTCAATGTTTCTATTGTTCATCAGCTGGAAAAAGCTTTTATAGTGATTTTAATGATATCGTCTCTCTGTTTCGCAGAGGCAAGGTCAGAAATTTTAAAGTGGGTGGACTTTGGTAAAATAGAGTGGACCTGCATTCCTACTCTTAAATTACATAATTTTACAATACATTACATAAAATTAATTTGACAATTAAGGTTAGTTAAAAGTGATTTATTGGCAGCCAACAATTTTATGAAAACAACTAAATCCATTTATAAATAAAATAACCAATGAGAGCAGAATAAGAACAATAAATGCAGGTAAACAATCATAGGCAGAGCGTGTGGCTGGGAAAAGCCTTCCCCTGGCCATGGACTTGAGATTAGCATGGAATTTTCTCACTCAAACCACTGCCTGCTGCTGCTTCTGATTGCTTTTATAGGGAAACCTTCTCATAACTGCTGGTCTAGGATCAGTTTTCTTTGTAGTAACAGAATATTGGTAATTTCGCGAACGATCCCGTTTGTGCTCTGGAGAGTGTCAAAATTCCCTTTTGAGTGAAACTCGACACTACAACATGACGTTAACACTGTGGGACAACTCTGCATGAACCTGTGTTTGAAACACATGTGGAAAATGGCAATCTTGATTGGCCGAGAGGATGGTCATGTGACGACATATGAGTGAGTCACAAAGACCACAAATAGATGCCGGAAAAATGCGTCACCAGCTTCTTTGTCTTTAGGAAGTCGTTTGTCTGTGCATGTGTGTGGAAAGTCTTTGTCTCTTTGTTAGGAGTAAGAAAAGCCAGGTAAGAATCAGTTTGTCCACTGTCTTTGTCTGTTAATATGGCACCCTCTAAGAATTACAAACTGTGTGTTCTGCCAAAGCCCCATTATCTTATAAGGGATGATGAACACAATCTTTGTATCTTTTGTTTGGGAGTGGATCATGCTAGATCGGCTCTCGAGGGAGTCGATTGTCATCATTGTGAACGTTTCACCATGAGGAAGCTCCGCTCATGCCTGGCTCTTTTTGCGAGCGATGGGAGTCAGGCATCTGCATCTCATGGTTCAGGCCCCACCCCATGTTGGCTGAGATCATGGGGACACAGGTGGAGCTGCCTGAGGAGTTGGTGATGGACTCTCCCCTTCCTCTGGCTCTATCACCAGATTCAGAGTACCTCGTTCTGGGTTCGGAATTTCTTCTTACCCAGAATAGGACCTACTTTCGGTCGCCTCGAAAGTAGGACCTAATATGTATCCGTAAAGGCTTTCCTTGGGAGATTCCGAACAAGAAGGACCTTCCTATCCCCTGCTACTCTTAAAGTTTACGTGGCAGCTATTTCTGCCTGTTATGATCAAGTCGATGGGGCTTCAGTTGGGAGACATCCCCTTGTTTCATGATTTCTTTGTAGTACCAGATGGCTGAGGCCTATCTGCAGACAGCGAGTTCCTTCCTGGGATCTTTCTATAGTGCTTTAAGGTTTGTCAGGGGCTCCCTCTGAGCCTTTGAAGTCAGCGTTATATAAATTTCTGACCCTTAAGATGGCTCTTTTACTGGCTCTAAATTTGCTTAAAAGAAAAGAAGACTTGCAGGCTTCATTAGCTGCTCCTTCTTGTCTAGACTGCTCCTGAAAGTTAAATTGCACCTATGGGGGTTACGTTCCTAAAGTGCCTGTTTTGGCGTCAAATGGTTGCACTCGGCAAGCAACTGGCGCTACCCGTAGCTATTTTTACCACAACACAACTCGGAAAAATAACAATACTTATACGATGCCACATTGTGCGGTTTTTGGCTGTAATTTTCAGTCGAAGGGCAACAGGAAAAGCGATGTAAGTCTTCACGACTTTCCTAACAATAAGAAAAGGAGGAAAAAATGGGAAGATGCCTGTGGACGAACAAAACTTCCTAAAGACCCGCGTCTGTTCTCTCCACTTTAACCATGATGACTTTGAGGCTTTTAGTTGACCAAAGCTACTGAAAGAGCTTTCAGGTGGTGATGGATATAAGCGAAGGCTTAAACCAAATGCTGTACCATCGTTCTTTCCCCACAAGGAGTCTAAACGCCCCCGGATATCAAGTGAACTGCGCGCTGTGAAACAGCAGAAACAAGAAGCGCTAGATGCCATCCTGACAGGATGTAAACATGACGCCGCAGCCACTGAGGGGGGAATTTCAAGCTTGTTCGCGGAGGATCCTGATGTTTCGTCAGTTCGTGAATTCAGTCAGTCATTAAGTGAACAGTGTTCTCCAGTTATGACTGATGTAGCGACGCAGACGGATGCAGCAGTACAGTGGTCAGTGGATGTGTGTGACTCGGTAAACACCAACCATATTTATGCAGCAGTGCCTGCTGAAGTGGTTGAGGGAGGTGAGCAAGTAGATCAGGAATGTCTGTCCCAGGATCTGTTCCTTTCAGATGATGAAATTAGTGAGGGAAGTCAGTCACAAGACATACATTCTGATTCGGAATATAATGCAAGTTCACCTGAGCCTTCTCAAAGTAGCCAGGAATCTCAAGCTTCAAATGACAGTCATAAAGACAGGTTGTTTGTTGTTTTTGAGCAACAGTTAAAAACATTACTGCAGCATTGTATGAAGTGTGGCGATTTGATTACCATGGAGGATATGAAGGAGTTGGAAAATGAAGGATCACAGCTGACTCTGGAGCTCACGTGTGTTAATGGCTGTAGTTACAGATGGCAGTCTCAGCCTACTGTCAGCGGTACCAAGGGGGCTGGAAACCTGCTATTGGCAGCGTCTGTGTTTTTCAGTGGCATTCATTTTGCTAAATTTGAACTTACAGTTCTGTAAGACCATGAACCTAAAAACAATAAGTGAACCAACATACACAGCACTTAGGAATAAGTATGTGTTTCCAGTTATTAAGACATGGGCCAAAGAACAGAATGCAGTGTTGAGCAGTATGAAGTCAAGGGAAACAGAAGATGTCCTCTCTGGAGATGGCCGGTGTGACTCTCCTGGTCATTGTGGCAAATATTGCACCTACACTTTTTTTAGATGTGGAGAGTCAAAAAGTTGCAGACTTCAAAGTGATAAGCTGCACCCAGGTTCAAGCTCTAATGTCATGGAGATAAGAGGTTTTAAGGAAGCTCTTAAGTCCATAGAAGAAAATGAAGCCCAGAAAGCACTGGTGAGGACAGTTAAAGACAAGCGGCTTTTAAAAGACCTGGACCACCTGACGAAGTGCATCCACACTACAACATTAGAGGTATGTTTATTTATAAAAAGTGTTACATCTAAAAATAATTTGGTAGTATTTTTCACACTCAATATTTTTTAATATTTGTTTCAGGTGTACCACTCAATGTACCTCAAATACCTTCCAAAGAGAATACATTTTGGATATGATGTGATGGTCCATGCCTCCATGCTTGCTGCTCTGGATCATAACAACAACACAAACAGGGAACAGGTGAGTGTAATATTGACACAGCTCTCCTTTTTAAGCACTATAGCCCAGCTAGTGATGTAAAAGGTTTAGTTCTCCCAAAAATAAAATTTCTGTCATTAATTAGTCACCCTCATGTCGTTCCACATGTTTTTGTGCACAAAAAGTATTCTCATCGCTCATAACATTACAGGAAACCCTAGGTATTAAGCTTTCCTGTAGCTCAGTGGTTAGAGCATGGCACTAGCAATGCCAAGGTCATGGGTTCGATCCCAGGGATTGCACATACTCAGATACAAAAATGGATAGTATAATGCAATGTAAGTCGCTTTGGATAAAAGCGTCTGCCAAATGCATAAATGTAAATGTTAAGACCTGTATGGCTTAAAATAACGTAAATTATGTCTCTTACTGAAATTTGTAGTAGAAAATTGAGTCACCATGAATAAGAACTATCTCTGTTTTAAAAACACTTTACATCTTAGCATTTCTTGTGTCTCTGAATCCTCAAACCTCCTGATTATTTTCAAGTTTAAAAGAAAATATAACTTTTATAATTATATATATACACTCACCTAAAGGATTATTAGGAACACCTGTTCAATTTCTCATTAATGCAATTATCTAATCAACCAATCACATGGCAGTTGCTTCAATGCATTTAGGGGTGTGGTCCTGGTCAAGACAATCTCCTGAACTCCAAACTGAATGTCAGAATCGGAAAGAAAGGTGATTTAAACAATTTTGAGCATGGCATGGTTGTTGGTGCCAGACGGGCCGGTCTGAGTATTTCACAATCTGCTCAGTTACTGGGATTTTCACGCACAACCATTTCTAGGGTTTACAAAGAATGGTGTGAAAAGGGAAAAACATCCAGTATGCGGCAGTCCTGTGGGCGAAAATGCCTTGTTGATGCTAGAGGTCAGAGGAGAATGGGCCGACTGATTCAAGCTGATAGAAGAGCAACTTTGACTGAAATAACCACTCGTTACAACCGAGGTATGCAGCAAAGCATTTGTGAAGCCACAACACGCACAACCTTGAGGCGGATGGGCTACAACAGCAGAAGACCCCACCGGGTACCACTCATCTCCACTACAAATAGGAAAAAGAGGCTACAATTTGCACGAGCTCACCAAAATTGGACAGTTGAAGACTGGAAAAATGTTGCCTGGTCTGATGAGTCTCGATTTCTGTTGAGACATTCAGATGGTAGAGTCAGAATTTGGCGTAAACAGAATGAGAACATGGATCCATCATGCCTTGTTACCACTGTGCAGGCTGGTGGTGGTGGTGTAATGGTGTGGGGGATGTTTTCTTGGCACACTTTAGGCCCCTTAGTGCCAATTGGGCATCGTTTAAATGCCACGGCCTACCTGAGCATTGTTTCTGACCATGTCCATCCCTTTATGACCACCATGTACCCATCCTCTGATGGCTACTTCCAGCAGGATAATGCACCATGTCACAAAGCTCGAATCATTTCAAATTGGTTTCTTGAACATGACAATGAGTTCACTGTACTAAAATGGCCCCCACAGTCACCAGATCTCAACCCAATAGAGCATCTTTGGGATGTGGTGGAACGGGAGCTTCGTGCCCTGGATGTGCATCCCACAAATCTCCATCAACTGCAAGATGCTATCCTATCAATATGGGCCAACATTTCTAAAGAATGCTTTCAGCACCTTGTTGAATCAATGCCACGTAGAATTAAGGCAGTTCTGAAGGCGAAGGGGGTCAAACACAGTATTAGTATGGTGTTCCTAATAATCCTTTAGGTGAGTGTATATATATATATATATATTTTGAGACACCATGAAATATGAACTAAAATGTGCTTTTAATATACTATCTCTGTATTTAAAAAATGTATTTAGATACTATTTATAGTACATTTGAACCCATAGTGTACTACAAGTGGTAACTATTATTAAGTACAAAATTAGTGCACGAAAATAAGCACTTTAAGTAAATTATTGAAATGTACTTTTTTTCACTTGGGTCTACTCAACCCTCAGTTATCCACTGTGTGAAATTACTATACTCTGAACTCAGTAGGCAAAGTAAAACTTAAAATCACACAAGGACTTACACCAGACTACAAAGGTTTTCATCTAAGGACATCAGGTATGAACATGATAAAGTGTTGTAGACAAATGTGCACAAAATAATACAATCCAGACAATTAGGTGACATTTCATTCATTTTAATGTTGGTCAGCAAAATACAAGTTACCAGTAAAGTAACAAAACTTATTCCATGACACATTTTTACCCTTTAGCTGTAATGAAATAGGCATTTCATGCAAAATATCACAGCGAAATAACAAAACAGTTTAAATTTACAACCAGAGTTACATTATTTTAAATGTAATGTTATACGTGAGGGTTGACTTGCCTATTTGTCACCTGGTTCCGATTCGGCAGGCCAGCACTCTCGCTGTCGTGGAGACTGACGAGGGCAGCCCATAACACATCTGGATTGAGACAGACTGCCTCAAAGCTTGCGTGTGCTGTGAAGCACGAGATATCTGTGATCGGATAAACAGTTGCATCTTCTCAGCACGTTTCACTGTGTTTATTGCATTCAGGTGATGTATCAGACGATTTTTACACATCAATTGTACAACATTAGTTTGATCCATAAACTTACCTTCAGATCCAGCGAGAAATTGCATCTCCTTACAGCAAACACTCTCCCCCTCGGTTAGCATCGGCAAGCAATTGCCACAGAGACACCATCTATTTTGTCCCACTCTGGCCTCCTCAACCCCCCGATTGTCCTCGTTTTGATGTAGTTCATATTCATATTCGTTTTCATTCTCACAAAATTCGCGCTCTGGCTCAAATTGAAAAGGCTGAACAGATGACATTGTTGCGACACAGTGGGAAGACGTTAAGGTAGCCACGATCGGTGCAACCATTTGACGTCACTACCCAAAATGCATTGCTATATCAACAACAATGGCGGCTTACTACCTCCGATCTTTTTTTACAAATTTTATAACAACTAAGACATCATTTGTGAATTGTATATGATATCTGTATACTTTGGGGCAACTGCAATCTAGCAAGGCATAACACCAAGGGATCCCTTTAAGGATATATGTTGATCGAACAAGAGCATGGCGTAAATCTGAACAGTTATTAGTCTGTTTGGGAAGCCGGGGCAGGGCGTCCCTAAATGGTGTTTATCTCATTGGATTGTGGATACAGTTTCTTTAGCCTATGAGGCATGTGGTGTGACTTTACCTTTAGGTATAAGAGACCACTTCACTTGGAGAGTGGCCTCTTCGAAAGCATTAGCAATAGGTGCATTATTACAAGACATTTTTGCTGTGGAAGGCGGATCCTCTCTGTACACATTTGTAAGATTTTATAGTTTAGATAATGATTCAACCCCAGGTACTTTTGGGTTAATCACTTGGCCATTGGAGTTATTATTGCATTGGTCACCTCCAAGCTTGGGGGAATTACCTTTTAAAATCATACTGCACCTTCAGTTTTGGATTCAGTTGCTGTTGGCCATCTGGGCCTCGTTCTTGATCAAGTACCCTGTGACTGAAATATACCTAATTCTGTCTTATGTGCTCTGGGGTTGGTGCTGTGGCAGGTTAACCTTTCCAAAAACACCACACTGTTGTGCTATTCACTGTTCATTGTTAGACCAAGAGTTTGTGCTTGTGCAATTCACAACTTTTCTTTTATTCTTTCAGAATGGCAGTATTGATGTTCCCATAGCGCCAATGTCATGACGCAGCATCAAGTTTTACTCAAAAGGGAACGTCTCAGGCTGTGTATGGAACCCGATTCCCTGAGAGGGAACGAGATGCTCTGTCATCTTGCCATACTTCTTTCATTCCTGAAAAGTCTTCCTGCATCTATTTATGGTCTTTGTGGCGCACTTACGTTACGTCACGTGACCATCCTCTTGGCCAATCAAGATTGCCGTTTTCTACACATGCTTCAGACACCGGTTCACGCAGAGCCATTCCCATAGTGTCAATGTTATGACGCAGCGTCTTGTTCTCTCTCAGGGAATGGTTTCTATTTACAGCGTGTTTTTACAGTGTTGAGCAGTGTAGACAATCACAGACATTTCTATTGATTTCTTGAATGCAATAGCCAATCAGACCAGTTGAAGTTAGAATCCACTCACCGCTATTAGCACTGGACAAAAACTCTGGCTAAGTCCTGCATGCTCGCAAATCCTCTCATTATAAAAAAGTAAATAAGAGATTAATCGTGCAGTTTATGCAGCTTTGTTGATTATAACGGAACTTCATGAGATGGTGTCATCGTGATGAACTAAGATGAGTGACAGCTTTTTAGTGCTTTTAAAATGACCACTTTTTGCGCACTTTTTATGTGATATATAATCATTTCAGAATTTAAATAAATCTTTTGTCTTTCATGCTTAAAACGTACATGCTGCAAAGTTTCATAATTTATGTATTTGACCAATTATTATTATTATGTATATGTGATTTTTCTCCTTTCCCACAAAAAATATTTTGACTCATTTGATTTGGTGTTTTATTATTATTGTTGTTGTTTTTGTCCATAAAGTGGAAGTTAATGGTAACCCAAACTGTTTGGTTACCAACATTCCTCTAAATATATCTTTTTTATTTTCCACAGAGGAAAGAAAGATATGCAGGTTTGGAACGAGCTGTGGGCGAGTAAATGATGAGTAAAAGAATGTTCATTTTTGGATGAATTATAACATTAAATCCGGTGGAAGTTCTCAAATGGCGAATGTCATATTTCTAATCACTTTTCACTCGAATTGTTATGCAGATCTATAAGATGAAATAAAACATTTCTATTCAATTATTACATTTATTTAATATTTATTTAAATATTATTCAATTATTATTTAAAATAGAAGAATTTTCAGTGGTGGTCTCAGGACTCAGGACATTCTGTTCTGGTTTCACAGACAGGGCTTAGATTAAGCGAGGATTAAACCTTAGTTCAATTAGGATATTTAAGTAGCGTTTATAAACGTACTCTAGAAAAAAAACATTACTGGTGTGCATCTTGAGACAAAACAATGACACTGACATATTTTAAGATATGTCAGAGCAAGTTGCTTTCAGTTAAAACAGCTCAAACATGTATTTTAGTCCAGGAATAGTTTAAGCCTTGTCTGTGAAACCAGGGGTACGTTTATCTTTTACACAGCTCTCTCCCTCTTATGCAGATTGCAAATTTTGCAATGTCGCAACTATCATCATTCCTCAGAAGGCTCTTTCATGTCCCTATATTCAGTCATGCATTATCTTTGAATGAGGACTATCTTGTGTTTGAAGCATTTGCATATAATGACAAATTAAATGAGGTGGTCTTTAAAGATGAAACCACATAACTGTAGTATAAATATTTGTGGCTTAAGAGCTCAACAATTTGCAAAGATCACAGAAGTTTACTATTAACAGCAGAAATCTCTCTGTCCTGAACAAGCAAACTGAACTTTCGTTTGCTTTTTTCTGCTCTGCTGAGCGCACTCCATGTAATGTGTCCTGGTAGATCTCCAGATGTTTGGAGTGTGGTGTGTGTACTCTTCAGGAAGGGCACTTTATGTTTAACGGTCACTTAGAGACAGTTGGTACCCTTGAGAGAAATACATCTACTATGTAGTGCTCTACAAAGAGAACTGTGCAGGACAAAGACGTCTCGCAGGTCATACAAATGAAGGATTTGTGCAGGGAACATGGCTGAACAGGTTTGCACTCTGTACAGTATTTCATTTTTTTATGTTTTAATACAGCCTCTGTTCAACAGTGAAATCATGAAGTCATGGCACATTTTTCTGCTTTGAAGACCCAATAAAATCAAAAGGTCAAACTTAAACTTATAAACTTATCAAACTTATACGGTCTCATGCTTCTATGAAAACTAAACTAACACAATTTTTTCACTGGAGATCTTGGATTGAATCTCTTTTTTTTATTATTATGATTTATTTAAAAAGTCTGCATTTGCATGTTATAAACTGTATGTTAGTTTGCTGTTCCAAATTCAGACATTTTATGAGTGAGTCACTGAATCACTTATTTAACTGGTTTCGTTTATAAATGATTAATTCAGGAATGGAACACCACTGTTGTGTGTTGAGACACAGTGGCTGATGCATTGACTTTGTTTGGAACAATTTTCACTAATGGATCATAAATACACAAAGTAACTAGCAATATTTTGTCTGTTCTTTGGATATAGGCACATTAAGGCAGGAACACACCAAGCCGACGGTCGGCCGTCGGGCAGTTTTTGTTTGTCGGCCGACTAATTTTTCTCGGTGTGTTTCGCACAGTCGGCTGAAGTTGGTCTTCATCGCCTTTTTTCGGCTGATTCGAAATGTTGACTCGCCGTCGGAGCTCGTTGGTCCATCGGCCATCTGATCATTCTGATTGGCTGTTCAGATACTGCCACCTGCTGGTTCGGAAAGGCATTTCATCTCACGCAGGCGCAGAACTGACGTGCTACTTGGCCCTTGTCAAGCGTTGGTTTGGTGTGTCAGGGCAACTTTGGACACAGACACTGCCGACGTGAGCCAACCCCGCAGTCTGCTTTCGTCACCACTAGTTAATCGGCGTCGGCTTGGTGTGTTCCGGGCTTTAGAAGTCATTGGCCAAGAGGCAGAAAAGGTCTAAAGACAGAAAGTTAGACAAAGACAAAAAACAAACATAAACATCAGTACAGCATACATAAGGCAGAAAGATTGGATGTTGGATAAAATCCTAAGTAGTAATGCCCAAGTTGGACAGGTAAGGGAATATATTATTGTGTAGACCACTCTCTGAAACTCTCTAGTATCAGTATAATTTACATAAAACTCAGAGACGAACATGCTGAACATTGTTGATAGATGGCAATGCAGAGTCTAACACCATTGTAATATGAGTAGTACGTGAAGAACAGCATTGCTAATAGTAGCTAAAGAACTACTGAATGCCCCTTCAAAAATAAACTATTAATAATAACATGTTGTATGTCCTGTTTAGTGCTGCAATTGGAAATTATACACTTCGCCTTTTATGTTGTATTAATCTGATTCAGTGATTGAATAAGCCCCCCCCCCCNCTCTATTGAACTATGAATAATTAAAAGGGGTTAAATAAGTGGGTCCTGTGTTTAAGTGGCAATTGTGTGACTTTGAGATTTTATAAGGAGATCTTTAACCCTGGTGAAAGAGCTGTTTTAAAAAGCTTTTTAAAAATTAATTATGCTCTGGTTATTATGCTCTGAGCCTCTTTTTTTGGGAGAACAGAACAGAAGAAATTTGTATTGTCCACAGAGAAGGACCATTGTAAACGAGTGCTGATAAGAAGAGGGCAATCACTGAGAGAGGGAAAGAAATAAGAGAAAATAAGAATGAAAAGCTCATTTTGAGTTTCTTTGTCATCTCAACTCTCTTAGCTGTTTTTCTCTTTCATCCTAATATCTCTTTCCTTTCAAGCCTTATATCTTTCTTACCAAGTACTTTTGTTGATGCTAAAAGGATGAAAATGAACAAGGACTTGAAGTCCTGAGTAAAAGACCAATTTCATGTTGTATATAAAATGCCAACAATAGATGAGATTTTATCAGGTGAAGGATGACTAACAATGTCCATATGCATCTCAGAGGTTCATCTGGACTCTTATAGCTGTATTGATTCAGGCTTCCAAAGAAGATAATTTATTTGTATCTGATATTTACCTCANACACACACACACACACACACACACACACACACACACACACACACACGCAGGTTTGTTTTGCTATCTTAGTGGGGACTCTCCATAGGCGTAATGGTTTTTATACTGTACAAACTGTATATTCTCTCCCCCTACACTACCCCTATCCCTAAACCTAACCATCACAGGAAACATTCTGCATTTTTACATTTTCAAAAAAACATCATTTAGTATGTTTATTAATCCATTTCCCTCGTGGGGACCGCTGGCTGGTGATGTAGGTGATCTCAGGTTTTTATTACATCGTGGGGACATTTGGTCCATGTAATATAAACAAGAACACACACACACACACACACACACACACACACACACACACACATTATAAGGTACATTACATATGTGCTTGCTTACATGTGTGTGCTGTACAGAGAAATTGAGGAAGGAAAGGAATGTGGCATTTATTTTTCACATCATGAAAAAAACAAGAACAGTCTCAGAACCGCTTTTTCAAGGTTTAAACATTTAAATCTTTTTTTTTCCTTCAAATCTCCAATTCTCATTGAAAAAGAATGACACCCTGTTGATTGATGGCTGAAAATGCCTGCCAGAGTTAATGCCCCATTATGTGCAGCAAGTATGTATGTGTGCTACCACTGCAACACAGTTTCAACCTCCTCTGAAGGATTAATGAGTGAAAATGTGATTTGTACAGCAAATTGTATTAACACAATAGCAGCCAACAGTATGTTCTGTTTACTCTCACTGCTGGTTTTCTTGATAATGACATATCCATTAAGCTTCTCTGAGGCATGCAGGTTAAAATAAAAAAGATTCATGAAAATCATTAAGTGTTGGTTTCTTAGAGAGCTTCAAACATGGGATATTATAGCTGTAAAATGAGCCTTCAGTGGGTTCATCAGTTAAGTTAGGAGGCTGCTGGATCACTATTTGTTTCTGGAGCTTTCAAAAGAGGAACACTCTTAAAAAGGTTCTTTAGGAGCTTTCGCACCGGAGGATCCTTTTCATAGTTCCTAGAACTATTGGCTGAAGTACCCGGATTTTGCCGTGTTCGCATCACAGGAACTAGGAACGATTTTAGTTCAAGGAACTCCTTTTGGGGGAACTAAATTAGCTCCTACTTCAGAGTAAACCAGCTTCTAAACTTCTAAACCAGCACTATAGGAACTATCAGTGACACGAGCGTACGTTGATCGGTCAAACGCATGTCAAACACCAGCACCCAGCATCTTTAAAAAGCCATGTAAACATTTACTTTACGAACATGGAAAAAAGCGATAACGGCATTTCAGACAGGACCACTGTAACAAAGTTCGTATATGCGGGAAGAAGGAATACACAGTTAAGTTATTAACTAAAATGAGGAACAGCTGTGATGATTGGGTTAGTGTCCATGGTTACAGATTGTGGCGGAATTGAACAAAAAAGACACGTGACAAATGAAAACAAACAGAAAGAACATGGAAACCGAAACTAACAGAAGATAATTGTGACATATTTAGATGATTGTTTTTATTGTTTTCTCTTGTTTTAAGTCTTGTTGTGTGAATTTAGTTAGATTTATGTTTAAAAGAAAAAAGGTAAAAGCTATAAAAACTTCTGTATTTACCAGTGAGGTCACGTTTTTGTTTAGTTGTTTTAGGGATATTTAAGGATATTTAGTTAATTAGTTAATTAGTTTTTGTTTTGTTTTTTACTAGAAAACTACTGATTGAGAATGAATTATTTTATTTATTTATTTTGCAGTGTATTACACTTTATTTTATTTTATTCATTCCTCTCTCCATCTTCATACTCATTGCTGCATATTCAAATTTGAAATTGCTTTGATAATATTTTCTTTAGAATTTAATGACAAATACTGTTTGTACTTCAGAACTGAACTGTCGCTTTGCAGTGCCCTTAACCAGTCTTTCTTGCTCTTTCTCTGCTTTCTTCATCTCTTTCTCTCATTTTCATTTGGAGACCATTTGATTGATTTAAACATGGTGTGACTGAGCATGAATCCATTCTGTAAAAGTCAAAGAACTATTATTGGATTTTCCACTTGGCTTGCCTTTTGCAGAGATCCAGTGATCTCCTAAACTGTCCTCTTAAAGCACAGAGTCAGTGATAAAGATGACTTTCATTCACCATCGAACTGTCAAGCCGTACCACATCTCTAAAATTCGTATAGGAATCTAGTGCAGTGACAGCTTCAGGCTTGTACCCATTAAAATGCTTTTGTTTGTGTGTGTTTCTGTTAGCAGCTCTGACACAGAAGTGATTGATCCCATCACTTGATCCGATTACGTGACTCTCTGCTCTTCAGCCTCAGAGAAACGCAGTGACAAAGGGGTCCAGAAGCAGCAATCTGTGATGCTTGGAGCGGTCAATGAAAACATGACGTACCTCCAGCAGCATGACTCATGATGCTTTTCTGTCCCTTCAGATGACAGGTTATTCATCCATGGGCCACTTGGGTCCTAAATGTCAGAATTAGATATGCTGTCTGGGTTGGCTTGTTTGTTGGTCTTCAACATGCAAATCTCACTTTGTAAAGATCTTAATTTCATTATCTGTGATACAAACACCTGTTTCTTTTTGCAGAAAAAAAACATTAGATTGATGATAAGATATTTTTGCTCAGAGGTGGCTCTTTATCTCTCGGGAGTTCTCAATTATGTATTATTGAAGTATCAACTTTGGCTTTCTCATAAAAATTCCATACAAGGAATAAAAATAGAATCAGCACCGATCCATAAAATAGAGGTGGATATAGCATAGCTCAGATAAGAGAATATGATGAGAAATCTTTTAGTTTATTTTGAAATCTGACCTTTAATTATCTGTATCTTGGCAAATCTGAGCACACTTTGAGACATTGTTGAAATCTCTTCTGAAACTCTAGAGTAGTGTCATTTTAGTATTATTTATTATTTATAGTATTGTAGTATTTATTTATTTAATTAAGTAATATTCATTTTTATTTTTAGTTTAGGTACTTCTGTCACTTTTATACTAGATTTCTGTGGTAGCGCTTTATTTTACAGTCCTGTTCCCCATGTACATACCATGTACTTATTATAGTAATTGCAATAACTGGGTATAATGTACTAACCCTGAACCTACCCCTAAACCTAACCTTAACCCATGGAGTTACCTTAAGTTACCCAGTACTTTCTTAGGTAAGTACACTGAAAGTACACGTACTGTAAAATAAAGTGCAGCCATTTCTATTTAGCTTTATTTTTATTTCAGTTTAGGTTTCAGTAATTTTAGTATACTTCAACTTCAACATTTCCACTTTTCATTTTTCATCTAATATTTAAATTTGATTTCTGGTTTGTTTTCAGAAAACAGTTTTGAAATGTTTTAGTTAAGACTGGGATTTGTGAGATTACTAGGAAGTTTTTCTCAGGAGATTTTTGTATAAGAGTTTCAGTTCAAACTCTATTAAACATATATTAAATAGATTTTTTTCCCCTACTGTACCAGATCTATGCATGTGGCAGCCACTGTTATCCAAAGCAAATTACACTGTAATCAATGTATAGATTTAGTTCATGCATTCACAGGGAAATGAACGCGTTGCTGACCTGTTCACATAGCTCTCTTTTCCTTTTGAAGAACTACATATCAAATATCATGATTTACTTCAAGCTGGAATTGGCATCATCTTCTCTGGAAAGGTCATTTTTGCCCTCAGCCATTGGTAAGATTTCAAGCTGTTGAACTGTTCTGCAGTGCTTCAGAGTGAGAGGATCCATCAGGGGAATGCAGTCTCCATTTGAGTCTGTGCCATACAGGTGTTGTCAGACACTCCACCACATTTGGCAGAAGCCTCATCTGTTTCTCACAGGTATACAAACCCCAAATTAATCTGGCAAAAGTGTTTGGCACAAAAAGAAAGAAAGAAACACTATTGAACACTATTGTTCTGCTTAGCAGTTGTGAATAAATAAATGGAGCTCATCAATCAAACAACTTTAGTCGTTAGAGTCACAATACCCACATGAATGCAAAAAGAAAGACTGAGGAAGACAAAAATACAAATCACCCACAAAAGTAATATACAAAAACATATATGTGTAATAAATATTTATGAGTTTTTGTTTGTTTATGCTTAATGTAAATCAGTTTACTTTTCCCAATGACATCTGCTAGCAGGGAGATAATGAAATGGATCGCGATGCATGAAATCGGAGGAACTTAGCGGGCTGTGACTTACTGTACCATGACATGAGGAAACAAACCCAAACCTCAGGTGTCAGCTACAGAGGGAGTAGATAGACAGAGGTGATTATAAACTGCTTTACAGGGTATATAAAATGTCTGACATATTCTCCCCATTACTTTCTTGCACAAAAGTGATTTTTCCCCTTGCCTCTCTGCCTCTTCTGTCACACCAGACTATATTTATCAAGCCTTTTGCATTTTTCATCAGGCCTATATATTTAATTTACTCAGTATATAATCAATATATTCAATGTAAATGTGTTCATGAAGCTATCTGAAAACAATGTGGTGAAAATGTTGCAGTTCAGGGGCATAACGACATAACTCGCTGCTAGTAGTACAATCGATGCATCATTGAACAAATCAACTAGCTGGTCACGACTGTTTCCTGAAACTGTCGTTCAACCGGTGAATGATGTCACGCAGGTGGTGGAGGAATAACTTCTTTAAGTTAATCCGACTGAGATCGAATTAATGCTAGATTTTTTGCTATAAATTACGGACATGGCATCTGATGACTACTTCTCATTTTCCTCAGTTATTTTGCTTTATTTCCAGATTCAATCATAGGCTTGTTCTTACATAGCTACCAGGGGTGCGTTTGTCAAAGCGAACTATGGTCGCAAATTCCGTCTTACCAATAGAGTTCAATGGGACTTACGACCATAACGATGCTTTCGGGAAACGCACCCCAGGGCACGTACGCACATGCACACTCTTCTTGACGAGAAGAGTTCTTGACGAACTAAAATATATAAATTACATTTGTATATATTCGAAATAAATGATATACATTGTACTTAATATTAGCTTGCTTATTTTGCTAAAGATAATGATTTATTAAGTCCACATGTCATAAAAACAAACTATGCTTCTAACCACAACTCGAGAGCTGTCGTTCAACCACACAAGTTTGTTGCAGTTTGCCAGTGTTCGTTTGAACGATTGTTTCGGGATTGTTTTTGATGCCCTGTATATAGTTTTGATAGTACTGACATTTATATAAATGTGTCAAATCAGAAAAAAAAATTATTCTGCACATCAGTACAATTAGTCAATTAGGCAACAAAAAAAGAAAGTTTTTTGTAACACTTGTGTTATACAAATTCATAAAATACCTATTTCTTTCATTCTGATTCAAATTTAAATTCAACATTTTGCAGGGTTTGGTTCATTAAATTCAACTTTCATGAATTAAATGAATGAATTGTGCTTAAATTGTAAGTTTTGCATCCCACTCATACATGAGATGCTGTGATGCTAAAAGAGAAATACAGATATGATTCCAGTGATGTGGTGTTTTCCACCATATAATCTTCTCAAAAACATTTGATTTGCTATAAATATCCTAAAATACCATATGGTTTGCATGAAGATTTCACGAGGCAAAATTTAGAAGGAAATCTGACCTATGGGATCTTGAAATGGACATCAATTTCTGCTGTCTTGTACTTTTCAAAAGGCTTTCTATTTATAGATATGACGTTTAAGTAGAGTTGTGGTCGTGCTCTGTATCTTTACTTAGATTTGGGGATGTGAGCGGTCTTGATGTGAGAGGTGATTCTCTGTGCCTGTTCTGTGCCTGGCACTTAGACTACTCTTGAGGCCACTTTCAAAGTAATAACAACCAGAGCCCAGTTCTGTCCTGAATTTAATCTCTTACCATTCATTACCTTAGGTCTTTCAACCAAACATATAAACGCACTGAAAACTCATTAGCACACACACACACACACACACGAATACGAATACTCATCTCATCACATTCCTTTCTCTCTCCGTCTTCCAGGCATAGTTATAATTATTTCGGAGCCTCCTGACCTTATTCTGCATTGCTGTCACAGTTTGCATCTCTATTGTGATTGGAAGAGAGAAATATCTATAATGCTCTGCTGAAGTTAATTAACTTGTAAAACAGACTGAGCTTTTAGTCCTGCTCAGAGTGCAAATAAAGTGCTCTTTTAAGAAAGGTTATTGACAGGCTCTCTCTTTCTGATTTACTTGTTAAATTTAAAGAGTTTAGAGTTAAACTCTATTGGCAGCATTTGTGGCATAATGTCAATTACCAAAGAAAATATATTATCTTAAGAAAAATTACATCTAAGTAAAAAGTGACGACTAGCCACTAAATATTGTTTTTAAAGCATTAAACATTTAAACATTCTCCATGATAACATGAGATTAGTCTGATAGAATTGCTCTTTGTCTGTGTAACTCCTGTCATGATCATAAATGGTAAACTTGTCTTTCAAGTCAAGTCAAGTCACCTTTATTTATATAGCGCTTTTTACAATGCAGATTGTGTCAAAGCAGCTTTACATTAATAACTGGTACATAACTTTGGCTGCACAGCAGCTCTTAAAGAATAGTGTCAATGCAGGCAGATCAGAAGCACTGTTGATTAAATGTCAAGAATACTATTGAATATCAAATGTCAAGTCAAATGTCAAGTGTCCCCAACTAAGCAAGCCAAAGGCGACAGCGGCAAGGAACCCAAACTCCATCAGGTGGCATCAGGTGACATCAGGTGGCAAACAGGTGGCAAACAAGTGGCAAACAGGTGGCAAAATGGAGAAAAAAACCTGGGAGAAACCAGGCTTAGTCGGTGGCCAGTTCTCCTCTGGCGAACAGTGCTTTGTTAAGATTCAGGTTGCTATCATAAGTCCGATAGGATCGCAACATTCAAAGTATTTATTTCAGTTCCATCCAGTTGAGGATCGTATTCATCACGCTGGTATGGACGGTTGTTGAGGAGCTGCACCACTGGCTGTCGTGTTGATGTCTTCACAATGGATGATCTAGTTGACTCGATCTCTGCTGATACTTCAGGGCTGCGTTGTGGTCGTGTCATGGCGCCGGTCCTCGGTCTCACCTGGATATGGCCCGGATCCGGTTGACTACGGTGAACCTCGGGATAAACAGAAAGACTAATATTAGATGCCATTCTTCTTCTGATGTAACGAGTACATCTGGTGTTATAGGAAGTGTTCCCGGTTCCGGCTGACCTAATTAATGCAGCCTAATAATATGAAAATATTAATATGAAATAATATGAAACATAAATAAATAATGAAAACATAAATTGATAATGTATTATGTGTATGCCAGGTTAAAGAGATGTGTTTTTAGTCTTAGATTCTTAGTCTTAGTCTAGATTTAAGCTGACAGAGTGTGTCTGCATCCCGAACAATGCTAGGAAGATTGTTCCAGAGTTTAGGTGGCAAATAGGAGAAGGATCTACCGCCTGCGGTTGATTTTGATATTCTAGGTATTATCAGCTGGCCTGAATTCTGAGATCGCAATAAACGTGAAGGACTATAATGCATTAAGAGCTCGCTTAGGTACTGGGGAGCTAAACCATTTAGTGCTTTGTAAGTAATTAGCAAGATTTTAAAATCTATACGATGTTTAACAGGAAGCCAATGCAGTGATGACAGAACTGGGCTAATATGGTCATACTTCCTAGTTCTAGTAAGAACTCTAGCTGCTGCATTTTGTACGAGCTGTAGTTTATTTATCAAGCGAGCGGAAAATGACATGTCAACTCTACACCGTACAGTGGATGTGTCTGACTGCCTGACTTCAGTCCAGACCTGACTCTTACTGAAAATGTACGGCACATCATGAAAAGGACAGTAGACATCGATGACCACAGACTGATCAGATGTCTTGGTAGCGCTTTATTTTACAGTCCTGTTCCCCATGTACATACTATGTACTTATTATTGTAATTGCAATAACTGGGTAATAACTAGGTACTAACCCTGAACCTACCCCTAAACCTAACCGTAACCCATGGAGTTACCTTAAGTTACCCAGTACTTTCTTAGGTAAGTACACGGTAAGTACATGTAAGTGCATGTACTGTAAAATAAAGTGCAACCGAAGTCTTGTATCAGGTGAGATTGGGTAAAAATTCCACTTGCAAAACTGCAACAATTAGTATCCTCAATTCCCAAATGATTAAAAATTGTAATTAAAAGGAAATGTGACACAGTGGTAAACATGGCTCTGTCCCAACTTTTCTGGAGTGTGTTTGTCTGTACTTACAAAATACAATAAAGTTAAGTGAAAACATTGGAAATCTTTTCTTTGTACCTTTGTCAATTAAATAGAGGTTTGAGAGAATTAACAAATCACAGATTCTTAATTTAAGTTGCATTTTACAAAATGTCCCAACTCTTCTGGAATTGGGACTGTACAAGAGCAAACTGATGATATGTCGACTGCTGCTTCAAATGCTCAGGCTCTTTGAGGGATTAGTTGACTTCAGAAATAAAATTTCCTGATAATTTACTCACCTCCATGTCATCCAAGATGTTCATGTCTTTCTTTCTTCAGACGAAAAGAAATGAAGGTTTTTGAGGAAAACATTCCAGGATTTTTCTCCATATAGTGGACTTCACTGGGGTTCAACGGGTTAAAGGTCCAAATGTGGTTAAAAAGTATATAATGTTTATTTTTTTTGGAAAATAGCCAAAGATTTCTCTAGATGAGACTCTTATTCCTCGTCTGGGATCATGTCGAGCTCTTTGAAGCTGCACTGAAACTGACATTTGGACCTTCAACCCGTTGAACCTCAGTGAAGTCCACTATATGGAGAAACATCCTGGAATGTTTTCCTCAAAAACTTTCATTTCTTTTCCACTGAAGAAAGAAAGACATGAACATCTTGGTTTAAATGGGGGTAAGTGAATTATCAGGAAATTTTAATTCTGAAGTCAACTAAACCTTTAATATCGTTCGAATTCTGAGTGACCCTCAATATTTTAATTGTTCTTGTCAATTTTATTTCTATAGCACAACTAAACACAACACCAGTTGACCAGTGTGCTTTACATCAGTGCAAGAGACAAAAAGGTACATATACATTTACCATTTTTACATATACCTTTTTTAGTTCAAAAAGGTAAGTTTTAGCCTAGATTTAAGAACAGATATGATGGAGCAAATCTAATACTGGAGGGTAACACATTCCACAATCCTGGAGCAGCTACTGAAAAGGCACGGTCACCCCTACTTTTCAGCTTTGATTTCGGAATACGTAGCAATCTCTGATTAGATGACCGGAGAGACACAACTGGATGATGTTCTGTCTGTAAATCCAAAAGGTAAGGAGGGGCCAAACCATTTCAGTATTTAAATACTAAGAGAACAATTTTAAAATCAACACCGTATTGTACAGGCAACCAGTGCAAAGAGCGTAGCTCTGGAGTAATATGGTCACGTTTTTTAGTACATCAGAAGTCTTGCCGCCACATTTTGTACCATCTGTAAAGTTCTGAAAGTGATTCCAGCAATATTGTGCCTCTGTGTTTTCATTATAGCTGTGATATGGACTCTACGTTTCTCACAGATTTAGAACTATTACCAAAACTGTATAGTTATAGTTATTGTTACAGTTATCATTCTTGACGTGTACAGCCGTTTACACAGAAAATACACTACACACTTAAGAATTAAACTGAATAAATTTGTATTGATATTTTTCATAACTAAATGAAATGTAAGTTTATTATAAGTTGTGTTCCTTTTATTGTCTGACATCTTATCGAAATGAAAGAGAAAAAAAATTAGATAGTTGATTAGATGGAGGCAGATCTGAATGCAAGCTTGAAGTTGATTACAAGAAGAAAAGGTTTAAGCACATTAAATGACTGGAGTGGTCCTGCATACATTTACATTTATGCATTTGGCAGACGCTTTTATCCAAAGCGACTTACATTGCATTATACTATACATTTGTATCGGAGTATGTGCAATCCCTGGGATCGAACCCATGACCTTGGCATTGCTAGTGCCATGCTCTAACCACTGAGCTACAGGAAAGCATACACCACCAGGCAGAGAGAAGTCTGTCATTTCATGGGAAGATCAAGTTATAACATTTTGATTAAAAATTAAAGAATAAAACATACATGAAATTTTACATAATAAAATGCATTTAGACAGGGTGAATTATTATTTCATGCCAACAAGCATAATTATGCTGTTATCTGTTTGAAGCAGCAGCACACTTGGTGCCTAAACAGCTCACAATGTTTGGGAACAGAATATGTAGCGTTAAGTGAATGTTTCTACTTCACAAGCTGTAATTTTGTGCCTTTCAATGGGTATGAACTGTTTTGTTCAGCTTTGTTTGAAAGCTAAATTAACAAAAGAGGTCTACAGACATCCATCAGCAGCTTGCAGTAATTAGATTCCTCTATCTGGTCGCAATCCCTTTTATCCCCTCTTTATGGCGACTACCTGTCCTGTCGGTCTGAATGAAAGATATAATTTATTCTGTTGAACACTATAAGCCTCTAAAGAATTTTTGTGAACAAGACAATATAATTTAATGAGAAAGCGGCTTTATAAAGATGTAATGTGTTAGAGACAAGATGATGTAGAAGCCATTAGAATATTTAATTGATTATATTTTATTATGAGGTGTTTAACACTTTACTATGTGATCACTAAACTGAATGGTGTAAATCTTGATCAGTAGTGTAACGAAAAATTGCAAGTCCGTGGCCGCCCTCTTTAGAAATTGTGTTTTGGGGGGGAATGAGGCCGGATATCACCGGGCCCCCAACACACTGCCAAGAGGTGACGGCAAGTCGTAAGTGAATAATAGACTTGTAGTCATAAGTGAATCATAGAATTTTTCATTCAACAAATTTCAATCATTCATAAAAGAAGCAACCCAGCATCCCAATGTGCATCCATCCTATGTGTGATTATGTGAGATTAGAATAAGTGTCCCAAAGCATAGTATGTTGAAAAGAGTAGTCCTATGCCAAAAGTCCCCGGATGGTCTATTATTTCCTGTCGATTTTCGAAGTGTGGATCCTTGCCCACTCTAAGTGCTAATATAACTATAAACATGAGTAAAAAGTGTTAAAAAACTACAAACATGGCAGATGTGCGCGACCAACAGTAGAGGTTTAGATAAAGGGGTTTGAGTGACTAATAATCAACATTTAACCTGATAAAAAAATATTTATTTAAGGTTATCTGTGTTATATTTCATCTGCAACAACAATGTGGACTTTTATAAATATCTGTTAAGCCATTAACTCTACTGGCATAAATATGCATTTCCTTAAGCCTGAGGCTTATTCATTTAGCTTTTGGTCTGAAAGGGCCTTAACATTAGCACAAAATATAACTTTTTTGTTGTTGTTGTTATTAAAAAACAAACAAACCCACCCTTGGTGAGAAAAAGTAATGCAAAAGTAATGTAACTTTCCATAAAAAGAAACTAAGTAACGCAATTAGTTACTTATTTGGGGTGTAACGCAATATTGTTATGCATTACTTTTAAAAGTAATTTTCCCCAACACTGTGCATCATTATGCAAAAATATGAAGAGAGTTCTCCACACGAAAGACCCACGACTGGCAGATCAACATGCTGCTACATTTCTCTCCAATACGAGAAGAAGTTAAAGGTGCAGTGTGTGAATTTTAGCGGCATCTAGAGGTGAAGTTGCAAATTGCAATATAGAGAAGTTACGGTGGCCGACAGAGGACAAAGATGTCATAGTCTGAGACAGCAGAGAGTAGACAGTCAAGCAAACACGCTCTGTAGAGCAGTTTGTCCATTTAGGGCTACTGTAGAAACATGCTGGTGCAAAATGGCGACTTAAACATGGAAGGGGACCCGGGGTGTATGAGATAGAAATGGCTCATTCTAAGGTAAAAAAAACATAACGGTTCATTATGTATGGTCTTTATACACCACTGAAAACATAGTAATGTATATTATATTGCATTTATGTCAATAGATCCTCCTAAAATTTACACATTTCACCTTTAAATTAAATGAAGTGTGGAGGATGTTAACTGTGACAAGATGATTGACAGGCCAGTTTATGGTGACAGGATACGCATAACTATGCAACAGCGAAATCGTTTATGACGTGATAGTATGCCCAAACGCTTGTCTTCTCTTCTGCTACACACTCAAAAGTATGTACTTTTTCTTCACAAAAAGAGCACATACATTTAGGGCTTAGTATAGGTAAGTGAATTGGAATGCAGCACAAGTGTCCACTGACTTTATGAATGGGTAATGAAACATGACTTTTCTGCTTTGTTTGGAACTATTTTCATTGGCGAAATAAAGCAAAAACATTCAAAATTGACAATTGCTGTTGAACTATCACATTTTACAACTGTGCTGATATTCGAAAAAAATAGCACTCTTGCTTGTGCGATATTGCTTAAGTGTATTATGTATTATTACTCAAATACAAGAACTCATATATGGCCAATTCATATCTTGAATTTCGGGGACATTTTTATTAATTTGGTGGCATTTCCGACCTCGCACAACGCTATTTTATGTCAATGCCAGACTATCTTGCTTGTTGTTAAGATTAATGGAGGGATATTGCCTAAGTTAGGCTGGCTGTATTGAGATGTTTTAATAGTGTTTTAATTTCACAGTGGTAAAAAACAATGAAAAAGTTCAGGGCAATCATGATCATTACTTGGCTGTCACCAGTGAAGGCAGATACTGCTGCTCGCCTGCTGTGGCTGTGACAAGGGATGTCAGAGAGTTGGAGGGTCTCGTGTGGTCTCGCAGAATTATTAAGGATAAGTTGTCAGGCACACGCTGAGAATTGTTTGAGAATTGAGAATTGATGCCCCCGGTCACCGGCAGGTGCCAATGTTTTACCCACTTGTTCTCTATTGTTGATGACAGAATAGTGTGTTTGGTTTTATATGGCAGTCAGGAATGAGTTTACAAAGTCCTTAACTTAACCTTAACTGCAAGTGACAGACAACTGAATCCTTGGCATTCTGCTTTACATCTTTGTAAATCAATACAACATTACAAAACACAGAAAGCTGCATGCCATGGAGTGTTTTTCCTTTCTGGTCATGGGCTATGACTTCATTTTATGATTTTATTGGAAAACATCAAGCCATGCGAGAAATCAATCCCACAGTGTCACTGACTTCACAGAAGAGCTGTAGAGATTTTTCTGCTTTAATATTTGCTTAAAACATTATCCGTCCTTTACTGTATTTACTTTTTACATCTGAGCTTTTAATGAGTCCTTTGACATTCACTGCTTTGTGAATAATCGACGTCCTCTTCTAATCCCATTTTTCCCTCTTGTTAAGTTGTTGTGCATCCTGTGGTAGTGATTGCCAGCCTCTGTGTGGAAGTGGTTTCACACTCTCTTCCAAGAAATGAAAGAGTGATTTTAGTCACACAGATTACACAAGGCCTCTCAGCTTTTCTTTGTCTCTCCTGGTTTATATCTCTCCCTCATGCTGAGATCACATCTTGTCTGTATGGCTTACACAGATCTGGACATGTTGTTCCCTCCCATCACTGTTTTGTTTTGCTGTTATAGACTTCCTTGTTTTGATGGGCAATGACCTAGAAACTCCATAATGACTTTTTTTTTTCTCTTTCCAATAAACAAATTAAGAGCTTCATCATAGTCACACTGCATCATGGTGGTCATCTCAAAATGTTGTCATTTTTAATTTAGATAATTTTGTGTTATCTATTTTTAAAGTTTCTGCATGTTAATTATTTCCATAATTAAGTAAAATGTAATTAAAAAGTCAAAGTTAAAAAGATAAAAGTTAAGCAGGCAATTCCATTAAAGTCTGTCATGTAAAGTCTGTTACATTATATTTAGTTCTTTGCTATTTTAAACTTTTTTTTTTATCTATAGTTTTGATGTATACTTACTCAATTTCAATACAATTCTTTGGTTCATTTCATTCCAGTGTTGCCCCCAGGAAACTTATATTATGTTTCAATATACTTTTTATTTTAGTAATGATTTTCATTTATGTGTGAAAAGTAATATTTTTTAACCGTTGTTTTCATGTTTTGTGTATTAAGGCTTAAAGGGACAGTTTCCCCAAAAAATCAAGGTTCACTCATCATTCCTCAATCCTCATGATGTTCCAAACCCCCTTTTTTTGGGTGAAGTATTATGTTTTTTTAAAAAAGCATGCACATTCTCATAACATGAATGTTTAAAAAAATCAGCCCAACAATATACTGTAAACCCTAACACTCAAAATAATTAATTGGTTATAAGTAGGTTATAAGTAAATTAAACAAATTAGTTCAGTCAGATTAACTTTTATGAGTATTTAGCACTATATTTTCAATTCAATTCAATTCACATTTATTTGTATAGCGCTTTTCACAATACATATCATTTCGAGTCTCAGGTCCGGCAGGGATTGTCGGTGAGGTGAGTGAATGTCCAGCGCTCTCTCCACCCTCAATACCACGACTGAGGTGAGACCCTTGAGCAAGGCACCGTACCCCCAACTGCTCCCCGGGCGCCGCAGCAATGGCTGCCCACTGCTCCGGGTGTGTGTTCACGGTGTGTGTGTTCACTGCTGTGTGTGTGCACTTGGATGGGTTAAATGCAGAGCACAAATTCCGAGTATGGGTCACCATACTTGGCCTCACGTCACTTCACTTCATTTCAAAGCAGCTTTACAGAGAATGCAAGTCAACATTACAATTTAAAGAATGCAGTTAGCTAATAATGAAATAATTTAGGCAATTAATTTACAAACACTGTTAGCCATTTACTTGAAGGTAGAAGCAATGAGCTCCTGGAAAATGAATTGCATATTAACAATAATTAGGATATGTAGAAATTTGGGAATGTGCATGTTGATCCAGATGTTGCGTCATCTGGGTTAGTCCTCGCAGGAGATGGTGCCGTCTCTTCACAGGTGTTGGTCATCTGAGGTCTTCTTAAGAGGCTGGATCCAAACTGAAGCTGATGTACTCTCTAAAACAGAAAAGCAAATGGAGAATAATTAGCGTAGCTGCTGTTCATAACATTAAGCAAAGATAGTCATGTGCAATTGATCTGATATGAGATGCATTATGTGAATGCTTGGCTAAAGAGATGCGTCTTTAATCTGGATTTAAACTGGGTGAGCGAGTCTGAGCCCCGAAAATTATCAGGGAGGCTATTCCAGAGTTTCGGTGCCAAATGTGAAAACGCTCTCCCTCCTTTAGTGGACTTAGATATCCTAGGTACAACCAGAAGTCCAGAGTTTTGTGATCTTAAGGAGCGTGAAGGATTGTAGGGCGATAGAAGATCGGTTAAGTACACAGGAGCTAAACCATTTAGAGCCTTATAGGTCATTAGCAATACTTTATAATCGATACGGAACTTAATGGGTAACCAGTGTAGAGATGATAAAATTGGTGATATATGATAATATTTTCTTGACCTGGTAAGAACTCTAGCAGCTGCATTTTGTGCTAATTGAAGCTTGTTTATTGAGGAAGCAGGACAACCAGCTAATAATGCATTACAGTAATCTAGTCGAGACGTCATGAAAGCATGAACTAACTTTTCTGCATCAGAAATAGATAACATATTCCGTATCTTAGCAATGTTTCTGAGGTGGAAGAAGGCTGTTTTTGTAACATATGAAATATGATTTTCAAAGGACAAGTTGCTGTCTAATATAACACCTAGATCTTTAACTGTGGAGGATGGAGTAACTGAACATCCTTCTAAATGCAGATTGTAGTCTGAGAGATTCTGTGTACAGGTTTTTGGCCCAATAAGTAATACTTCAGTCTTATCTGAATTTAACAGAAGAAAATTACTAGTCATCCAACGTTTTACTTCTTTAATACATTCTGTCAGATTGGATAATTTAGAGATTTCATCTGGTTGTGTTGAAATATATAACTGAGTATCATCAGCATAGCAGTGGAAACTAATTCCATGTTTTCTTATAATATTGCCGAGTGGCAGCATGTATATTGAAAATAGCAGAGGGCCTAACACTGATCCTTGCGGCACTCCATAGTTTACTATCGTTATCTTAGATTTTTCCCCGTTTATATAAACAAAATTGTGACGGTCTGATAGGTACGACCTAAACCACCGTAATGCCTGTCCCTGAATACCAGTGTAATTCTGTAGTCGATCTAGGAGTATTTTATGATCTATAGTGTCGAACGCAGCACTGAGATCAAGTAACACTAGTATTGAGACACAGCCTTGGTCAGAAGCTAGAAGTAAGTCGTTTGTAATTTTAATGAGCGCAGTTTCTGTGCTATGATGAGATCTGAATCCTGACTGAAATTTTTCATAGATAGCGTTTTTTTGCAAGAAGGAGCATAATTGGACCGACACCACTTTTTCTAGTATTTTAGACATAAATGGAAGATTTGAAATGGGTCTGTAATTTGCTAATACATTTGGATCTAATTGTGGTTTCTTAATGAGAGGCTTAATAACTGCTAGCTTGAACGGTCTTGGGACGTGACCTAGAGATAAAGACGAGTTGATAATATTGAGAAGAGGCTCTTCTGCTACAGGTAACAGTTCTTTCAGTAGTTTAGTGGGTATTGGATCTAATAAACATGTTGTTGGTTTAGACGCAGTGATAAGTTTATTTAGCTCTTCCTGTCCTATAGTTGTAAAGCACTGCAACTGTTCTTGAGGGGCGATAATTGAGGCTGAATCATAAAACTCTGTCAAAGGTTGTACATTTACAATTGTATTTCTGATAAAGAAATTCAAAAAGTCATCACTACTAAACTGTAATGAAATGTTTTGTTCTGGTGATGTCTGTTTATTTGTTAGTCTAGCCACTGTACTAAACAAGAACCGTGGATTGTTTTGGTTATTTTCTATGAGTTTGCGGAGATGCTCGGCCCTGGCTGCTTTTAGAGTCTTTCTATAACGGGACGAGCTGTCTTTCCATGCGATTCTGAAGGCCTCTAAACGGGTTTGTCTCCATTTGCGTTCTAGATTACGAGTTTCTCTCTTGATAGCGTGAGTAATACTGTTGTACCAAGGTACAGTATTTTTCTCTAACCTTTTTTAATCTCATCGGTGCAACAGTATCTAATGTACTAGTGAATATGGTGCACATGCTGCTTGTCATTTTCTCAAGATCATGTGTGTGTTTAGGTACGATGAGCAGTTGAGACAGATCAGGCAGGTTATTTGTGAATTTATCTATAGTTGTCGGGAGAATTGTTCTACCTGGTTGATATCGCGGAGCAATTTGACAAATATCATCAGTATGCAGTACGCATGTTACAAGGTTGTGATCAGAGACATCATCACTTTGCAGTAGAATTTCTATATTGGTAGGATTGATTCCATGTGATATAATTAAATCTAGTGTATGATTAAAATGGTGAGTGGGTCCAGTGACGTTTTGTTTGACCCCAAAGGAGTTTAGTAAATCTGTAAACGCAGCCCCTTGTTACGTGTGGTTGTAGTACCAAGCACAATGAAGAAGAAGATGACGATTATAACAATACTTTCATTCCAAACAGGGTAAGGACAGCATACACACGTGTAGACATAAACGAGAACGGACAAGGAGTGAAGGAGAACACAGGGTATATATACACATGTGACTAACAAAGGGAGCTAAACAAGGTGATGGGATAATTGACGAGACACAGGTGGCTCAAATGAACTAATGAAACAGACTGGGGAAAACTAGGTCACAGAACACAGTACATGTAACACCCCTAAAGCATCATTTGTATTGTCTACATGAATGTTAAAATCTCCAACAATCAGCGCTTTATCGACGTTGACCAATAGGTCTGAGAGAAAGTCTGCAAACTCTTTTAGGAAATCAGCATAAGGCCCTGGAGGTCTATAAATGGTAGCCAAAGCAAGAGATAGTAGTGACTTTTTACTTATATCTGAGTGTAACATTTAGCATAAGAATTTCAAATGAATTAAACCTGTAGTTTGTTTTCTGAGTAACATTAAGATTATCTCTATAGATTGTTGCTACACCACCGCCACGGCCAATCAGACGGCATTTGTTTTTATAACAGTAGCCAGGTAGACAAGACTCATCAAGTTTCAGTAAGGCAATTTAAATCAAGACTATTATCTGTGATCATTTCATTTATAATAACCGCCTTAGGTGTCAGCGATCTAATGTTTAGTAGCCCTAGCTTTAGAAATTGTTTTTGTTTAGTAATTTTGCGAATTTCTGGTTTGATTACGATCAGATTTTTTCTAGATCCTTTTTTTTTATTGTTAAACCTCGGTATTTGGGGAATAGACATAGTTTCTATGGACTGTACTACACTCACATTTCTATCAATTAAGTGGGCAGAACACAGACTGTGATTTGAGGTTTGACTTACTAGTCATACGGTGCGAAGCGTCTTGGAGATGTTCTCCGACAGAAGATCAGCTCCGATGCTGCTGGGGTGCAGGCCATCAGCACGGAAGAGCCTAGGACGCTCCCAGAAAAGATTCCAATTATTTATAAAGAGCAGCTTCTGTTCATTACACCAAGACATTAACCATTCATTTAAAGCAAATAATCTACTGAACCTTTCATGTCCTCATCGGTACGTCGGAAGCGGTCCGGACACGATGATCTTCGTCGCGGGAGATGTGGCTCGTACTGTCTCGATCAGGCTCCTGAAGTCCTACTTCAGCACCTCCGTCTGCCACAGTCTGGTGTTGAAGAACACGAGCACCAGGAAAACAGTGACTGCGCACCTTACCTTTGGCTGTGGTAGCGTGGACGTGGTGAACGATGGAGTCTCCGATGACCACGGCGTCGCGTTCCGCCTCGCAAAGAGGGGAGAAACGGTTCCTCGTCGAGACCTCGAAGACCGGGGGCGGCGGAGGAGGAGAGGCCCTGGTCCGAGGCCTGGCTCGCATCTTCCGCTGCTGAAGAACCCAAGGTCCCTGGTGTGACGGCGTCTGAGTGAACGAGGGCTTGGATGGACGCCTTCTGGGTACTCGAACCCTGTGCAGAGAAACACACGGCGTAGAGGAAGCAGGAGTGTGTTTCCAGCGCTGTTTGCCGCTCCTGTAGCTCGGCCTGCTCCACCAGCAGATGTCGGATCTGCTTCTCCACGGCCTCCAGTTCCACCTGCACTGCATGTAGCTCGAACATGTCCTCACCTGCACTCAAAGGTAGAGACACATCTGATACACTCGCTATTAGAATAGCCGAACAATAATATTGTGAGTGAGAAGAGTACAAACGCTAGTGTGACCACGCCACTATTGCTAACGGGCTAAAGCAAGAAGCGAATGTTCGGGAAGTCGGATAAAACTAGCGATATCAAGGCAATCAGAGTGTTTTTTATATAAAATAATGTCGGGGATGTGTTCCCCTGCCTTAAAAAATTTTCATTGTTTTGAGTTTTATGAGCTTATTTCTTAAAATTTTGATGAACTTAAGTTTAACTGAAACTGGGCTGGGATTTCTATTTCCCAGCATGCTTTGCCCATGGCACTCGAAAGAGAGCGTAAATGCTAAAATTAAGTGTTATGTAGTCTCTTTTGTGCAAGATTAATGTTAAAGGTGCAATATGTAATATTGTTGCAGTAAAATATCCAAAAACCACTAGGCCAGTGTTATATATTTTGTTCACTTGAGTACTTACAATATCCCAAACTATTTGTAAATCGTGAGAAAATTGCAATTGTATCCAAGGCTCCGGGACGTGTGAGGAGTCGCCTGTCAATGGCGTCACACACGCGTTACCCTCGGTTTCCGGTTTTATTTTGTAGAAACCATGGAAACACCAAAGACGCTTTAATATTTACATGTTTTAATAGACAAGGGAACAACTGTTTTGATATATTTATAGACAGAAAACTAATTATTGTTATATAGCTCAACACGTTTAGTCTTATTGTTTAAATCTAATTGTCTTGATGTTTTGCGAGTACCATGCTTTACCACGCCTCAGAGAAAACACTGTTTTGTGAAGTAGCTAACATAGCATAATCAGATGCAGCTTTATTTTTAGTAACAGTAATACAGAATTTTCTCCATCATACAATACGTTTTAAAATTAATTGCATGCCATTTATCAACACAAGCCATCCAGCATTTAAAATGATATTGTAAAATCGATCTATCTTACTGCAGTGTGTAACAGTGTCTCACAGCAGCCGCCGAGTGAACGCACAGAGTAACTCTATAACATCATTTCAACACTCTCAAATGTATCTGATATGATAAGCAGAGCTGTGTTACCTCATACTCATGACCGGAAAAGCGGAAGCGGCGCCGGCGACTGTGTCATAATAAAAGTCCCGCTGCTCGTGAGGCTTGTGTTGATCAATCGCTCCAGCTCCTCGTTCAGCTCCACAACACTCGCTCCTGCTCTGCTTCATCAGAATCAGAATCAGAAAGAGCTTTATTGCCAGGTATGTTTACACATACTAGGAATTTGTTTTAGTGACAGAAGCTCCACAGTGCAACAGAGTGACAGCGACAAGACAAGACACATAATAAAAAGAATAAAATAATAATATACAACTTTACAAGATAGACAAAGTGCAAAAAAAAAAACAAAAAAAACAATAAATAATATAGACAATTGTATGTACAGTTATGTGTGCAAATTTGAAGTATAAGTAAGTGTTTTAAGTAAATAATGTGTAATAGTGTTGTGTGTTCCATGTTTGTCAAGTGTTCATGAGATGGATTGCCTGAGGGAAGAAACTGTTCCTGTGTCTGGTCGTTCTGGTGCTCAGGGCTCTGTAGCGTCGACCAGATGGCAACAGTTCAAAGAGGGAGTGTGCTGGATGTGAGGGGTCCAGAGTGATCTTCTTTGCCCTTTTTCTCACTCTGGATAAGTACAGTTCTTGGAGAGTGGGGAGGGTTGTGCCAATGATTCGCTCAGCAGACCGGACTACCCTCTGTAGTCTTCTGAGGTCAGATTTGGTAGCTGAGCTGAACCAGACGGTAATTGAAGTGCAGAGGATGGATTCAATGATGGCAGAGTAGAACTGTTTCAGCAGCTCCTGTGGCAGGTTGAACTTCCTCAGCTGGCGAAGGAAGTACAACCTCTGCTGGGCCTTTTTCACAGTGGAGTCAATGTGAATGTCCCACTTCAGGTCCTGTGAGATGGTGGTGCCCAGGAACCTGAATGACTCCACTGCAGTCACAGTGCTGTTCATGATGGTGAGTGGGGGGAGAGCAGGGGGGTTTCTCCTGAAGTCCACGATCATCTCCACTGTCTTGAGCGTGTTGAGCTCCAGGTTGTTAAGACTGCACCAGACAGCCAGCTGTTCAACCTCCAGTCTGTAAGCAGACTCGTCTCCGTCCCGGATGAGGCCGATGACTGTGGTGTCGTCCGCAAACTTCAGGAGCTTGACAGAGGGGTCTTTAGAGGTGCAGTCGTTGGTGTAGAGGGAGAAGAGCAGTGGGGAGAGGACACAGCCCTGAGGGGCGCCGGTGCTGATGGTGCGGGTGCTGGATGAGAATTTTCCCAGCCTCACTAGCTGCTGCCTGTCTGTCAGGAAGCTGGTGATCCACTGACAGACAGAGGTGGGCACGGAGAGCTGAGTTAGTTTGGGCTGGAGGAGTGATGGGATGATGGTGTTAAAAGCAGAGCTGAAGTCCACAAACAGGATCCTCACATAAGTCCCTGGTCTGTCCAGATGCTGGAGAACATAATGCAGTCCCATATTGACTGCATCATCCACAGACCTGTTTGCTCGGTAAGCAAACTGCAGGGGGTCCAGTAAGGGTCCAGTGATGTCCTTCAGATAAGCCAGAACCAGTCTTTCAAATGACTTCATGGCCACAGACGTTAGAGCCACAGGTCTGTAGTCATTAAGACCAGTAATTTTGGGTTTCTTTGGGACGGGGATGATGGTGGAGCGTTTGAAGCATGAGGGGACTTCGCACAGCTCCAGTGACCTGTTGAAGATCTGTGTGAAGATGGGGGCCAGCTGGTCAGCGCAGGTTTTCAGACAGGCTGGTGAAACGCTGTCTGGGCCTGGTGCCTTTCTTCTCTTGTTCTTTCTGAAGACCTGGCGCACATCATCTTCACTGAACTGAATTGTAGGTGTGGGGGAGAGGGGGGTTGTTGGAGGTGTGAATGGTGATGATGATGATGATGATGATGATGATGATGGTGATGGTGATTTCTCAAACCTGCAATAAAACTCGTTCAGATCGTCTGCCAGGTGTTGATTTGTCACAGAGCTGGGGGATGGTGTCTTGTAATTGGTGATGTCTTTTAGACCTTTCCACACTGAAGCTGACCTTTCCACACTGAAGCTGATTATTAACGATACTACAGTAACGTTAATAATCTCATCCATGAACATGACTTCTTCCCGACTCCAATCCCTATTCTTTTGCACCATCCGTTGAGATGGAGACCACATGTCCCAAGATTCCGCTCTAAAACTTGCCGTCATCAAGCTACGCCTTTGTTTTGAATTGGCTTCTATAGCGACCTCTAGCAGACAAAATTATTACATATTGTACCTTTAAGTGGGAGATTAGCAAGTGCTATACCATGCTATTGTTAACATGTTAGCAAATTAACAATTAGCATTTTCTGAATTCACTTGTTATATCTAGCTAATGTAGTGAACAGCAGATGTGATGGCACCAGAGCTTCACAACAGACATCCTTTTGTCCCTCAACGACAGTGGAGGACAGGAAAGATGACATCAACGGCCCATTGATCACAGGCTAATCTCATCACGAATTGCCTTTGTTCACCTCAGCCCTCCATGCCTGAGTCCAAGATGTGAATGGCCATGGACTCCTAGGGCTGCCAAACCGGTTCTGGCTAGAGTACAGCAAGAACAAAGAAATGCTCCAAAAGAAAGACAATTTCTATACATATTGGTGTGAAACCACCAAAAATGGACAGGTATACTGTAAGGAATATGTCCTATACATATTTTTGCTCATTCAGGAAACAGTGGAAACCGCACCTGGAATAAAAGCCAATGCAATTGCACCCACTGAGATAGAAATGTGATACCTCAACCAATTCACATCAAGTTTGGACTCTACGAGTTCAGAACACTGCCACAAAGACTTTGAGAAAGGTTTGAAAAAGAAATAAAACATTTCCAAGATCCTAAAGACATTGATTTTTTTAACTGTATTTTGGGACAATACAGGAAAGTTCCACAGGATGAAAGGTGGTGGGCAGACACCTGGAATGTGGTGACCCAATCACATCACCACATCAGCAAAGGCAGGGATTTGTAATCCCCTCCCCAATGGGAAGAAATAAAAGCTTTCCCAAGTGAACAAACCATTGTTCTGAGTTTCTGACTTGACGATGGAAGAACAACAGCACGACCAAGGTTATACTCTTGCGAGTAAACCTTTCACCGCACGGACCTTCAAGCAGCCCAACTGCCTCTGCAGAGGACTTTGGATCCTGACCTGCATAACTCAACTACCTTCAACCTACAGAAGATCCTGCGGATCGACCACCATCTGACCTACAGTTCTCTGGATTACACAAAGACCTCCAGCACTCTGTTGGAGCTCTGCAACTGTTGGAAAGCAACCCAGTCTCTCCCACTGCAAACGGAAGGATACCAGTGGAAGAAGTTTCCATCGCCGAACTGATCACCCTACCAAGTGAAACGTAAATATAAGCTAACCAAACCTCTTCCCAAAGGCCTTGGCATTAGGTTAGTGCTATATGAGATTGCTATTTGTGTAGAGACTGTTTATCTAGGGTCAGCGTACACAGATAGATACATTAGACATGTTATCTATATTCATAGTAAATGCTTATTTACTATTTCACACCAGCATCCAGAAAAACCACAATTGACTCCCCCATAGACTGCTAATTACCCATTCATTGCTTCGTCCAATCCGTTGCTCATCGACTTGGCATTCATTTTTGTTAACGTCCATTTGTGTAGTAGTTTGTAGTTTCTGTTTGATTATTGATAAAAAAATGTTAGTAGTTTAGTCATTTTCTTTCGTAGGATTTAGTGAGTGTGATATTTTACTCTTGTATATGTTTTTGTTAATAAATTCATTTTTATTGCAAACTGTGTAATTCTTGTGTTGATAATCAGAGGCTCTACAAGCTCACTCAAATCTCACTAAATCCTTCAGATTGGTCAGATGATAAACTTCCTCCAATTTATAAAATTATTTTTATCAGGACACAAATTTGTATAATGACATGGGTATGACGTAGGTATTACAAGGAGAGGGTGACTTATGAGGACATTACCCCATGTCCCCATTTTTTAAAAGGCTTATAAATCATACAGAATGAGTTTTTTTGAGAAAGTTTTCTGTGATGGTTAGGTTTAGGTGTAGGGTTGGTGTAGGGTGATAGAAAATACGGTTTGTACAGTATAAAAACCATTACGCTGTAGTGTCTGGAGCAATCAAACACAATTGTAAAAGGCAATCACCCATGTAGGCCCCGTAATGTCTGGCTCCCCCACTGAGCGCTATCACCCCATCTGCACCATGTGCTCTTTACACACATTTCAAAGACCCTTAGGAGACAGGCCACTAGAACCAGACATTGTCTATAAAACTGGATTCTTTGCCATTAATTAATTGACACATCTTGTGTATTAATACTGTTTGTACATTGTTCTTTCGTATGTTGTATAGTGTTATGCATGCCTGAAAGTTGGAGTTATGAGATAATGTATTTCAGCTAGGTGATGTTTAATATCAAATTACTCCTTGTTTAATGACTCACAATTTGGTGGACATCACCATACCATAGAATGCATTGTATGTTTGTTATAGTTATCAGAGTATAAATGGACACAAACTTTCAAGTGAACTCCCCCATGCAAGTGAATTCACTTTCAGACAAAGGAAATCCCCCGCCAGAGGATTGCACCCTTCTCATTGGTCAAGCCAAGATCTGAAGGTGTCGACTGTCTGGAGAGTTCAAAAGCCCCCACAACAATCACACTCAGTTAAGTTTTGTTTTAGTGCTTCTAGACTTCTAGTTCTTCGCTTTGCTCCAGTTGATACAACGAGGGCCACCTGGCCCGAGCCGGGCTGGTAGGCCTCCATTTCATTTCAAGCCATGCACAACTGCAGCGACCACAAAAGATTCAAATTAACAGCACAAAGTTTGTCTTCATTTTCTTCATCAACGCCGAAGATATTGATTACAACTTCCACGCCAGCAGACCAAACCATCAAGGATTTTCTCCTGAGCCTGCAGATCCAGACAGCTAAGGCATTTGCAAGTATCGTTTGAACACTAAATGGCAATCTAGTATTAAGATTGTGAACCCCTTTTAACAAAGGTGCTTTATAGTATTGAAAATGATGGTTCGTCCAGCAATTGTTAATTTACCCTTTCTATTGTTTCTTTTCCCTGTTATGATACGGTTCAAATTCATTTTCCACTCTCTCACTGCGTGAATGTTATGTTTGTGTTTGTTAGTTTAGTTATGTGTTTGTGATTTAGTTAAATAAAACTTGTGTGCACACTCTTGTGAGTTGATTCTGGTCTGCTTATTAAACCAACGTCCCTGATAACGATTCGATCACAGCTTCGTGCTAAGAAAGCGATGTTCTGTGGTCAGAGGGGAACTGACTGTCTTCTGGATGCTCTCTAATCTTGATCACTCAGTGACATTTGGAGAGGCTGTTCTGTGTGAGACTGACATGAAAGACCTGACCTTCACATCCAGCTTCACAGCCACCAGAGATATCTAATATCTAACAAAAGCTGCTTTGATGGAGACCATATGAAATGGGTGTTTGTTTGTGCATATGCATGTCCTCAGCTGTATTGAATTTCATTGTCTGTCTGTCTGTCTGCAAGTATAGCTGAAAATGGATTACAGAAATACTCGAGACGTGTTAACAAGAAGTTTGACAGAAATGTTAGAACATTTTGTCATAAACACTGATAACTGCTGTAAGACATCATCGTGCGCTCGGATCATTCCACATTCCTGTTTTAGATTTCAAGGAAGATTTCACCTGGAACATCTTTAAAGTTGATAGATTTAAACAATTCTGCTAGGAAAATGGAAAACCCTCCTGCTTGTTTAAAGGAAATAGTCTGCTGCTTCTCTGTTTGATGTTTACTCTATATTCCATTCTATAAGTGCTGGCTTAAAAGCCTCATCGTGTTGAGAGAGAAGTGCTGATCTCTGTTCAATCACCACTCTGCTCTCCTCCGGCAACAGCAGGGACAGTTTACACAATCGGTAAAACAGATGGCTGAGTGAATTATCTAAAATAAATGACTCCATTTTGTGAGGTGGTCAAGGGGTTAGAAAAGTTAGATGTCAGTCCAACCATATTGCTTCAATCCCCTAACACACACAGAAGGATCTTATCTGATTGTGCATGAGTGTGTTTGTGCATGTGACTCTGTGCCTTCAGGCTAATGTTTCAGCTCTATCATGACACCAGTGAGAAATACTTCAGCTTCTCACATAAACTACTGTTCATTTATATTCTCATATCTTCTGCATCTCCTTTTAGGTACTCTTGAGTCTCCCTGTTAAATCTGTTCTACATGGATACACTATACAGTACCGTTCAGACATTTAGCGTCAGTACAATGTAAGAAATGAATACTTTTATTCAGTATATATTCAGTAAATATTTTATAGACCTCATCTACCTTTTTTATTTATTTATTTTTGGGGGATCATTTTATCATTGCAAATTATTTAATTGTGTGGTATATGTTGAGTGTCTACTGTAGATGGCTGTCTTACTGAGTCCAGGACAAATTTTCCAAAATGGGACAAAAAAAAAGTATTCAATATTCAACAGGCTCAGTCTTATTGTGTATCCTATTGTTAAGCACAGGAAATAGTTTCACCCAATTCAGACATCATGAAATTCATCCAATGGATTGTCAGTGATAGAATCAAATCATCCTGTAATGTTTGCCGGCAAGTATTCAAATAATACATGCACATACACACATACAAACAGATAGACTTGCAGACTAAAGCCCTATTCGGACGGGATTAGTTTTACATTGGGGATAAAATAATTATTATCAGAGCTTCTCAGTGATTTTAGTCCCGTCCGAATGTGCCATCTTAGTAATCATTACGGACAATATCAGTAAATATTACGGCGACTTTTACCTTCTGTAAAAAGGTCCGGAAAAATTACCTCAGGTAATACTAATCCCGTTCGAATAGACCCGCTGTAAATATGTACGGTAAAATTCCATCATTTCCTGTTTAAATGTAGTTTTCTGCGCATTTTTCAAGCATGGAAGCACTTGAAGAAACATTAATTTGTGTTGTAGGTGGTGGGACAAGTCTGTGGCAATCCTCAAGTATTTTCCATACCATTCAGAGCAAAAAGAAGATCGAAGCAATTGTCAGAGGCACAAAACTAATGTGCATATATTACCATCATAATACAATCAGAATTTAATTAATAAATCGTTTGACCGGACCCAACTGTTATATAATCTAAATATATAAACTATATATGTGTTTGCGCACATGGTATCAGGAAGCAGCGTATACCCACGTGACGACAGGGAGGTGCGGGGGGTGCGTAAATCGAGTTACCCCTCCCACTTCTGCTAGTTTTACTGAGATGTCTTGTCCCGTGCGAATCGGCCAATTAATATTACAGACGTCCTGAGGTAAAATTACTTTACTCCACCTCCCCATGTAAAACTAATCCCGTCCGAATAGGGTTTAAGACTGCACCGTAATCCCACCTGAGGGAAGATTAATTAGCAAATACTGAGTACACATGCCTACATCATTAATGATGAGTGTTGCACTGACTGTGTGCATTAAATTAATGGATTGGTCTTCATTAAATGTCTGCCTTGAGCAGTGATGCTAAGCATGTAAATTAAACAGATGTAATAGAGCCACCCAGTGTCTGTGCCTCTCAGGTAAGACAGAGCAGGGGTTTTACGAATGTGCATTGATTAAAAAATTGATGTGGACTGTGTGTTGAAGAGTTTTATGAAAGGCTGTAGAATGCCAACCAATCAAACACCAGAAAATTCAAGTATTTTTCTTTTATTAGCTTAAAGTAACTACTCAGTGCGATATACTGTACACAAGGCAGCTTTGGCCTAGTAAGAAAGCAGAGGATGACAATCACACGAGCGAAAACGGGCAGAAATATTTGCGTACTATCATGCCAAGATGTCTTCACTCCAGCCCGGATCGTGATGACCTATTAAATCCAGTATGTATGTGCATTTAGGGATTAGTATTTGTTGTAACATTGTGTAGCAATAAGCACTCTATAAGTTTGCGCTGAACTGGTTTGGAGGGTGGGTACTGTCTTCACATGCTTCTTAGTTAAAAATTGGACATGAACAAACTCTCAAGTCGTATTTACCAGTGGGCTCAGGGATAATTTTGATATCCAAGATCTATCTATCTAGATTAAATATTTGAATGCTACGGATCAACAATCTGTATTCTGATTTGTACTACAGCCTGAATCATAATTGCGTGGCGTTCCTTCATTGGCCAGAGGAGAACTGGGCCCTGACTGAGCATGGTTTCTCTCAAGGTTTTTTCTCCATTCTGTCACCTGATGGAGTTTAGGTTCCTTGCTGTCACTTCTGGCTTGCTTAGTTGGGGACACTTTATATTTAGCAATACTATTAATTTGACTGGATGAGAACTGAACTGATCTGAAGATGATATCACTGTTTTCTCCAGAACTGCTTTATAGAAGAAATTAACCAGTTCAACAATTGATCATCTCCAACAGAACTGACTTCAGCTGAACAATGACACTGTTTTCTTTCAGAGCTGCTGTACAGCTGAAATGAACTCTGTCTGCATCACTGAATCATTTTCTTGTTATTTTCACTGTAAAGGTGCTTTGAAACAATCTGTATTACTGTATAAAGTGTTCTAATGTAATCTAGCGTATTGTAACGATTTTACAGGTATTTAATCAATTAGCTCAAATGGGTGAAATATAAAAGAATATGGGTGAAATATATGAATATAATAAATCATAACACGTTATGACTAATTATAATATAGATCGCCCAAAGAGGGAATTATGCACATATATTGTGAATTAATTACAACGGATTGTTATTAATTACATATATGATTAGTTCTAGTTTAATAGTTGTTTAGAAAAACTATCCTAGCTTGTCCAGCAAACTATGGGTTATTCATAGACTATTATGAAAGAAATTTTATTCTCTGGCCACGAGAATAAATTCCTATTATAGCATCAAAGCGTAAAGCAGTGTTGCAGAAACGAAACGTAGAAGTGACTTGGTTTTCTGAATGAGCAGCAGAAACAATCGAGCATGAATATAATGTGTTTAATATATGAAACTACAAATAAATAGGCTAAGTATACACTAAGAATACACATATATGGAAAACGAAAGTAAAGTCAAGAAAATCAAAGGAGTGGCAAATTACAAACAGTTAACCTTTGAGAGCCAGCAAGGAAACTCAGTTTACACCAATTTGTTACTTGCATAAGTTCGGAGTGCTGTTACTGCCTTTCTGTAGAGTTTCAGCGCTTGGCTTGGAGCGATTGGTCCTTTTCAGTAGGGTGTTCTCCAGCAGGTTTTTCAAACAAGGTTTTAACTGAAGAGTAAAATAACTGGAAAGGAAAGAGAGTCCGTCTCCTAGGTGATGGAGGATGACGAGAGGAAACTTGTGCGAAGAAGATGGTCGTCCCGATGAAGAAGAGTGCGTGATGGGAGCGCGGTCGCCGAGACGTCCGGGAGAGATGTGCGTGGGAGCGATGGACAATTCAGAGACAACCGAGAGACAAAGGAAAAATGCGTGTGGTTGTCTTTTATGGAAAAACAAGCCAACACTTGGATGAAACAACCAATGATCGGGGTGCAATCTTGGCTGGCAAACTTTTTCTTTGTCTCCATTTATGACTTCATTTGCATGAATTATGAAGTGTCAGATCGGAGTGTATTTTCTCCGAAGTACCAATAAAAATAGAACAATGCATTTTACAGTAATGTGACATACATTGTCGAATAAGGCATAAAGAGAGCTTTACAAAGAAACCAAACTTGTCAGGTGGCAAAACATAAAAGGGGAGATACAGTTTATACCTAAATTTTATTGTTTAGAATGAAACTAAACACCGCTACAGTCAGAGCTAAGCTTATCCACTAGGGATAC
Organism: Anabarilius grahami; assembly: GCA_003731715.1. Taxonomy (NCBI): domain Eukaryota; kingdom Metazoa; phylum Chordata; class Actinopteri; order Cypriniformes; family Xenocyprididae; genus Anabarilius; species Anabarilius grahami. The sequence continues at coordinate 3,959,690 of RJVU01054598.1, forward strand.
ATAAATGCACCGACGGGTACACTTTGGCACAGTCATATTTTGTACATACAATCTTCATGCGTGTTTGTGTGTGTCTGTGTGTGAGTGTGTGTGTGTGGTGTGTATTGGGATTTGGCTGGTCTGGCCTGTGGCCGCATGGGGTGATTCTTTTGAAGTCCCCAGAGCTGGGGTTCTCTGTTTAACCTCAGCGGGTCCACAAAGATGCCAAAAGTCACAGTCACTCCTAGACCGGCCGGAGCCGATTCGTGATTTACATGCGCAGTTCAGGAGGCGAAAAGCATTCTGAGAATTCCAAAGTTGGTTGGCTAAGACTGATCTTGTAAAGACGTTACAGTATTGTGTGTGTTGTGTATGTAAAAAAAATAATAAATGCTCACCCTTCTATAGCTGCCAAGAAGCAGGACTGGGTAAGCCTCTTATTTAGAAGCGATTACAGCAACATTTCCTGAATTGTGAGATATTGTGGTTGTGGAGTCAGAGATTGAAATCCACCTGTATTCAATCTTTTGCTGAGCTGTAAGAACAGCCATGTTGTGTATCACCTGTCTTCTGACTCGCTCCCAGTGCATCGTGACCTCATATAATGCCATTCGTTCATTAGAATGTAAATGTCAGTTCAAGCACTGCCTTTCCAGCCTATATTATGAATACATGCCTGTCGAATCCATGCGCTACATTAATATATCCTGCTCACTTTACGACTTAAAATAGTCTAGAAAATCTGAAAAATACTTGTTGCAGAATGCTGAACACATGTATAATTTATTATTAATTCAGTGTACATAGGGATAGGCCTCTATGTTAGGATGAATATTTTGGTGAGGCTCTGCTCGGCCCATACAGAGCTGCAGAAACTGAGAGTAAAACTGAGCTTTTGGCATCTGTCGCTGCGCATATCCTCTTAGAGACTATTCATTTATTTTCGTAATATTTCTCTTGTGGTCCATAGTGAGGAAAAAAACATTATAAATTATACAAAAATATTTTGTGTTAAACAAGTTGTTTTTTAAATGAGGAGTATCCATCTAATCTTTTATTATCCTCACTCACTCACAGCGCATCGGTTGCGGTGATGTGCTGTGATATCGCGGAGCAAATGAATTACAATATTATTTTATTAATAAAAGTAGCATAATAATAAGAATAATAATTTAATAGCCCTGCGTGCCCCGTCCGCTATACCCACAGTGAAGGGATAAACGGTGTTCAGGGATCAAAGCGATTACCTGTTTAATCCAAATCCACATGCATGCACCGTTCAGTGTTCAGTACTGCAATGTCTCCTGTCTCATGATGTTTCATCTTTCAGAAACGTTTACTAGACTGTGGACTAGCTTTGACTCTCTGAATAGTGGCTGCGTTTTTTGTGACTGTCTTTCCGCGCTCACGGGCAAAAGAGTATCTTTGTAAGGCTCGCGCGCAACTGTGCACGAGACGGAGCGACGGAGCGGTACCCGGAAATGAAATATAGCCCCCTAATGTCGCCCATGCACACACATTTAAGAATTTAGAGTGGAAAATATATAAATATATACACACACACACACTACCAGTTAAAAGTTTGGAATCGGTAAGTTTGGAAAGTCTCTTCTGCTCACCAAGGATTTATTTGATTCTGCATTTATTTGATTAAAAATACAGTAAAAATGGGAATATTCTGAAATATTATTATAATTTAAAATAACTGTTTTCTATGTGAATATATAGTAAAGTGTAATTTATTCCTGTGATCAAAGCTGAATTTTCAGCATCATTACTCCAGTCTTCAGTGTCACATGATCCTTCAGAAATCATTCTGATATG
>RJVU01054598.1:3965065-4024043 GCA_003731715.1 Anabarilius grahami
AAAAAAAAAAAAAAAATCTTACCAACCCAGTTTTACCAATCTTTTGAATGGTAGTTTACTGTATATATACTTTATATAATTACATTTTAAATTATAATTTTTTTCTAGGTCACAAAAATGGTGACAAATCAAATATTAAGATATTATGGCATTTATGTTAATTTTTAAATTCAACTTTTTACTCAAATTGTTAAGCTGATAATATAATTTGGAACTATTCGAAAACATTTGTATTAAATTAGAAAAATCCAAAATGAAAAATGCTAAATTTTCACTCGTGGTCTAAGACTCAATGGCCTCTGGTGGTACACTGACAAGTACAGAAGCCCTGAACCGCATGGTGGGGGGGAAAAAAGAAAACTTATCTCGTTATTGACATAACTCGTTATTTCGACATATTAAGTCGGCGTGCGGGTATCTCGAAATAACGACTTATGTCGAAATAATGAGATATTATGTCAAAATAACTACTTAATATCTCGAAATAATGAATTATTATGTCAAAATAACGAGATAAGTTTTCTTTTTTCCCCCACCATGCCGTTCATGGCTTCCGTAACCAAGAGTTTTGTAAAAGCTAAAGTATAACGCATCCAGAAGAGGACCAATTTTCCCAAAAGCTAAAGTATGGGGAGCATCTGATGTGTCATACTTTAGCTTTTACAAAACTTTTTATCTCATCAATGTACCACCGGAGGCCATTTAGTGCTGCAGGATAATTGGCCTCCTGTGGTACACTGAAAAGTCCGTTTCAATAGTTTCATACAAGCTAAAGTGCATTTAATGTGGAATGAGTCAGCATTGGTTTCTCAGGGAAAAAGGCCCTATTTGTTTAATTACCTTTTTCTCCTGTTTACTGTTAAGAAGGGAGGTAAGACTTATGTGTTTTGTTTTGTTATCTTTTTCCAGGGAAGACCTCTAAAATTAGGCAGAACAACCCTCTTTTGTTTATTGTTTTGGCCGACCAAAACCCACTGACTCCAAGCCATCTTTATTTTTCCTACACCAAAGAGAACTTAACGTTAATTTAAGAAATCAGCATATCCTCTCTGGTTCAACCTGTGATGTTGTGGTGTGTTTGTGGGAGCAGGAGACGGGACTCTGTGTTACGATCGAATGTTTGTTGGTGCAGTTCGTAACACATATATTCAAGCGTGTTTTTCTCTACCTTGTAGATGATGCCTGCAATGAGCGAGTACTGGCTCATGGCTGAGTTGTGGTACAGGTAACAAGAGCCGTATTCCCCACACTGCTCCTCCCACAGCAGACAGGAGATGTCAATCACTGAGCCGAACGCTATGGGGCCTGGGATCCCACCGAGAGTCCTTACCACAATCCACTGGATTCCAAGTCCAAACGATCTCTGAGTGTCAGGAACACACCTGCAGGAGAAGACATTAGGCTATAGTGACAAACATCTAGATTATAATGTATGCCATTAGAGATCCTATTTGGAATGAAAAACTAGCTTACTACTAACTAGCTCTTACTTATTTTTTTTGTGTAAAGTGAAAGAGTAGGCATTGTTGCACAATACATCTGAAACAGTAGTATTCTCAATTGTTGTCACATGACCTCATCACGTTTATTTTGCATTTTTTATCTACACCACCGTTTAAAAGTTTGGGGCCAACAGAATTTTTATGTTTTTGAAAAGTCTCTTATGCTCATCAAGGTTGCATTTATTTGATCAAAAATAAAGTAAAACAGTAACATTGTGAAATTTTATTAAACTGTTTTCTATGTGAATATATTTTAAAATGTAATTTATGTCTGTGATGGCAAAGCTGAGCATCATTACTCCAGTCTTCAGTGTCACATGATCCTTCAGAAATCATTCTGATATGATGATTTGCTGTTCAAGAAACATTTATGACTATTAGCAATGTTGAAAACAGTTGTGCTGCTTCATATTAAACCATGATGGAAACCCTACTTAGAGGTTGTTCCACATTATTAAGCAAGTCACAGTTCTCATGCAATATGGGGAGGAAGAAAGATCTTTCTGAAGATGAGAAGCATGAAATGGTGCAATGTTGTGCAAAAGGCATGAAAACAACTAATAATGTGTGGAAACTGAATGGAGATTATCAAATTATCATAAGATTTGTGAGTGATTTAGAGCACAGCAGAACTCCTGATACCTGATAATTTGATAATCTCCATTCAGTTTTCAAACAATATTAGTTGTTTTCATGCCTTTTGCACAACATTGCACCATTTCATGCTTTTCATCTTCAGAAAGATCTTTCTTCCTCCCATATTGCATGAGAACTGTGACTTGCTTAATAATGTGGAACAACCTCTAAGTAGGGTTTCCATTTACCTAAGTAGATCTGGCAAATTATTTAGTCTGAGATTGATACCAGTTATCTAAAAAGACACGGATAAATAAAGAAAGGAACACTTTCTTAGAAAAACTAAAATCTGAATGTTTATTGTACTGAAATCCTCCTGATATGTCACTTGCATAATAATTTGGAACACAGTGTATATATATATATATATATATATATACACACATACTTCAGGATTATTTGATGAATAGAAAGTTCAAAATAACTGCATTTATTTGAAATATAAATATTTTGTAACATTCAATGCATCCTTGCTGAATAAAAGTATTTCTTACAAAAATCTTGCCGTTCAAACTTTTGAACAGTAGTATATATGCAGTGGTCATACCTGAGTGTGGCAGTAAGTGCAGGGATGCTGCAGAGGAAAGTGAAGAAGATGATGACGAAGAGGAAGGTGAGGAAGGCTGGCATGTGATTGCAGGATGACACACACCTCCCTTCTTCAGCAAAACCTTGTTCTCCCCATGATATATTCCCTACCACACAGCTGCAGCTGGAGAACACCTGTAAATGGGTAAACACACACACCAACAGGGAGAAATTCATAATCAAGAATAAGACTCATTTTTATTCACATTTTTAATGTGAGATCCACTTATCTGTAAACTTTAAGTACACTTTTTTTTCTTCTAGTTATTGTAACAAATTTTTTAATACTTCAGATTAGTATCAGTTTAGTAAACTCACAGTGTGCCTTCAAAGTACAAGCTCAATACAATTACCTGACAAAATGTATGCAGTTATGTGGAGTTCATTGACTGATCGTGTTGTTAAATGCATGTACGTGACACAGAAAGAGCGTGAGGACGTGAGGTTTGAGTACCTTTCTCCCTCTGGGGCTGTACGTGTGGTTGAGGGAGCTGCAGCCGGCGTGGCAGGGAGAGAAATACATCACTCCATCCGCACCACACACAGGGTTAAACAACTGCTCAACACAGTGACATCCAATGTTACAGCTGACGGTCAGATTGCCCAGATCTGAGGAGCTGAAGGGAGAGAGACAGTTTTTAGTTTTACATTTAGTTTAATCTCAACCAATCAATAAAACACTGTCAGTCAATCCCCTTGTTCCTCCTCTGGAGAACCCTAACCCTTGATTTGAAAAGATTAATACCTCCAGGCAGGGCTGCATGATAATAGTTAACAATTATGACAATTATGATTATTTTGCTAAAAATTATAATCATTTTAGTTTCCTGATGTATTATATTTGTCATATAAATGAACACTCTTTACTGTACATTATGAAAACTGATACAACAAGAATCTTCTCTAAAAAGCTAATCCAGTGAAATTCCTAATACTAACTACAACAATTCCATAGTTTTTCTATTAAAATAACAACAAAATGATTTTGTACTGGGGCATATGCATTTATTCAGCAACCATAATCGCAAACAATATAGCCGAGATTCATGTTTAGTCACAGCAAACAGCGAAAATGACCACGTAACGACCATGTACGTTTACATGTATATAGACCATGACTGGCTGCATTACACGTTCATTTGAGCAAAATATTGACTCTTATTTAGCAGGAGGGACTTATGCCGCCATACTGCATGCTGCACCTTCTCCCATTCATAGAAATATGAGTGCAAAGTATTTTAAGGTTTTTAAGCTTTGTTGCCAATGCAAAATAACACAAATGTCAAATGAAAAGTTCAGGATAAATAACCAGTGGGCAAATATTGCAGACGATTATGCTTATACTTAATTTAGAGACGCAGAAATCGTGATCATGATTAAAATATGATTTATCATGCAGCCCTACCTATAGGTGACTAAAAAGATAACCAATTTTAATTCACTGTTTAGTCATTATTAATATCATACAGACAGAATTCTTTTTGGTTTTTCTTCCCTAAGAAACAAAAAAGTCTTTTAAACATTTTTTATTGTATTATTAATTATTATGTCAAGCCCCTTGATCTTTATTGATAAAACATGCACTGAATAAATCACGACGAAACCTCCAGACCTCTGTAGCATTTCCCGGTATTGAGGGAGAAAAAAAACCAAATGCTTATTAAAAAAAGAAAAAGAAAAAAGATGTTTATTCACATCAGTCAATTAATTTATTTTCCCCCTCTTCACTTTATAGGACAGTAGATCACAGACAGGAAAGCAGGACTAAGGAGGAACGGGACAGGGTGCATTTCTACATTAAATAATAAATGTGCTGAATTAGCATGAAGTAGTTCATTTTGTTGAAGCATTTATTTTAAATCAACAATCTCAATCTGATGAGGTATGGTTTTGAACTCTTGCTGTAATAAATACAAATATTGAGGGTCTTTATTGCAGTTTATATTGTTTGCAGTTCTGTAATGAGTGCTCAGTACCTGCTGTTGTGGATGTCTGTCTGCCGGTAGGGGGCGCTGTAGTGGTTGTGTGTGAAGTTGCTGTAGTATGGGGCAGTTACTCCTGCCATGGGCACATTAGGACAGTGAACCAAAAATATGAAGATGGCCATCAGGCTGACCACTGCACACAGCATGCAAAAACGGATGATCCCACGGCAACGAAGGTTCAGCTTCTTTACAATGAAGCCGCCCAGGAAGGTGCCACCTCCACCAGCTGGTACCACCATATACCCTGGAACGGGAAGATGGAGATAAAAACAATTCAAAGTATGTAGCTGTTTGTTAAACTGTATAGGAGTAATTTAAGCAAAAGGGTATGGCACTGAGTTTGATTGATGTGATTTTTACCAAACCAGGTTGCTGCTTCTGAAGCACTCAGACTAAACTGAGACTCCAGAAATTTGGGGCCAAACGTGGACATCCCAGCTATGAGCGTGGCCTCTGTAGCACCAGCAAGACACAGAAAGATGAAGGTAGGGTTCTTTAAAAGAAGCAGCATTGACCTATAGAAAAAAAGAGATGAAAATGACTACATTTATAGATGGATTTTTTAAGTAGAGCAAGGAGGAATGGAATAGAAACATGACAAGTGGACATCAGTGAGATGAGTGTCTTGTTGAGTGTCGTCTGCATAATATTGAAAAGAGATACTCTGTTACTTAAAAATAGACCCTAAAGCAGGGGTTACTCAAGTTCAAGTTTCACAAGTAATTTCCGGTCTGGCTGTTGTTCACTGGCTGATGAGACAGTTTGTCAGTAAGACCAAAACATTCACCTTTTTATAGTCTTCATTGCACCTTTTTAACAATTTTTATACCTTTTAATTTGGTCAGAATCCAAAAATCTTTTTTTTTGTTTTGTTCAATCACAGTCTCGTGAATTCTCTAATTATAACCAACATTGTAAACATGATAAGTAAGATATTCTCTGTGAGCTCAATGATGTGACGACAGACGCTCTCTGCTTGCTTTCTGTTTATAACACATTGACATTAAAACCCTCTGGGGTCTGAGGATTTTTGGGGCCCTTGAGAAGTTTTGACATGCCCTGACATTTGTGCTTTTTTCAGTTGTTCATAAACATATAAATGACACAAGTGTCATTACACTGTATTCAGCACAAACTAGGCTACCATAATATGTGAGGAACATGTATGTACATGTTTGTGTTTTTGAAGGAATAATGTTTATGCGTGGTTATTGAAAAAACTAAAAACTTAAGTCACTGAAATAAGGCCAAAAAAAGTATATTAAATCTGTGTTCATAAGACTTCTGGGTATTGGAGGTTGTAGACTAGAGTTTTTGCTTCAGAATTATGTAAAAATTATGCTGCCTACTCCTTCATATAAAACAATATATTGATTTAGTTTTTGTAAGACACTTTTTGTCAAGAGAAACAGTATGCGTGGAGGCGTGAATCATCATGAATAATGGATCATTCTCACCTGAGAAGACAAAAGAATTGCATAGTAATGAGCTGAAATGACTTGCATATTAATGAGCTCTTTCAGTCAGGTAGGCTGTGAAAAAAACCCTCTGTAATCATGTCTCAGCTCAATTTAAAATAATGGTATTCTATTATATTCTTTAAAATATAATGTATTTCTGTGATGCAAAGTGTCTGAACAATTATGTTACCTCTATGGCATTTCATATAGGCTTTTAGCTTAAAAGCATGCACATTTGGAGAAATATTGATGATTCTTATATGTTTATGTCAAATTTCTATACAGAGGAGTAATATTTATTCTATATTTATTCTCATCACTATGAGTGCTGGATACTGTGTTTTCAATTCATACTTGCAGCCGGAGGGCGCTCTGTACACCTTTAGTCCACAAATCCATATAAAGAAGAAGAGAACCAGGAACTAACTGTATGTCTTCTAGAGCTCACCATGGCTTTAACTTCCAGATAAACACTTTTCAAGATAATAAATACACGATTGAAACTATGTCTGCATGTATTGACTGAATTTGCGTCTGAATAGCGCTCGCTCCGTGGGCGTGGCCGCATTAGCGGATAATGAGCTGAATCACGGACTTCTGACATGGCTCTCTTTTCATACAGATTACATAAACACAGAAGGTTTGTTTTCGATTTGACTTACACGATTTAAAAGCTGACATCTCAACGTTTCTTTTGACATAAGTGTAATTTTTTTGTCATTAGAATTCACTAAGTTACAGTTCATTTTCTGAGAACTATCAGATTGGACTTCGTTCAGAGGGAGACGAGAGATCACGCATCATGTTAGTTTTCTTTATTTTACAAAAAGCACAACATTTTGTTTTTACTCTGAGTGTACACAAATAAAAGAAGATATTCCACAGATTAAAATGGTGTATAACTCTTAATTATATGTGCAACATTGAGTATTTTGAGTCTCTTTCACACTGGTAAGAAAAAAAATGCGGTGGTATCGCCGGCGTGACCGTCAGACCTCAGAGTGTTAAGAATAAAAGTTGTGTTTTTCATGCTGCTAAGAGGATCACCGTCAGTATTCAACGTACGCAGAAAGTGTAAAACTCTCGCAGTTCACAAAGCTTACGCTACATCCTACACCTTCCCTATTCAACTTACAGAACAAGTGTAACTGATGTGACGCCAGTTTACACTTTCTTCATAACTTTAATACAGAAGGCGGTCTGGCGGAAGCTAGATATTTTACTTCATAACTTCTTAAATATGGATGTTTCTTACACAAACGCATCGCTTCACTCCAGAAGGCCTTTATTAACACTCCAGAGCTGTGTGGAGTATGTTTATGATGGATAAAGACACTTTCTTCAGCTCATACTTGTGACTCCTGTTCACTGCCATTATAAAGCTCGGATGCGTCTGGATATTCATTAATATTTCTCAGATTGTTTTCATCAGAAAGAAGAAAGTCATATACACCTAGGATGGCTTGAGGGTGAGTAAAGCTTGGGGTAATTTTCATTTCAAGTGAACTAATCCTTTAAATGTCACAATATGCATGAAGTTCTTTTGGCCAACTATTACATCATTTCAACTCTATGGATGACCATTTATGGTCAGCATCAATTGACAACATTGACTTGTGCTTTTTTCTTTTGTTTCTTTTGAAAGAGCCATTGGTGAAATGCAGCAACTGTCTTTCATGCCCTTTGAAAACTGTATGGAGGACAAGAAAACAACCGAAGGAGGTTTTGATGATATCTAGAGGAAACTTGTGGCCAAATAAAAACTAGCAAACCAAATGAAAAACGACAACCCAATAACTTGTATGTGGCAGTTTGTTGGATCTGTAAGAGTAAAGTGTCAGTGAAAAGTGCTAATTTAAAAAAGTGCTAATCCTCAATCTTAAGAAAATTATCTAGGGACCCATCAACTATCTGAATTCGCTGAACTCTGCAAACTAGGAAACTACAGCCTCAGCTCCTTCCCGTCAACCACGTTTCTAAATATAAACACGGCAGTACGTGCATGTTAAAAGGTGGTGAAATTTGGTATGGCTCTCAATACGATTAAAAAACTAGCAGGGGACACCACTTTTTAGCTCACTTCCTCTCTCGGGTCATGTGTTCATACCTGGGCATGTCCTTTACTGTTTTTCCAAACTGAGGATCGGATGCAGTGACCTGACTGCCGTCCTTCAGCTGGTGGGCCTCTGAGACACGCATGGCCACATAACGCTGAGAGCCTGCGAGATAAAGAACGTGAGACAGTTATTCACACTAATACTATACTGTACTGCAGTCACTTGACTTATTCTGAATTGCGCTGGTGGGTAGGACCTGGAAGCTGCCGTGGATAACCCAGTATAGGCAGAGCGATAACCAGAGCTGCCGCCCCTCCTGCCAGGAAACCAATCCACCAAGCTCCCACCCACAGTGGGTTTTCAGGAGTCAGCTTTGTCCTGAGGGAGAGAGAGAGATCATTTATCATTAGAACGTTTTAGTGCTAATGAAACTATGGAAAAATAGTAGTTTTAAATCAAAATACCCATTTTTGTTATTTTTATGTCACATTTCAGTTTGTATTCTGCATCATGGAAGTCATAGGGTGGTCCAAATTGATCCTAGTCTGTTGAAGAAATTTAAATTGAACCCTCACTAAACCTTTTTTTTTTTTCTTGCTTGCCTTCACCTTGTCTCCTATATAATCTTGCATCTTAACAACAAATTAGGGCTATACAAAATTGGTACCATATCAGTCGATAGTAGATTGTAGCTCAATAGTAGCTCAATATTTAATATATATTTACTTGTTCAATTTCGTTTTTTGCTTATTTTTACATTTAGATTACCTTTACAATCATCTACAGTAACACTCACTTAAAGTTCCCTTTTAAAAACACAAATAATTTACTAATACTGCTATTCTTTTTTTCAAATTTCAAAATGAATATCCAATTTTCATACACTACACATGTAGATTATAAAACTGCATAGCCTAAATTCACTTGTAGCATTAAAAATGACTGATTTTAGTTTTCAGCTTTTTATTTGACATTTAGTCAGTCAAAATAATATACATTTTTAATGTTGAACAGTTATCAGCCATGGCATGAAAATAATTAACAGCCTTTCGGTACTGGCCAAAAATATAATGTAAGTGCATCGCTATATCAAATTGAAGATAAATACATAATCACTGTTTTTTGTTTTTTTTCTTCTACTAGAAAGTCATGAGGAGGAGTAAAGTATGAATTTCTTTTCTGGGTGAACTACTACTTAGCCACTTACGTTTGGTCGATCTCTGTGTAAATGTTGAGAAAGAATCCACCCAGCAAGTAACCGGCCGCAGGTCCTACAATGGCAGCTGTGTAGAAGATCCCTGAGAAAACAGAAGAAGCACATCAAGTCTCTGTGGCTCCCTCCACTACCCTCTGAGTCACATAAAAGCTGGTTTGGGTTCACACCAATTCATGTTTTGTGTTCTCAACCAAGAGGTGCAGTAAGATGCAGTTTGAATGTAAAGTGCCTGTCTGGAGTGGGGGCAAGCAGGGCAGTGATTGTCCTCAATGGCCTTTGATAACTGGACGGTGGAGAGAAAAACAATGGAAGGAGGTTTTATTGATGTCTGAGGTGGAAACTAGTGGCGCTCCCTGATAACGACAAAAGAAAAATAACTAGGTGTGTCAAAGCCTGAGTGGGACAAAACTACAGGGTTCAGTGAGGGCAAATCTCAATTCTTGAGTGCTTTCCATGTAAATTATGAGACAATTGTTGTTGTATTTTTTTATTATTATTATTATTTGAGAATATCGATCTGAGTGCTGAATACTTTTAAGATCAGCTACACATTGACAAACACACCCTCTGATAAAATCATGTCCAATCAATGAATAGGCATGCACCAATGAAATCCCTATGAAATCCATTTTATATTTGACCAAATTCTGTGTTATTTCTTCCCAAATTCTGTTTTCTATTTAAATTTTTCTGAATTTTGTTTTATTAATTTTTTTCTAGATTCTGTTTTCATGCTACTGTTTTCATAAAAAAGCATGTCTAATCAAGTAAATTAATAAAACTTTAATTAATAATTTATTACAATTTTAAAAACAATAGTGCTCTATGAAATCTGTTTTACAGTATTTATCCCAAACAAAATTTTTCTTAATTCGGTTTTATGATTTAATACAAATTATCATAAAAAATTGTAGTAATCAAATTTATTCATAAAACTTTAGCAACTTAATTTTTAAAATTGTCATCAAATCAAAATACAACATTTCATTTGCAACTAAACATTTCATATGAAGTGCTGCACAACAGGTTTACTGTAATTTTGTGAAATCTCTTGATTGTGGGACATTTCATAACAAATGTTTTAATAAATTGTTTTCTTCTTCTATTACTTTGAGAAGTATATTTTACTATATGATAGTAATATATTTGTGTCAATTTCTATATAGGGTTCCTTTTTGATTCATTGTACAGATCTTCTTTTGATTTATTAAATCGTATCTATCATACTTAAATCATAGGGCACTACAGTAAAAAAAAATGCTGTACTATTCTGTCTAAATGAATGAAGAAATCAAATACTGAAAACTAAAATAATTCGTTTTTAATGAAAATAAAAATTAGGCATCACAACATTAGAATGTACAGTATGAAAAATTTATATTCATTTGGAGATTTGGTCAAGATTATTTTTATTATAAATTATTAGTGTTTTAATAATTTGCTAGAAGTGAATGTTAGATGACAGAAAATGTAATCTAAATGTGAAAACACTAGAAATGGGCAAACAGAATAAAATATTTAATATCAGCCTGTATACAGTACATGTTTTTCATGACGTCATCACACTCACCTATATATACAGGAGCGTAGTTTGACTTGACGTTCTCATCTAGGTAGGTGACCCCGAGGGTGTACAAAGGAGTTGCCCCGACCCCATGAAGAAACTGGCCCAGCATAAAGACATAACGGTACGCTGACAGCCCACCTTCCTCACCGACACATGTCTCTGTGTGATTGGCCGAGCACAATCCCATGCGCTCAGGTACTCTCACCTCATAGGGAGGTGTGGTGAAATGGGGCAGGGCAAAGACCAGAGACCCCAGTGCCATGATGAGCACACCCCAGCCCAGCCATCGAGGCTTATGACCCGTACCACCAAAGTAGCTCACGAAAGTCAGGCACACACAAGCAGCAATGTCGTAGGAGCTGGCGATGAGTCCCGCCTGCAATGGCAAAACAAATAACATATAAGCAATATGGCACCAATATTTTATGCCAAACTAACTTGACATTTATACAGTGCACAGCATAAATGAGAACACCCCCCCTCTGGACAAATACAAAAGATGTATTTTCTTTATGATCACTAATACAATTCATGGAAAGATGGCAAAACTAAAATGTATTAAACATATACCTGATAAAAACTGAGAAATATATGTCATTAATAGCCATAAAATAAGTAAATTAGCCAATTTTGTTTAAATTAAGGATTGCAGAAATGAGTATACCCTAGATTTAATTCAACAAATGTATAATATTCTAGCACTTAGTATGCCCTCCATAATTTTAAATATACTGCTCTGACCCTTCTTGGCACGGAGTGTACAAGTTCATTATTAATTGTCACATCTGTCCTGTTTAACTCCTGGATGATGAGCTCCTTAAACGCCCTGATCTTTAAAGGGAAGTGTTGCTCAACTCGTCTCTACAGAATCCCCCACAGGCGCTCAAGAGTGTTAAGATTGAGTGCAATTCATGTCCACAGAAGGTTTTCAGCTTGGGAGAATGCATTTCCTCATTGTCATGTTGAAAAACAATGCAGGGAACGAGGAAAGGGTAACATCTCCTGTTTCAAGTTTGTGTATTAAATCACAGTGGTGTGTGAATTCATGACAGCATTGATAAAGCACAACTCCCTCACACCTCAGCACTCATGCATCCCTATATAAGAGCTTTACTACCACTGAACTTTACTATGGGAACCAGGCACTTCTCACTGTACTCCTCCTCTAGCAACACCAGAACATTTGGGATCATGAGACCAGAGTATTGATTCCCAGAATCTATATTTTGTAAATATACTCTGTGAGATAAACACTCACTCTTTTCATAGCTTTTGCTGGCTCTGAGACTCTCTCTTGGCATTTCTCCGCCTCTTTGTCTAGCAAAAAAATCCCTCATCCCTAAATGAAAGCTTAAAATGAAGGCCTGGTTATTTCAGGGGCCTTGTCACAAGTCCATTATTTTTGAATTTCTGTTTATTTTTGCTATATTTACACACTTAAAACAATGATTTGGTAATCCTCTTGTCCTCTCTTGTGCTAAGAAATAAGTCTCCTGACCGTTCTCTCCCATTGTTGTCAGCATTAAGTCTGAGAATGATTCAGTGGGCTATCGAACACTTTTAATTGTCAAGAAATTACTTCTCTTTAAATGTTTTGGTTCAACATACTTACCTGTTGATCAAACATTGCCTTAAACTTACACCAGAATTTTTTTATTTTGTTTTATTTAGTGACTTTTAGGAGGGTGTACTCATTTGTGCTACACAACATTTTATCACTTTGATAAGAAAATCTTATTTTCCTGAATAATTTTGACATGCTTCTTTGGTAATTGATTAAGCAGACTTGCTGGAACATTATATCTCTAAAGAACCCGAACATGTCTTCTGAGTAAATGAGAAATTGCTGACTTTCAGAAGTTTCAGAGGGGGTGTCCTCATTTATGCTGTGCACTGTATTTACAAACAAATTGACCTGGTAGCTGCGTAGATCAAAACGTCTCTCGATGGAGGTGATGACAGTGTTGATGAAGCCGTTGATGATCATGCCCTGGAGGAAGGAGGCCACACAGAGGAAGAAGAGAAGCCAGCGTGGGCTGTTGAAGGTCTGGATGCACCGTGGGGTCAGTGCACCCCATCCACACAGATTCTCAGCGACCGTTGGGACAAACTTCACCCCAATGGGAGGCTCTTTGAGCTCAAGCCCCCGTTTGCCTGTATTGTGGAACACAGTGTGTGCATCTCCAGACGGGCTGCCAGGCCCAGACTCATGGGACTCCACGGGGCTGGGAGTGCCTGGACCGGGTCCCAGTGGACTGTCATGTAGGACCAGAAGCTCTTGCTTGGAGCTGAAGGACGTGTCATTGTTTAACAGGTGGGGCATGGCCCCAAAAAAGGGGTGCTGTGACAAACTTTGTGAAGGATAAGAAAACAAAACGTTTCCACAGGAAACACTGATTCTATGTGTAGTTTTGGAGAGTGATTTGATGGCAGTCTTTGGACAAGGATCTCTTTACAGAGTTTCTTAGAGTTTAAACTGAAGTCATAAAGATATTGGAAAGCTTAAATCTGCAAAAAAGAGGGAGAAAGAGACACTCAAGTTTGTTGCCAACTTCAGTAAATCATCAGTATATCATCAACTTATTTAGCTCCAAAAGCAAATCAAAAGTCATAAAATCAATTTTTTTCTCTCATTAAGAAGTCAACTGTGACGTCCAAACAAACCCCAAAAACTAATGAGCTGGGATTAGTTCTGCATGCCATCATCCACTAAACACTTTTTAGAAAAACACCTCACATGCCAGACTCACACTGCACTCACTGTGCCACAGCCTTCCCGTCTCCTTTTTAAGAGTGCAATGACCTACAGGAGCCAACGGGAATGTTGGGACATTTTGAATATTCCTTATTCAGACTTGAGTTGAGTAGACAGCTATGCAAACTAGAGAAGTAAAGTTTGCCTGGACAAACTTTCATGTTGGCTTGACAAAGACTTAGAAAGTTAATATTTTTTAAAAGTTTGATGGTTTTATAAATACATTAAGAAAAATAACCAGCTATTTAGATATGTGTTGATTGGATGATTTAACATGTTGGTAGCATTGCTTTAAAATGCTGATAACATACTTTAGCATGTTATTAGCAGGTTTTGATATGTTACTAGTTAGCATGTTTTAGAATGTTGCATTGCCTTAATCTACATTTCCCTTCCTTCACCCCCTCTTCCCCCATCTCTTCTCTCTACATGCAGAGATGACCTGAAATTCACCCAAAATCTATATGGTTTAATGTGAACAATCATCACACAATGCTATACATGTTTGGTATCATTTGAAATGTCTCAGTGCGACTGGTACAAAGGTCTCATTCCCACTGAAGTAAACCAGAAGTAATAAAAGGTTAAGAGTTTAGAGATAGTTTCGCTCTCTGTAGTGGGCGTGTCCCCTTTCACAGGGTCTTTCATGCAAATGGACTTCTGTCCCCTAAATTACTCAGTCTGGGATCCTGATTAATGCAAATTCCCATTGTGAACTCATGTTTCCATTGGAAAGAAGTCTCTGTCTTGGTTTGAGTATTTAAAGAGATGTTGCAGGAGGGTCAGGGGTGATTTTGTCCTTCAGACACTCAGCATTATATATCTTTCTGATGTCAGGTATTAATCTTTAACTATTTCTGAGCACTTGATGTTTTGTATTGATTATCTAATTGGCATGATACATTTACCTGACTAATAAATTGTTACATTTGATTTTATTCTGACTTACTCTGAAATTATTGACTTCAGTAGATTACAGTGTATCCATTGTTACCGCAAATCAGGTTAGTAACGGACTAAAGTCCAGTTTTGAGTGGAGCATAGGGCACACCAACTGTGATTTTAGAGATCCGGCTAATGCTTGGCATTAGTTCAAGTGTACTCAGACTGTAAAGGCTAAAAAGGGAATTTCTAAGTGTACATGGGAAACCATGACATGACCAAACCAAAGCTACTATCAGAGAAGCAATAATGGTCGTCTTATCTGTAGTAGTGGTCGTGACTTCAGACTAGAGATGGTGTTACTTTAATTCAAGTGTTCACAGATCTATGGGGACTAACCAAAATACTTTTAGATAGAGCAAGCATGAAAGCGGCCTTCTAAACAGTATAGTGAACGAGTACAATAAGAGTAAAGAGTTAAATAGAATATTCACATTTCTAGATAAATCATCATATAAATGGTCAATCAATTGGCATTCCAATCTAAATTCGAGGTCATAATAAAATGGAGTCAGATAAGAATTAAACTGTTGCTACACTGAAAAGACAGAACGTGCAAGAAACATTCCCCAATGGGAAACCATCGTTGGGCCGATTGGGCGGGCCTTACACATGTTAATCAGGGCTGCCAACTCTCACGCATTCAGAGAGACTCGCACATTTGACAGCTACAGTACAACTTAATGAAATGTATCATGTCTTATGTAATCGCCTGGCATCTCACGTTTCAATTCAAATCAATTCTTGGGGGTCACGATTCGATATATGCAAAAGTGAGATTTTAGATTTGATTCTAAACTTGTTTTTAATTTATTGTATTTGAAGTCCTACCTACTTATAAGAAAACCTGTTTATATTGCATTTTTTAAGCGTTGCGCTGGCTTGACTTGATTATCCACAACAATGAGGCTTGATACAGATGAACGATTAAATAACATTTAATAAACACTGGGAAGCAAACAGAGATACATACCAGCACGAAACGTTTACCCAAGACAAAAAACAGAAGACAACTGAGGGTTTAAATACACAGTGGCAATGAGAGACAGGTGAGGCTCTAATCAATTAAACAGTGAATAACTTTGACAACCAAGGAAACAGGAACTAAACAGGACAAAAAGAGAAACTAGGCAAAATGGAACAGAAAGAACTTCAAACTAAGAGTCCTAAAATACATAGAACAAAAAAGTGAAATTAAGGGGATTGTTTTGCTTTTGTGTGATATCTGGCAACCCTTCACCTTGAGCTTTAATGAACAGAGTAAAGAGTTTAAAGGAGAGTAGAAGGAAAGCAGCAGTATGCAAACAGAACAGCGGCTACTGTAAGGTAAATTATACACAACTTTTAACCACATTAGGGAAACATGGGGCAAGATGATCCCTGGGGCAAGATGACTTTCCCAACTTAATTTTTTCTCCTGACCACAGATTACAGAAAATTGCATCTCAGCACTTTTGATGAATGGCTACACTATTTTTAATTATTTCATTTATTCTGAATATTAACATTTGTGAGATTTCGTCAAAACAGTTTTGAGGTTATTTGATTTAATTTTGAGTCTCTGGAAAATAGTGATCTCTGACATTGTATTATGTTAAATATCAAAGTTTTTTGAAGAGGGATTTGTGGACACATCAGTGTTTTTGTTTTGTTATGTTTTTTGTTTCATTTGGTACACATGCATGCCAAACCAAAAGACCCATACCAAATATTCAGATGATTGGGCATTTTCAGTTCATTCTTTAATGCAGCAGAGTTGCACATTCACAGAGAGGATTGTGGAATGGACACCTAAGTGGTTCTACAAAAGTCAAGAAATGCTCAGCTTTGTGCTAAAGAAAGGTAAAAAATGCTTGCAAAATTTAGCATATTTCAATCTGAGAATCATACCACACTTGCCACACTTACAAGTTCAAATTAAAAATCTCATTACACAAACTCAACATCATTATCCATTTAAATTAAAAGAAACAACTTCAATATTTGTACGCCTGCTAAAAAGTGCAGGCATGCAAACGTAAGGTGTACTATTTTAGGCAGGTTTTACCTCTGTAAAACCATTAAGAGATTTTCTGGCTTCTTTGTCTTTAACCCTAAGCTCAATTTAAGTGAATAATCTCACCCTGTTTCTTAAAAGACATTCAATTCATGCTAACACACATTACTACACAATTGTATATTATTTTACAATGTATTTAATTTGCACTTATTCCACACTATAGTCAAATTTAGATCTAGACCTGCCTGTGTGTTGGTTTATAGTATATGTAGTAGGGGTGTAACAATATATCGTGTCACAATATATCACAATACAAAAATGCAACAATATGTGTCATGGATAGTGACAGTCTGTATTGTGTATAGTTCACCCAAAATTAAAATTACTGTGTGAGAAAAAATTCAAGTTTACAGAGTTTTTGCGTCAGTACTACATTAAACTACTATATATACAGTATATAAAATGTTGAATATAATGTATAATAATGCAATGGGGGAATATTTGTGGGTCCTGATAATGCCAAATGTCTTATGTTACCAGTAAAAAGTGGCCTACGTTATTTTAAAAATATCTAGTCAGTGACAGAGTGCAAGCATATTCATCTAAAATAAATCTGTGTTTCAGCATTAGAATCATGAATATTTGTATTCTGGTATCAACATTGTCGTGTGCATTGTTAGCATTTTAATCGACAGTTCATTTTTTGTCATCCTTTTACCATATGTCTTGGAGTATCGCAATAATATTGTATCGTGAGTTTAGTATGGTTTTATTATGGAATCATGACATGAGGGTATCGTTGAATACTGAACTGAACTCACGATACAATATTATTGCGATACTCCAAGACATATGTTAAAAGGTTAACCAAAATATGTACTGTTGATTAAAAAGCTAAATTTCGTATTACATTGGGGGTGGAAATTAATAGGCTTGGACTTCGTACAGGTAACCCAATGCAAAGGACAATGGTGGCCCCAGAATAAAAATATGCATGAATCTGTAGCTGAAAATACAGAATTATTTTAGATGAATATGCTTTATATGCTTGCAAATAATGTTTTTTACTGGTAACATTAGACATTTGGCATTTTCAGGACCCACAAATATTCACCCATTGTATTATTATACATATATTCAACATTATATATAGTAGTTTAATGTAGTCTTGCCACTAAAACTCAGAAAACTTGAATTTTTTCTCACAGTAATTTTCACTTTGAGTGAACTATACACAATACAGATTGTCACTATCCACGACACATATTGTTGCAATTTTGTATTGTGATATATTGTGACATGATACATTGTTACACTCCTAGTATTGTACTATTATACAACAGGTGTAAATTGTCATATTGTAGAATATTAACATTTTTGACTATAACGTTAACAACTCATTAACTAAAAAGTTCCTGTAAGTGAAAATGAACCCGGCTACTGTCAACTCAGATTCAGATTTTAATGTTTTGACACATAGTTACCTGCAGGTTTGTGTTCAAGCACTGACATTGTAAAATGATTTACAACCATTACTTGAACAAAGATCATTCTAGTCTATAGAATTGCATCCGTGCAAAGAGAAAGAGAGAGAGAGAAATGCAAACTTGGTAAACACTTTTATCTAAAGTACGTTCCAGTGCAATAAAGTTGTACATTATATCAGTACATGCATTCCCTGGAAATAAAACTCATGACTTGAAAGTTAGAACACATGAGATTTGATCACAAATGTATCACATGTTACAGCCCAGAACTGCATTATAATTGTCTCACTGAAAGAATAATAAAAAAACCTACCTCAGTTCCTCTGATCATGCTTCATTGGTCTAAAAGGGTCTAAGAGTTTGATTGTCAAAGAAAGAAGAAAAGAGAAGAGAACAAGGAGCATAAGAGACTAGGAGCAAGCAAGACAGTCCCAAATGGGGCGTTACTCAAACCTCTCACTCTTTCACATCTATCACTGAAGCAGCACTGACGGTCCTGCCCACCGTATCTACAGTACAGTCCAAACGTTTGGAACCACTAAGATTTTTAATGTTTTTAAAAGAAGTTTCGTCTGCTCACCAAGGCTACATTTATTTAATTAAAAATACAGTAAAAACAGTAATATTGTGAAATATTATTACAATTTAAAATAACTGTTTTCTATTTGAATATATTTGACAAAGTAATTTATTCCTGTGATGAAAAGCTGAATTTTCAGCATCATTACTCCAGTCTTCAGTGTCACATGATCCTTCAGAAATCATTCTAATATGCTGATCTGCTGCTCAAGAAACATTTAATGTGTACAATTGTACAAAATATTTGTGTACAATATTTTTTTTCAGGATTATTTGATGAATAGAAAGTTCAAAAGAACAGTGTTTATCTGAAATCTAATCTTTTGTAACATTATAAATGTCTTTACTGCCACTTTTGATTGATTTAATGCATCCTTGCTGAATAAAAGTATTCATTTCTTTAATTTCTTTTCAAAAAAATAAAAATAAAAATTCTTACTGACCCCAAACTTTTGAACGGTAGTGTATAATGCTACAGAAGCTTTGTATTTCAGATAAATGCTGTTCTTTTGAACTTTCTATTCATCAAGGAATCCTGAAAAAAAAAGTACACAACTGTTTTCAACATTGAAAATAATCATAAATGTTTATTGAGCAGCAAATCAGCATATTAGAATGATTTCTGAAGGATCATGTGACACTGAAGACTGGAGTAACGATGCTGAAAATTCAGCTTTGCATCACAGGAATAAATTACTTTGTCAAATATATTTAAATAGTACACAGTTATTTTAAATTGTAATAATATTTCACAATATTACTGTTTTTTACTGTATTTTTAATTAAATAAATGTAGCCTTGGTGAGCAGACGAAACTTCTTTTAAAAACATTAAAAATCTTAGTGGTTCCAAACTTTTGGACTGTACTGTACATGACATGATGATCAGCACCTCAAGCATCTCAGATGTCTCTTCTTAACTCATCACACTTCATTCACACTGCATGAATGTGTTTGTCCAGCATGGAAAAAGAAGAGGACCTGTAGGCTTGGTCAGATTTGTACTTGCTCTGCAAACACTATAACTTACCCTACCACAAATATAATAAAAATAAATGAAATGTGTTAAATAAATAAAACTTGAAGTTAGAAAAATACTTAAATTTTGCAATAATAACGTGAAATTATACAACTATAATGTAACTGCATGAATGTTAAGGATTCATACTCTTTTGTTATGAAAGGAAAGGATATGGTGTAAAACATAGCTTTTGCTTTAGAAACACCAAGATCAAGGGTTCATTTCCTAGGGAAAGAAAGAACCGAATGTGTTTGAATGCCATGCAAGTCATAAAAGTGGTTGCCATATGTAAATGTAAACATTACTGATTTGTCTTATGTTTCAGCTGATTGGCTAAAAAACAACCAGGATGTGGAACGTCCATGAGTCCTGTGCCAGCTGAGAATAGAAATGAATGGAAATGCTAAGAGGTGTTACACACTTCCTTGACACATTCAGGGTTTCCCAATAACACTCTCCACATGCAGAGAGACAATACAATAATGGATACAATGAAATGAAATCAGAGTTTATTAACTGCACAAGCTCTTCATATAAATCATGCAGTGAAGCCAAACATCAAAATGGGGCAGATGGGTGGCTTCACAGTTTCTTGGGTAAGGTTTCAGTTAGTTTAGAAATCTTAAAGATGAAAGAAAACAGGGTTAGGTTGACCATGACCATGTCATTGCAATCCCTGGTTTTTATTTCTGACTCTGACTCATTTGCATGCATCTCTGAATAATGAACACATGGTTGAAAAGTTGTGGTGTGGCTATAGCATTATTTGTGGTGCAGCTGAGGCTGTGTGAGTTAATCATTTCTCAGTTCTGTCTTCAAAAGAGCTCTGTGGTTCATGCTTTGTTACAATGAGATTAATAAAAAAGCCTAATTATTTGTTATTGTGTTCTATGAACTCTTTCATTTCTAATTTTATATGTGTGATCAAACGGAGGGAAGGATAACATCAGTGAAAGCTTAGAGTCTCGGGGTAGGAACATGTGTTTGTTGTGGAGTGCAGGTTCCTTCCCTTTTCTTTGAACCATGCTGGATGGTCATACGGTGAGATATAAATTTCAGAGAAAAAAAACAAAAAACAAGGAAACAAAGACCACAAGAACGCCACTTTCACTAAGGATTTCTGGGAAGGAAGCAGTAAAGAATTCACACAAACATCTATTTTTAAAAGTTGTGTAATGGGTGATTCATTTGAAGGGTTAGGTTTAGTTCATTGTGTTTTGGTTCTGTTTTTCCTGTTCTCGTTTGCCTGTGTTCCTCGATGGTTGTTAAATTAGTACTACACCTGTTCGGTTTTCCCTTGATTGCTCCCTTGTATATACAGTATAAGCCTTTAGTTCGTTCAGTACTTGGTCAGTATTAGAAGGGATAGACAGACAGGGAATGGTGAAGGGGTGGCTATATTTATTAAAAAATTTAATTACATATAGGATTATAGAATTGAGTGATGAATATTCTAATATATAATATCGCAGCAGCGATAAAATAATATATTTTTAAGAGAACAGAGTGTTCAGGTAATTAAAATCCTTGCAATAGGTTAAGTATTAAAGTGGGAATAAAATAATGGGAATAGGTAATCAAAAAGTGATATGGTGTGGGGATTTTATAATACTTATAGTAGTTTTATAAAGTACAAATACATATAATAGATTGGTAAGGTGAGCCCGGAACACACCAATCCGATGCCGACGAACTAGTGGCGACGAAAGCAGACTGCGGGGTTGGCCCACGTCAGCAGCGTCTGGGTCCAAAGTTGCCCTGACACACCAAACCGACGCTCGACACCCGGCGGCCAAGTAGCACATCCGTTCTGCGCCTGCGTAAGAAGAAATGCCTTTCCGAACCAGCAGGTGGCAGTACCTGAACAGCCAATCAGAATGATCAGATGGCCTGACTGACCGACATGTCGAATCGGTCGAAAAAAACCGACGAGGACCAACTTCAGCCGACGGTGCGGAACACAATGAGAAAACTTAGACGGCCAACAAACAAAAACTGCCCAATGGCCGACCGTCGGCTTGGTGTGTTCTGGGCTTAATAGAGAAATGCTGGATTTGAAGGGTCTGGTATGTATGAATGATGGTAGAGCTACTAGAATTGATGTTGTCCGGGGTAGTTGTTCTTCTATAGATTACACACTGGTGTCAGAATGTCTAGCATGGATATGTATATGGGATGTTTGAAAGGACTCTACAATAGGAAGTGATTTGTTGTAAAATAGGCATGGATGTTAGTGAAATCATAGAGGATAAGATTTGTATATGGAAATTTAAAACGGCAAATTGGGAGGCATGTAAATATATTAGTGAAGTGAAGTTGTAAGTGTTGAGTTTTAATGAGGAAATGGAGGATTTAGAAATATGTAAATATAAATTATGTAAAGTATTGTATAAATAATATAAGAAATGATTGGAAAAAGTAAAGGAAGAAAAAAAGGAAGAAATCAGTTCCATGGTGGACAGAATTATATAACAAAGCAATTCAAGGTAGAAACAAGGCTTTTAAAAAGGTTGGGAAGACGACTTCATTCTATACAAAAAAGCACAAGCCAACACGAGAAGGGTAAAAAGAACTACTGGAGAAGTTACTGTGATTCTATAGGGGAGATGTCACACCACACGGACTCTGTTTGTGTTTGCACCATTTCCCTTAAGCTGCGCACACTTAACGATTGTAAGGCCGATTATGAATGTAAATTGATACTTATGACTGATCGCGCTCAAACGAGTCCAGTCAGAGCCAGTTGCGTTCAGTCTGCGATTACAGTCGGTGTTCAAATTCCATGTGGAAGTATTTCAATCTGCTGCAGTCGCAGGAAAAAATCGCTGCATGTTGAGCTCAGTCTTAGAATGTTTTAGCTAGTCGTTAAATGTGTGCCCGGCTTTAGTTGAGTTTGTTGTCATAGTTACTGATTTGATTTGTCATCACTGTCAGCTGTGTATCATTAATCACCTCGTTTGTCTCTGTATTTAAGTTGCTGTGTTTTCAGTTCACATTTGTCTGGTCTTGTTTGTGAATGGTTGTGCTGTGCTCTTCTTAGTTTGGATTTGCTTTGTGGGTACTATTAAATACCATGTGAAACTTTCATCTCTGTCTTTATATGCAGCAAACCGTAACAGAAAACTGGACCAAAAAGTGACATTGTGTTTTTGTTTTGTATCAGTTTTTTTGTAGTTATTTTTTCCCTGACTCCATGGACTCTCCCTCCTTCTTGTTAATCTGCCTTGAGCAGGGAAATCGCTTCCTCGAGGCACATGTGATAGTTTCACATCAGTCGAATTTCCCGAACAACTGCCTTTGTACGTTCTTCTTAGTGGGTGCTGGCATCATGTGGATCATCCTTCATAGTCGGATTTGATGATGACACCAGCCCCACTCCTAATCCAGTGCCTAGCCAGGAACCTCCAGACGGCAAGGGATGGTAGCACAAGCCCACCGCAGACAGAGTCTAGACTAGGTGTGCAAGCCGACTGCATCATCCGTCACCGAGGGAGTTTGTGATGAGTGCGAGGGTGTAGAATGGAGCCCTGCCCACACCCCCACCACTGAGAGTGAGTTTCTGGCCCGCACCATAAACTGTTATTTTGGAGAGGAAGAACCACTACCCCCTTTAATTCCACCCTATCCTGTCTGTTCCATTTTTTTTCACTCACTGGTCCCACCCAGCCTCCATCTCCCACCTCCTGTCTAGTCTTTTGACCAGACTTTTTTGTTTTTTGCTAGACCCTGTGTTCCTCAGTCCCTTCTCCAGCTCTGTCACTCCTGCTACCCAGCCCTTGCCGTCTCCCATCAGTCCCTCATCAGCCTCTCAACAGCACGGCTACACCTGGGGCCCACTGTCAGCCAGCTTCTCCTGGGTGTGGAGATCCTGTGGCTCCGCCTCTGGCCTCAGATCCCATCGTGCTACCTCGTCCTGACTCCTTCACCTGCGCTCCCTCCTCCCTCGACTCCAACATCAACCATCGAGCCTTCAACTCCACTGGACTCCCCCAGACCATCGGCTCTGCCTGGCTCAGACATCGCCATCACATCGCCACTGACTTGCAGGCCGTTCGCTGCTCTCCAGCCCTCCACCCAGACATGTTCACAAGTCCCTGCAGGTCAAGTCTCAAGTCTTTGAGGTCCAAGTCTCAAGTCAAGTCTCCACTTCCATTGGCTCCGTTACATACGCTTATCAGGCCATTCCTGCTCAAGGCTCCTCCCTGGATCTCACCACCTTCGGCATCGCCCTGGACCCTTCCGCATCTTCCCGGTCAGCCTTCCACCTCCGAAATCTCCTCCTGTATCTTCTGCCAGTTTCACCAACTCTTCTCCACCCCTTTCACCATATCCTCATCCTCCTCGCCTTCTCTCTATGGCATGAGGACACGCCTTCCGAGAGGGGTCACAGTCAGGACGTATCTGACTGTGAAGTGTACTTGGAGCTTAGACAACATTGTTGTGTATTCTTCTACATGGGAGGAGCACATGGATTCGTAAAAGGCAGTATTCGCTCGCTTGGCTAGAGGATTGTTGATCATG
Organism: Anabarilius grahami; assembly: GCA_003731715.1. NCBI lineage: Eukaryota > Metazoa > Chordata > Actinopteri > Cypriniformes > Xenocyprididae > Anabarilius > Anabarilius grahami. Next base: position 3,989,380 of record RJVU01054598.1, read on the forward strand.
AATCTGGCGATATGTGAATTTGCTAAAGCCACAATCACTTATCTTGGAAAGAAAGTAGGTCATTGGCAAGTGAAACCAGTGAATGCAAAGATTGTTGCTATAATAGAGTTTCCACGACCCTCTAATCGCCGAGAGCAATGCTGTTTACTGGAACTGATGGGTTATTATCTGGGATTCTATCGTAATTTTGCCACATTAGTCGCACCACTGACAGATCTCCTAAAACCATCCCAAAAGTTTGTCTTGAAACCAGAATGCCAACATGCTTTTAGAGGAGCTGAAAACCTCTTGTGAAAAGCCCCAATTTGTGTAAAAGCCCTTGAAGTGGGGACTTTGGAGGGAGCAGGGCACTTGCTGCCATTATGTAGCCGTTTGGAATGCACTTGGTGAAGGGAACGATGAAAGACAATGAAATTTCTTCATAATCTTCACCTGGGATGTTCCCATGACAATGCAGCATTTTGTCCATCAGCTGATTAGCTGTTCTTTCGACAGAAATTGTATTATTGCTGTTAACATAACTGTCGCATTTTATATATATATATGTGTGTGTATTTCTGTTTTCAACTTTAAAACTTTGTCTCATTTTTGGACAATGCATTACATAACACATTTCTTACCTATGAAACAATTTAAACATAACCTGACAAAAAAGTGTGAAATATATCACAGAAAGAAAAAAAATCATAAATTGCTTTGTTTGTAGGTTAACTCGAACCCTCCCGCCATCTCGCTTTAAAAAATGTATCAAGTATTCGCTGGGTCACATGACCATAAATGATACAATTTCTTCCTCAAAGTGACCATCGCAGGTACCCTTCGCTAGCGGCGAAAACCTTGTAAAGCTTAACTATTTTGATTTATGTTGACTATGAGACTGCTACCCTTCTTGTAGTGGGATGCCTGTTTATTTTTCCCCCTTTTTCTCCTGTTTTGTGGTAAGCTAGGGAGGTAAGGTTATGTTGATTATTTTTGGTTCTGTTTCTTTTCAAGGTTAGAGGTTAAATTAGTTGGCTGGCTTCATTTGTTTATTGTTTTGGCTTTTTCCCTCCCAAAGCTTTTTGTTGGTCTTCTAATTAAGTCATGTCTAAATAAAAACATCCGTTTTATTGTATTTTGTGTCCTGAGGTTTTCTTCCTTGTTTAGTCAAGTTCAGTGTGGAAGATGAGACAATGGGCACCTCTGTTTAGTTTGCTGTGTTGGAGGAAACTGTGTTGGAGCAATTTTGTCAGAGCTCGTAACAAATGACATCATTCAAAAACAACTTTTTGTTTGTTTGTTTGTTTGTTTTTTCATTTACCAATCAATATTCAGGTTTAGGGTATTTTTAACCAATTCTCAACTATGTTATCAAAGATACAACAATGATTTGATATACTATTTTACTTTGTGCAATATGTGTGTAAAATGGCCATAAATGGGTAGTCCCATTCTATATAATGTATCTAATTTGCATATTAATGTATTCTTGGGGCAACATGTAATGAAAAAAGAAGTGTAATAATGGGAGTAATAACTTGGCAACATTTCTCATACCTCATATTTCATAGGAATATTGATATATAATTTCTTTCCCTATATTCACTTGTTGCGTGTTCCAAAATGCCTGATAATGCTGTAAGTCCTGGTGTCTTCTACAGAGGACATGTATGAAATCTCTGCCTGTTTCATAACAGAAAGTCATATTCTGATTTGAAACCCCATAACGTTTTCCTGACATGTTTATTTCTGACAAACAATTTTAAAATTAGTCTGATTTGATGAATGATAAATACAAAATATTATCATATTTCCATAAGAGTGCTAAATTTGATCATTCAGTCAATGTCAGTATTTTTAAAGACCAAGGAGAGTGAGTTGTCATGATGAAACCTCCAAACATTTGGTATCTCTAAAAAAAGCCCAGAATGTGCTCTTTACAGGACAGACAAACTGTGACTGTGTGTATGGACTAATGCATTGTCCGCTAAAATAAAATATTCTATGCCTGGGACTCAGGATGATATGGCAGACACTTTTATCTTAAATCATTTTATTCAAGGTACACGTTTTATCAGTTAATTTAAACATTCCCTGGGAATCAAGCTCATGACTTTTGAAGTATATATACATACAACAGTTCTGTCTGGTTCTCAAATCTGATTGGCTGAGAGCCGTGCAATATTCTAGTGAAAACAGCACTCCTGCCTTTCTACCGTTTGTATCACTCTGCTTGAAGCGACTGTCATGGCGACCAAGCAAATCCACCATATTTTTTACAAATACTACACTTGCTGTACCACGAACTGTAGTTTTAAGAGTTTTGGGCAATAATGTAGTTGTTTAGACCTGAAATATGTGACTCATATTAAATCATTGCGCCTACTTTACAATTTGTTTAGACGTTTTTGGAGATGCGAGCTCCAGGCCCTCAGAGGCCGTTCAGTGTTCGTGTACCTGCCGAGAACAGCTTCATGTCGGCCAGTACTTCGGGTGTCTCTTAAACATGAGATCTGGTTATACGTGAGATAAAATTCATTATGGGTATATGAAATGGGCAATCTTGGGTCTTATTCATCTATTACTTGTTCCTGAGCCAATCGAACTGAGCTATGTTCAATTTAATAATTTAATATTAAGGCTATATTTAACTTGCATCCTAGCAGGGGTATTCAATTAAAGTTCCAAGAGGTCCGGTCACTAAATTTCCTTCCCAGCGGAGGTCCATCTAAGGATGGTTATAAATTTCCATCTTGGCACCAGTAGTGCTTTGTAAAATAAAAACAATCTTAAGCGGTCAAGATAGTCATCAGAGAAGAGGATATTGGGCCCTCAGTTTAATTGCACGATTAAACGTAATAGAATCGAAATCGCGATTTGGCTTTTGGATTTTGGCAAAAACTGCGATTTTTAATTATATAAATATGTACACAGCGTGTTAGTGAAGAGCTGCTCTGTGATCAGTAGTAAATGACGCTCCATCTGAGAGCACTGCATTAGAAATGCAACACACGTCAAATATACAAACTTTCCAAACATGAGAAGCCTTTATGAACATCTTTTCTAACAAAAAACAACATTTAATGTGTTTTTATATATATTTATATTAGGGCTGTAAAATTAATTTAAGAACTATAAAAAATGATGATGCAATTTTGTAAGTCAGTGATAGTCTTATGTTTAGTAAAGAAAATAAAACAATGATTTCATTTTCATTTAATGTATATGGGTCTTGGCAAAAATGTATATTCATTCATACTAAATACTAACTAATGATACTAATTATTTAATCTGCATATCATTTTTAATCAGTTGACAAATCTCTCTCTCTCTCTATATATATATATGTATGTGTATGTATTATATATATGCACATGTAATGTTCCTCTGACTTCTATAGATCAGAAAGATATTTTTTTAATATCATCAGACTCTTCAAGATTTCTTTACATTAACAGCAGCAAAACATGAACCCTACAGTAGACAGTAGTATAGTGCAAGAAAACGGTGATTAAGTTAAACTAAGTGATTAATCATTTCATACAACATTTTTGAAAACAGTAAATTAAGAATATGATAATCACAAACCTGATAACTTAAAGCGCAAACATGTTTTCTCCAGTGAATAAAGCTCCATGCAACAGGTTCATCTCTCGGAAATTAAGTCAAAGTAGGTCAAACTATCAGAGTTGCTGTTATGCTGCACTATCACTGACTGGAAAGCAATAAAAACCAGCCCATACTGAGGCTCAATACAAAACTCAATATCAGCTGGGAGCTGACAGTTAAACAGCCTGTAAAGTTTTGTAGCCAGCCCAGCACCTTAACCGAAAATGTGGTTTTCTAGTAACCAGCCACCAAGTCAGTATGCCCGTTTTCATCTTTTTACATAATGTCTCTCGCTTTCACTGAGCCCTGCATCACCAGGGTTTTGCTGCATGGCCTTGTGGGATGAAGTGATGTGATGGGACCAGACTAGGGAAGACTCTGACCCAGTAGTGACTGCTGATCTGTCTGACTACATGCTGCATAGATAAGGAAACCATTTTCCCCCATGCACTGACCACACAGGAAGACGCACAGATGCAAACAGACATACATATGCAAATATAAAGTCATGCATGCAAACCAGGAAACCATGTTAAACTATTAGCTACAAAACTATGGCAAGTCCGTTACACTACACAGTGTATGGTTGGATGGATTAGACGATTTTCATTTACCACATGTGTGCTGTTATATGTTGTTTTCTTGGTATCATGTGTGCAGCAGACTAAATGTCCCATATCTCCAGGGGCTTGTCTCATCATTTGGCTGTGAACTTGTAGGTGTAACCAAGTGGAATGAATGACCTACAGCAGCAGCCAATCAGCTTCTCTGCACTCCAGGTTTCGCCTCTGGCACTGGGCACTGGCCAATGTGGGTTAACAGACTGTCATAACAAGACAGTAACAACTAGATTTGCTTAGATTGCCATGTGACACATTCAATTCCAGCCCTCGACCTGAACTGTAACAAAAGTCTTCTGGAAAAGTATATTTATATATGAGTTTAGAGTCCAGATCAAAGTATCATACAGTACAATCCGTTTTCTCTATCACTGTTTTGTAATAACCAGTTCAAAGGCTTTAGAATAGTTTGAGTGAATTCCCTCCTCCAGACTACCACTCCAGCTGCATATTCCAATCATCATATCAAACTGTGCTGAGGACAAATTTTTCATATTTCAGAAATGTGGCAAAAAAAGTGTTTTAAATGTTCTAAATTTAAAAAGTGTTATTTTAGTATAATTTTAGTTATTTTAGATACTGTTATAGTTTCATTTGAATTTTAGTTAAAGTTTTGAGAAATGAGAAATGTTGCCTAATGTTCTATATTTTTTCATGTCAGTATTTTATTTTTAATCGGTTAACCATTTAATGTTTTTAAGTGAAGTGAAGTGAAGTGACATGTGGCCAAGTATGGTGACCCATACTCGGCATTTGTGCTCTGCATTTAACCCATCCAAGTGCACACACACAGCAGTGAACACACACACACAGCAGTGAACACACACACACAGCAGTGCACACACACAGCAGTGAACACACACCCGGAGCAGTGGGCAGCCATTGCTGCGGCGCCCGGGGAGCAGTTGGGGGTACGGTGCCTTGCTCAAGGGTCTCACCTCAGTCGTGGTATTGAAGGTGGGGAGAGCGCTGGACATTCACTCCCCTCACCGACAATCCCTGCCGGACCTGAGACTCAAACCCATGACCTTTGGGTTACAAGTCCGACTCTCTATCCATTAGGCCACGACTGCCCCAGTAATTTCTCAACTGTTTTGGTGATTATTCTGATGTGGTTTTGTTTTTTTTAGCTATTTTTCTGTGGATGTTATACATTTTTGTTTGATTGTAATTTCATTCATTTTTATACTTTGTTTCTATAGTTTAATTTGTTGAGGTTGTTAATTTTCATGTTAAACAATTTATAAATGAATGAAGTAACAATATTTGTTGGCCAAGACAAGTCATTTAATATTCATGAACTGTTCTGTTTCATAATCATATGACGGTTTAAATTGATCTGAAAAGTCATTTAATAACAGATTCCATTGTGGCAACAGAAGACTATATCCGTTGCCTATACAGGTTCTGATTTAACTGGCAAGTCTGGCATGTCATTACTGAATAAAAACAAATGTCTGAATATTCTATATTAAAATATTCTAGAATTATTTTATATTATTCTCTATTAGAGTCAATGACTGTGAGCTACAGTTGAGAAATGACTATCAGATGACTCGTCAGTACAGAGACTTTTACATGGAGAAGGAAGTGGGTTTGCAATTTAGAGAAGCTGAAGTGTCTTACAGTAGCTTCACCACAGACTTTGAAACTCCTTTCCATCATTCAAATGTTGTAAATGCACAGGCATCATTACCAGTGCCTCACAAGCAGCAGCGACAGAACGTTTCTATAGAAACAAGACCACACATCCTGACTTACAAATATTATAGTTATTGATAGGGAGATATTGATATTATATTGATTTTTCTATATATACAATGCCTACAAATGATCATATCTCATATTCTCATATCTGCTGTTCTTTTGGAAAAAGACAAGGACCCATTAGACTGTACCTCCTTCCGTCCGATACGTTTCCTAAATGTAGATTTCAAACTGTTATCAAAATTGCTGGCTTTAAGACTGGAAAAGTTCTTCCGAATATTATTTCGTTAGACCAAACAGGTTTTATTTGGAATTGTCACTTATTCTCTAATCTTCAGCTTTATAACACTTCACAGGCTAATACAGAGGACGCTTTGATTTCGGGTTCGATAGAGTGGAGTGGAGCTATTTACTTTATACTTTGGATAAGTTTGGTTTTGGAAAGAAATTTATTATAGGATTAAGTTGCTTTATTCTTCCCCACTAGCTGCAGTAAGGACAAACAACAATCTGATTATTTTTAATTACATCGCTCTACAAGACAAGGATGTCCCTTAAGCCATTAAACCCCTTTCTATCACCCTTCAATCTAACTCTGTCATTACTGGCATAGTTAGGAATTGTGTTGAGTTAAAAGTTTCTTTATATGCGGATGATTTACTTCTTTACGTTTCTAATTTGTCTGTTTCCGCCTCTGCTGCCCTGGCCACTCTTCAAACCTTTGGTCAAATTTCTGGTTATAATTTCAACTTATCTAAAAAGTGTAATATTTCTTATAAATACATTAGCTCCAAGATAAAAAAAAAAATAAATAAAATAAAAAAAGTAAGATGCATACGAGAATGAAGTCAAAAAAGCTCCAACGAATGTATTATCCACAGGCCACAAAAAGTGCAGGGTGCAAAACGTTTTCGGGATCAAACCTTCATCAGTGCCAAAGTGTTGACTTGCACTTTTGCACTTTTGCACTTTTTGTGGCCTGTGGATAATAAATTCATTGGAGCTTTTTTGACTTCATTCTCGTGTGCGGATCTTACTTTTCTTTTCTTTTTTGATCTATCTTTGGATCCTCACACCACCAGAAGCTGTATGTATAAGTATTTGTTTGGACTGTGATCTGGCGCTACGTTTTTCCGGGTTTTTTTATTTTATTATTAATACATTAGCAGAGAATTTCCGGTAACACTTTCTGTGAGGATCATGCTTATAATGAATTATAGCTCCATTTATACTTATTTATAAGCAATTATTACTATTTTATAAACATATTTATAAAGACTTATTAAGACCTATACCGTATTATAAGAACAGTCATATATACATTTATATAAGTCATGCATTTGCTTTTTCAATGCTCATAATCCGATCAATAATCGTATGGTTCCATGAATGTATTTATAAAGATGCAACCTGCATTGTTATTATATTAATGTTATTATATTATAGTTACAATGACTTTTATTCACATTTATTCCTGTCAAATTAGTGAATATATTGTTATAGCTGTATTGTGTTCTTATAAATACTTATTGTGAGTAATAATATAATTACTAATCTCTATAAATGCATCATTGATTGCTTTAGCTGAAAACACAGGATGCAATTTTCCTAAAGCAAATGTTAAAAAATCATGAATATGTGCTCATTATACATTTTAAGCTGCTTACTTGTAAATGTAACTAATGAACAACAATTCCTGACAAGACAAGACGATCTAGCTGTCGTGGGGGGACTAATAAATCATACCTGTCACAGCAGTAGTTCTCCCTCCACCATGTTTAAAGTTTATGGCACGCCCATCTCGGGAATTTGGGTATCAAAATTATGATGGTTGTATTACAAATGTCATAAACAGCTTGAACAAGTGACATTATACAAGTTCGAGATTTTTGTATTTTTTTGTTTTTTATTAATATTGGAACACACTGTATTTACACTCTTATTTGTGTTTATAATCAATAAAAAAGCTGGGGGGAAAAGGAAATGTGTTATGGCTCCATGACAGTGTCTTTTTATAATGACTAAAAGGCTGAAAGGTAAAAAGCTGATTACCAGTGATCATACATACAGTCTAAACTGGCTCACAGATTAGCAGAGGAGGTAGTATAGTGGGAGGAGGTGGGGCACAAAGAGTAAACAGGGATTTGCGGTTAATTTAATCGCTTGCATCACATTTGCAATATGTCAGGTGATTCATATTTCACTTAATCATTACTGTCTCTGGAGGAGAAGAGTGTGTTCAAGGCTTAGTCACAAGGAGTGACTGCTGTTTATGAACTATTTTTATTAACATCAAAATTCTGAATGTAGAAAGGGGAGTTTATATTACAAATATTTTAAATACCTTGTGTAATTAAACAACAGTCACATTTCTGAAACTTCTGAACTAAGTTCTTAACAATTCACACAACGGTCAACACAGATTTGAAGTAATTTTGAATTTTGATAATGTACCACCTAACAATTTTTAGTTCCCAGAACATTCTGGGAACGTTTGTTTTTGGTTGCAAAAGGAACCTCCAGAAAATGTTCTTAGAACGTTATTACTGTATTTGGTTCCCCAAAAATAACCAAACAGGAACCCTATGTTGATGTTGAGTGAATGTTCTGTGTTTACTGTGTAGATAAAAACAGGGTTCCCACACTTTTCAGTTATAATTTTCCAGGACTTTTCCAGGATATTTTCAATTTCACTTTGTCGGAAATAATAGACAAGGATCGCCCTATAGTAATATATTCCTCTCTCCATAAGTCTTTAAAAGACGTACAGTTTATGGCCATTAAAATAAATTTATTAATATGAGCAATTTATTTAAAAATAACAATATTAAAGTCAATAAATTATTATGCTAATAATAATTTAATACATAATATAATACATTAAAACATTAACATGTAGCCTTCAAATATTTTGTAATTAAAGGGTTAGTTCACCCAGAAATGAAAAGTCTGTCATTAATTCATGTCGTTCCAAACCCGTAAGACCTTCGTTCATCTTCAGAACACAAATTAAGATATTTTTGATGAAATCTGAGAGCTGTCTGTTCCTCCATTGACAGCATATGCAACTACCATTTTCAAGCCCTAGAAAGGCATAGTAATCCACATAACCATCATAATCCAGTGCTTTAACCTCAGTTTTATGAAGGCAACGCAAATGCCTTGTTTGCAAAAAAAAATAAATTACCCATTTATTTACAAAATATTAACAATTAATTACAACTCCTTCTCTTGCGACAACACAGCACGCATGCGTCACGTGAACGCGCATTAGAGATTAATATTTTGTAAATACCAGTACTACAGAAAGAAATTTTATTGTAAAATGTAAATATTTTCAGTATTGACTTGGTATCAAATTACCGGTACTTTTGACAGAATCAGAATCAGAACTAAATAAAGCAGGCTGTGTGACTGCTGTAGGTTGCCGTGCTGACCCCAGGTGTAAACCGTATCAAAATTACTAGTTAGCAAGTTCCAAAATTAGGGTGCGTCTCAATCAGCTCCTGAGTTAGTGAATCAGTATATGGTGTACATGAATCCGGGCACTGGTCAGGACAGTAAGGATCACCACACATTGAGACACTGATGACACGTGACAACGTCCTCATTGTACAACATCACTACTGATATTTATGAACAACAGCAGAGCTGATCTCTTTCTGACATTACTTGTTATTTAAAGCACATTATGATAAACACTTTGCTTGTTACATATACATGCAACGTTTCAGCCATAAATAAATTATAAATGTTAGCTAGATTATGTTCACCTGTGTAGTGATGCATGTTTATGCTGAAATATAATAACATAATGGTTTGTATTTTTAAAAACATCTGTTGTGCGTCATGTGTAGTGAGTTGGCTCACGTGATTCAAGTTTCGCGCTTTCTTTATTCAGACGAACGCAATCAGAGATATATTTAAATAATAATAATAAATCCTCCAAGCTTTATGATGAAGGTGAACGGAGGGCATGATTTTGAAGCCAAAAAACAAGTGCATCCATCATAAATATGATCCAGACGACTCCAGGGGGTTAATAAAGGCCTTCTGAAGCAAAGCGATGGGTTTTTGTAAATATCCATATTTAAAACTTTATTAACTATAATAACTAGCTTCCGGCAAACGCCCGTACACATCGATTTGAGGCGGAAGAGCAACCTCTGACCCGACGCACGACACAATGATGAGGAGGAGAGAGCAAAACTAAACACCAGTCTAAAATGATTATTAATGTGGGCGGATTTCGATATGAGAGGAGCTTGAGTTTGTTGCCCAGCTCTATTTGTTTAAACCACAAGAGGCGTCTGAGCTTACTCTCACAGGCTGCGTCATACATCGTGTTAGGGGGTCGACTTGCGCATTATGCGTACGGTTGCCCGCCGGAAGCTAGTTATTTGAATCTATAAAGTTTTTAAGGTGCTATATGTAAGATTTTCACTTTAATAAAGCATAATAATACCCCAATAAGTTTGCAGATATTTAGGAAACATGCTAAGTTCATCTACTTGTTTCTCAGAAACACAATGCTACAGCCAGACGTTCTACTTTGAAATGTGTGCTCCGTGTCGGAATGTCTGTCTTTGTTTTGGTCTGTGCGAAACCGTGTGATGTCAGTTTATCCAATAGTATTCCGACATCACAGGTTGCCAGTTGTCGGAAAACACCGCGTATTGCAGCCATGGAAACCAGCAAACAAACTGGTCAGAGAATCGCAGATTCTACTTGACCTAAAAAGCTTCTGCATCCATCTAAATATCCCTATGAACAACAGTATCCGCTTGTTAAGTCGTGACGTAAGGAACGCCGTTTCCGGGTCCAAGCCTTGACTCGTTTCACCTGAGAACGGCATCTCGACGGCCGTTTATGAGCGCTATTTATTCATAATAAACATTTAACATTTTAAAAAGTTAAACATTTAAAATACTTAGTCTACACAACAGTCTCCGTGCTCACAGCGTCACAGACATCAATATTTGAATGATTTATAAAAGATGAATCACTGTCTGGCCATCTGGGATTTTGGTATGGAGATAAAGGTTATGATTATAATTTTTTTGGTAGTATTACTAATTAGTATTTGGTAGTATTGCGTTTGGACACGGAAGCGCTGGCGCGTGACGTCAGACTTAACAACCGAATATTGAAACACAGATAAATCAACACAGCTTACAGTGTGTACGTCTCCACAGCTTTCATTGTCAATTGCGCTCTTGTTGTGTGTCCTCAAGCTGGCAACTTGAAGGAGGGGGCGGGGCAAACAATATTTTGAATTTGGACTGCAGTACCTTGTCATTCCTACATATAGCACCTTTAAATATGATATTTTCGATAATTAGATATTTTCCTTACAAAAACGCCTCACTTCACTTCAAAAGGCCTTCATTAAACCCCTGGAGCCGTATGGATTATTTTTCATACCATTACAAATCTTGGAAGAGCAAGGATAAATATATCTCAGATTGTGTTCGTCTGAAAGAAGATCGTCATAAACACCTAGGATGGCTTGAGGCGAGTAAATCATGGGATAATTTTCATTTTTTGGGTGAACTATCCCTTTAATGTTAAAAAGGTTAGGTAGCTGCACACCAGTTGGCATTCGATTCACAGTTAATAACGAGAACTGCTGCAAGGGCCAACACGATCATCATTCAAAATGCTTCTCTCACATGTCAAAAAAACTCAGTATCTCTGATCATAGCACTTTCTGCTACTTCACTTATTATTTTATTGTTTTATGAACTCTTCTTTCTTAGCTGAAGGAAAGCAGAACAACATTCCATGTGTTTTATCAAGCTATACATTTTCAGGGCCCTGTAAAAACAACTGCTGCGCCTTCATTGATCCACAGACACACAGTCGTACCTGAATTTGAGAATAGGCTACTTATAAATCACCAGTCCTGCGCTAGAGTGCGTTATGTCGTTTTAATATAACAGAAGAACATATAAGTCACAACACAGAGTTTCCTCGTTACAGCACACGAGAGCAGAACAGTGATGAGTTCCGGCTCACCTCACCTCAGAGAATCGATTCTTTCGAACAGTTCGTTTCAAAAGCGATCGAGCGGCTCTATTCGTCACCAGCGTATTCCTGTTCAAATGAGCCAAGATTCGATTTAAAAGAACTTTTTGATTCGGACTTCGCTGAATTTGGTCCTCAAATCACCGAGAATGGTTCAAAACATATAGTGTACAGCGCCTCACTGGAGCTTGAGGATTAAACCACGCTGTTAATGATTAGACAATTTGCCATTTACTGTAGCTTTCGTGAATGACAGCCAGATACTGTATTGAGAATAATAGCTATGTTTAGGACAGGACGCCCCGCGGGTTGCGCTCGTATGAGCATGTCTCACTGGAAACAGGTGGAGGAAATACGCAGACTCATTTCTAAGTCTTTGTCGTCTGACTTCATGTCTGAGCGTTTAGTACACAATAACCAGACATCAGCTGTGGTGTAGGACACTGTCTGCCCAGTGCTCTTTACTGCATCCTATTATACCCAGTTATCATTGCTCTCACATGTGCTGCTCTTCATCAGCCTCAACATGGAAATGTCATGAAAGCTACTCACGCTGTCACGACTCCTCCATCCCCGACAGATCTGTCATTGCGTTATAAGTTGTATATCGTGTATTGTTTCTCCCTCCTTAAGTCCATGAATAAACGCTTATGCTGTAGATGATATAAAATGTTCAGCTCTCGGATTAAGAGGCTTTCCTCCAATGAGAATCCGCCCCCCATGGCGTTATGCTGCTGCACCAATAGCTGTCATCCGCTCTAACAGCATCCTCAATCCAGCAGGTTTGGTTCGACTGCTTTCCATGTCATTCATGTATTTAAGTGTAAAATTAGGAAGGTTTAGACTCTAAAAAATAAAAAGTAGAATATTAGGACATATATAATGACATTATGATGTATGGAGAATAGTATAGGCTGTTTATTATAATTTATAATTCAAGTAAATGTAAGTTTTTTAATGTGTCGCATTATTTTTGGCCACAATTAATATATATTTGAACTATATTCATCCATCTGCTGATATCTTAATGCCTCCTTGAAAGAAATTGTTCAAAATGTTTTTGTAAAGTGGTATACTAATCTAAACCATTTAATCATATCCCATACAGTAGCAGATCACATTTCACATTTGCTTCCTGTTCGTTTCAACAACTCAAAATGTTGTTGCCACTTTTTTTTGGCTTCATGCCCTGTTTCTGTGGTCAAAGAGAGACGTCATCTTCAGTGGTTTCACTGCTTCTGTCTCTAGATGTTCTCAGTGTTTATAACCAGTATGATCGAGTCAAGCAGGTGAAGGTTTGACTGGGTGGAAAATGCTGAGTATTTACAGTCAATATCTAGTTTGCTTTGCAGAGGGGAAAAACAATGTCTGGTTTACAATGTTAAGGGCTGATTAGACTTTTATTAGCAATATCAGCTTTGTACCACTGATAATGCTGAAAATGCAAATACAGGATAGGCCTGTGCAAACTGAAGTCGTATGGGACCATTAACATTAATGATATAATCATACAAACTAAAACCAAAGAGCGCAGTGCACCCCCGCTGATAGGACAACAACAATGGGTTTGTATGTGGCTTAAAAATCAAAATATTTATAATATATGTTGACAAAAAGAGCTAAAATATTTGACAAAGCAAAAAAATGCCAAAGAAGTGCTGCACGGGGTGAGTTCGGTCTCGGTGCTCTTTGGATGCAAGGGATAATTCAACTTGTAAACTTAAGGATGATCCAAGGCACTCGAATCATGTGAGAAACTATTTTTAAAAGCCTTTATTTCATCTTGGCTAAATCTTAAAAACAGGTGACACGTACACAGACTGCACACCTGTCGCGGCTGGTTTTGCCTTCATCAGGGTGTGAGTAACTGACACACTGAGTTCATTTTTAACAGCAATTAATTAGTCTAATGACAATCACCTGGTTGTGTTACACAGGAGAGACAAAAGAGGGGAAGTTCGATTACATATCAAATTAAATCAAACACAGTATAATCAATATACGAGAGAAAAAAAATAAAAAAATTACTTTTTAATAATAATATATTGAAAGAAATAAAGTATATATAACTCAGACTCCACAACTCAATGAATGTAATCAATAATATACATAGTGTAACTTAAATTTCTGAGATTTTTTTTTAAATAATGTCACAAATATCACAAATCAATAAACAATGTAATTTATATGTCAAAAAATAAATAAATAATTTAAACCAATATCAACAAAATGTTATTAAGTCTAACATCTTATAACAAAAAGGGTACAAAGTCTAATTCCCCATTTAAGCCTGGAAATTCAGTGTATAAATCCAGAAAGATTATCTTTGTAGAAGCTTATTAACCCTATCACCTCCTCTTATTGACCTAGGGACATGTACCGATTATCTTCACTTGGGCTACCATGATTTTTCTCTTTATAATGAAGAGCCATAGGATATAAAGGGTTACAAACTCGAATGGCATTCTTATGTTCTGATAATCTGATCTTTAATTTCCTTGTGGTCATCCCTATAAAAGCAACCACATGGACACTCCAACCGATACACCACAAATGAGGTATTACAATTAATAAATGATTTTACTTTAAATTCAAAGCCTGAAGTTACATCTTTAAACATGTTAGTCTTAACCATATTGTCACAATGATTGCAATTGCCACATCTGTATTTTCCTGCACTCAGGCATATCCAAGTACAGGTGCTGGTCATATAATTAGAACATTTATTTCACTAATTCCATTCAAAAAGTGAAACTTGTATATTATATTCATTCATTACACACAGACTGATATATTTCAAATGTTTATTTCTTTTAATTTTGATGATTATAACTGACAATTAAGGAAAATCCCAAATTCAGTATCTCAGAAAATTAGAATATTGTGAAAAGGTTCAATATTGAAGACACCTGGTGCCACACTCTTATCAGCTAATCAACTCAAAACACCTGCAAAGGCCTTTAAATGGTCTCTCAGTCTAGTTCTGTAGGCTACACAATCATGGAGAAGACTGCTGACTTGACAGTTGTCCAGAAGACGACCATTGACACCTTGCACACGGAGGGCAAGACACAAAAGGTCATTGCAAAAGAGGCTGGCTGTTCACAGAGCTCTGTGTCCAAGCACATTAATACAGAGGCGAAGGGAAGGAAAAGATGTGGTAGAAAAAAGTGTACAAGCAATAGGGATAACCGCACCCTGGAGAGGATTGTGAAACAAAACCCATTCAAAAATGTGGGGGAGATTCACAAAGAGTGGACTGCAGCTGGAGTCAGTGCTTCAAGAACCACTACGCACAGACGTATGCAAGACATGGGTTTCAGCTGTCGCACTCCTTGTGTCAAGCCACTCTTGAACAACAGACAGAAGCGGCTAAAGACAAAAAGGACTGGACTGCTGCTGAGTGGTCCAAAGTTATGTTCTCTGATGAAAGTAAATTTTGCATTTCCTTTGGAAATCAGGGTCCCAGAGTCTGGAGGAAGAGAGGAGAGGCACACAATCCACGTTGCTTGAGGTCCAGTGTAAAGTTTCCACAGTCAGTGATGGTTTGGGGTGCCATGTCATCTGCTGGTGTTGGTCCACTGTGTTTTCTGAGGTCCAAGGTCAATGCAGCCGTATACCAGTAAGTTTTAGAGCTCTTCATGCTTCCTGCTGCTGACCAACTTTATGGAGATGCAGATTTCATTTTCCAACAGGACTTGGCACCTGCACACAGTGCCAAAGCTACCAGTACCTGGTTTAAGGACCATGGTATCCCTGTTCTTAATTGGCCAGCAAACTCGCCTGACCTTAACCCCATAGAAAATCTATGGGGTATTGTGAAGAGGAAGATGCGATATGCCAGACCCAACAATGCAGAAGAGCTGAAGGCCACTATCAGAGCAACCTGGGCTCTCATAACACCTGAGCAGTGCCACAGACTGATCGACTCCATGCCACGCCGCATTGCTGCAGTAATTCAGGGAAAATGAGCCCCAACTAAGTATTGAGTGCTGTACATGCTCATACTTTTCATGTTCATACTTTTCAGCTGGCCAAGATTTCTAAAAATCCTTTCTTTGTATTGATCTTAAGTATTCTAATTTTCTGAGATACTGAATTTGGGATTTTCCTTAGTTGTCAGTTATAATCATCAAAATTTAAAGAAATAAACTTTTGAAATATATGAGTCTGTGTGTAATGAATGAATATAATATACAAGTTTCACTTTTTGAATGGAATTAGTGAAATAAATCAACTTTTTGATGATATTCTAATTATATGACCAGCACCTGTACTTGATTTCTTAGAGGGAAGATGACTTCTCACTAATTTATCTTTAATCGTAGGTGCTTTCCAAAAGACAATGGGAGGGGACTCAGGCTCACAATTTCCCCAATTTATTTTTTATAATTTTCTTAATTTTCTTCGCTTCTGTACTGTACCAACCAAATAAAACCAAGGTGGTTTTATTGAAGTTGAGCAAAAAACCTAGGACTAGTTCGCAAAAGTAGTTTTTTCGCAAATATGTAATGAACAATTCGATTGACAGCAGTGGTCCTAGAGGCAAATTTGCTTAAAATCAGGTGTTCTATCATATGGTATGAATATTGTGTGCGTGTGTGAAAAATCACAAAATATATAATCATTTACACACCTGAAAAACGTGATGGTGCCCCCCGGTGGCCGATTTCTTTCGACCTGTAGGACCGTGAGTCAAACAGGACCAGTGGGTTTCGTTCCGATCGGCCTCTGCTGACCTTGTCCGATAGGTGCTCAAACTTCATTGGCCGATGGCAGCCGTGTTTTTGAGATCCGCAAATGTCCTCATAGACAATCACGGCACCTTGGACAAAGACACTGCATGCCAGTTTTCAAGTCAATCGGACTGACTTGTTGCATAACTATAGCAGTTTTCATGTTTTTTTCATTTTATAGCACCACCAACTGGCCATTTGCCGCATCTTTTTTCACACGACCACAGACTGAGCCTGTAGGTGTTCACCATAAGTTTGGTGAAATTATCTCATTCCGTTCAAGTGTGATAGCCATTTTAGTAAAAGTGTCCATGCCCACTTCAAACGTTTTGGCATGTCTACTATTTTTTTTATAATTATTGACAGACTCCAGAGAATCTTTCTTCACTAGTTTGGTTCTGATTGGGCGAAAAACCTTGGACAAGTTCGCAAAAGTAGTCCAAAATACCTGAAAATTTCACCAGGGTGACGACCAAATCCAAGATGTGCGTTTTGTTAGTTTTGAGCCAAGCATTCCAATGAAGACACTTGAGTCTGCGACTAACGGTTTTGTACTTTTGATTGCTGTAGCGCCACCGATTGGGGCGAGCCTCGGTGATGTTGTAGACGGAGTGGGTGCTACCATCCCTCAAAGTTTCAAGCGTCTACGACTTATGGTTTGGTCTGACAAATCATTTTTGGGCCAGAATGCTGATCCATGAAAAACCTAACAAATACAATATATCTAATAAACAGCCAATCCCATTTCAGCGACTTAATGCATTTAGGCATGCAGACATGAGCCCAAATCAGAGGCTGCATCCTTCGAAGGACACAGACTTCAAAGGCCACGCCTTCGAAGTCCACGAAGGTCGAATTGAGCATTGTTAAATGGGATGATCTAGCCTACGGAGGATTGTTCTTGTTGCCTAGCAACTGTAACAGCTGTCATTAATGAGCAGGCAGTAACATTTGAACTTTCGGACTTTTTTGAAAATTATATTCAACTGACTGAAAACAAACCTGTTCACAACCTGTCTAAATATGTCCACCTTAGTCCATTTATGTACATAATAAAGTGTATAAACAATCTGTAAAGTTGCATCTTGATATGTCAACATTTGAACCGCTTTAAAGTTTTTAAAATACTATTTTATATTTACATTTGCATCGTTAGATATTCGAGTGTAATCTGGCATTTTCTATCTCTCTCTCTCAAAAAAAAAGAAAAGAAAAAAAACCCTCCAGTCATCACCAACGTGTAATGAATCTCGGGATATGCAAGAAATGCTAGATTAATGATCCACTCGTTCTATCCTTTACAGCCCAGGAAACGAAGAACGCATTAGGACATTCTTCGTCGTGCTGCCTTTAAATGCAGTCTTCGAAGGATGCAGCCTCTGAATTGGGACATAGCTATGGTCAAGATGATCTGCTGAAGCTGAAAATAAGCATCAGAATGGAGAAGAAAGGTCATTTAAGTGACTTTGAATGTGGCATGGTTGTTGGTTCCAGACTGGCTTGTCTTGGCTTGAGTATTTCAGGAACTGTTGATCTACTGGGATTTTGAAGAGCAACATCTCTAATGTTTACAGTAAATGGTTGAAGAAAGTGAAACTATCCAGTGAGCAGCAGTTCTGTGGGTGAAAATGCCTTGTGGATGCCAGAGGTCAGAGGAGAATGGACAGAATTGTTTGAGCTGATAGAATATTGGAAAAATATTGTCTGGTCTTATGAGTCTCGATTTCTGCTGCGACATTCAGATGTTAAGATCAGAATTTGACAAAAACAACATGAAACATGGATCCATCCTGCCTTGTATCATCAGTTCAGGCTGCTGCTGGTGTAATGGTGTGGGGATATGCACTTTGGGTCCCTTAGTACCAACTAAACAACACCACAGCCTACCTGAGTATTGTTGCTGACCATGTCCATCCCTTTATGACCACATATACCCATCTTCTGATGGCTACTTCCAGAAGGATAATGTGCCATGTCACAAAGCTAAAATCATCTCAAACTGTTTTCTTAAAACAGGTTACTCAATTGAAAGTCACCAGATCACAACCTCCACAGTCACCAGATCTCAAACCAATAGAGCACCTTTGTGGTGGAATGGGAGATTTGCATCATGGATGTGCATCCAACAAATCTGCAGCAACTGTGTGATGCTATCATGACAGTATAGACCAAAATCTCTGAGAAATATTTTATTATGCCTTGAATCTAAAGAATTAAGGTAGTTCTAAGGAAAAGGGGGTCCAACCCGGTTCTAGCAAGGTGTACCAAATAAAGTGGCAGGTGAGTGTATTTGTTAAAGGGGTCCTATAATGCCTCTTTCACAAGATGTAATATAAGTCTCTGGTGTCTCCAGAATGTGTGTGTGAAGTTTCAGCTCAAAATACCCCACAGATCATTTATTATAGCTTGTCAAATTTTCCTCTATTTGGGTGTGAGCAAAAACACTCAAAAAACGCTCAAAAAACTTTGAGCGTCGTAACTTTGCAGATGTTGTTTATGCTCTAACAGCAACATTACACACTAACTAAAGTTAAAAAAGTGAAATCATAATCAACCACCCCTTTAAGTGGCTTAGAATTATTTATGTTTATTATTTATGCCTATATGATTTTTATTTATTTATTATTTTATGAATTCAAGACATTGACACTGAATTCAATGAATTCAAGACACGGTCATAAAAAGAGGAGACAATGCCTTACCATTTTTTGGTGAGCAAAGTGCAAGTTTAAAGGATTAGTTCACCCAAAAATGAAAATGATACCATCATTTATTCACCCTCAAGCCATTCTAGGTGTATATCACTTACTTCTTTTAGCCGAACACAAAAGGAGTTATATTAAAATGTACCCTGGCTCATCCCAGCTTTGTAATGGGATTGAATGGCGCTCGAGTTTTTGAAGTTCCAAAAAACGCATCCATCCATCGTAAACGTAATCTTTTGGGAAGTTTTTGTGTCCCTAAGCTGCACCCTCAAAGAAAGTGCCACACCCCTTTTGGCTTGTTTATTTTCCTGTTAGCCCTAAGCTCCACCCACCCAATCTCACACCATTTAGGACTCTCTCAGGCTTTATTAGCTGCACCTGTGCCCACAGCTTCTTCCTTTTGTGTTGCATGTGGCTGTACCGTGCAGAGGACTAAGGCTACTGCGAGCCTTAATGCTCAGTTCCGATTTTTGCTCAGATCTTATTTTTTTGTATAGCTGTTCACATTGTTGTTTTAAATGTGGCCAATTTCAGATTTCCAGCGTGAACAGATCATGGTTCTGAACTGACCTGTATGCACAAAAGATAAAAAATGGGGTTGTCAGGTTTTTACCACAAAATCCACTTCTCAAAACTAGTCCAAAACTAGCCCAATCAGGCTCTGTGGGGTATCCCGGTAAAAAATGCATTTTCGGGGGATTAAGTATCGTGTTGGTGCGACGCTTCAACCCACGGAGTTGCAAAACAACCCGTGGCAACAGTGAAAAAGTAACCCCATTCTGCGGGAAAATCGTAGGCTTGGCAACACACACAGCATGCTGTCATACGGAAGTGAACACGGAGGGCAATAAAGTATGCAATGTTTATAGTGTGATCTGAAGCCAGCGAAAGTATGCGCAGATAAGACAAAAGAGAGCAGAGTTTTAAAACTTTTATGATACAAGCTCTCATGTTTTGCCTGTATTAGAGCTGTATCACAAATGGAAGTGGCACAAATCAGAGTTGAAAAGATCAGATTCCATGTGGTTTGTACTGTTGGGGAAAACAGATATGAGTCACATGTGGGCAAAGAAAAATCTGATTTGGGCCACATTTACCTGCAGTGTGAACATTAGCCTTATAGTATGAGTAGATGGCCTCGTGTATTGTTTAAATTAATTTACTGCCTGTGAATTCAATGTAGCATTGGTAGTTAGTTTCTCTGTTCCCTTGCAGAAACCACACACACACAATATCTGCTTGGGTGTGTAATAAAGACTTCTATACCTGAGTTGACTAGACTGGACCTGTTCTTACCGACATCCCCACTGGCTTCAAGCTAGCTATCCATATGACTCCAGTTGGTTAATAAATGCCTTCTGAAGCGAAGTGATGGGTTTTTGTAAGAAAAATCACATGGCAGCAACTTCATGCATTTAGGCAAGTAGACATGAGCTGTGTCCCAATTCAGAGGCTGCATCCCTCAAAGGATGGGGACCGAGCGTTGTTAAATGGGATGATCTATTCTATGTAAGGACCACCCGTCGACCCAAAGAACGGAATCCAATGGCCTGGGCGAAGGTATAATGCGTGTATGTTTTTTCAGTGCCCCATGTGAAGTTCACTTAATTTTTAGAATTTAGTTTCAATTTTACTTTAGCTGCTCGCTTAATCTAACTCCAATTTCAAATTATTATTACTTTTAGATCGTGTTTCCAATTAGAAATTAATCATAACTATTGGTGATGTATCCATTTAGATATTTGATTATTCTGGGTATCCCGTACTTTCAATTGTTTGTTCATTAGGGACCCGATGCCGCACAGAGATACACGCCCCGGGTTTGCGATAATCTCACGGATGCAAATTGGCCAGTCTTATCTTCATTAGAGGTTGTAGGGTTAGCCAATACCTTTTAGTCGGTTGCCTACTGCTCACTCGTACAAAAAGTGTAGTTTATTTACCCTCTTCCATACAACTTGCTAAATCAGTGATAGACAGAAATCAAAAGGTCTTCAGATTAGAACGCTTTAGGACATTCTTCTTCATGCTGCTGTGACGCATTCTGCCTTTAAATGCAGACTGGTTCCAGACTGGCTTTTCTGAATATTTCAAAAACTGTTGATCTACTGGGATTTTGAAGAGCAACCATCTCTAGTGTTTACAGAGAATGGTCGAAGAAAGTGAAAATATCCAGTGAGCAGCAGTTCTGTGGGTGAAAATGCCTTGTGGATGCCAGAGGTCAGAGGAGAAGGGACAGAATTGTTTGAGCTGATAGAAAGGCAACAGTATCTCAAATAACTACTCATTACAGCTGAGTTCTGCAGAAGAGCATCTCTGAATGCACAACATGTCGAACCTTGAAGCAGATGGGCTTCAGCAGCAGAAGACCACACTGGGTGCCACTCCTGTCAGCTAACATCAGGAAATTCACACGGGCTCACCAATATTTTGTCTGGTCTGATGAGTCTTGATTTCTGCCACGACATTCAGATGGTAAGGTCAGAATTTGACATAAACAACATGAAAACATGGATCTATCCTGCCTTGTATCATCAGTTCAGGCTGCTGCTGGTGTAATGGTGTGGGGATATGCACTTTGGGTCCTTTAGTGCCAACTAAACATTGCCACAACTAAACAACGCCACAGCCTATCGTTGCTGACCATGTCCATCCCTTTATGACCACAGTATACGCATCTTCTGATAACATGCCATGTCACAAAGCTCAAATCATAAACTTGTGTACAGCCATTACAGAAAGCCAGTGATAGTTTAAAATATGGATATTTTTCTTAAAAACAAAACAAAACACTGCTTCGCTCCAGAAGACATTTATTAACCCACTGGAGTCATATGGATTACGTTTATGATGGATGGGTGCGCTTTTTGAAACATATTAGGCTTGTTCGAGATGCATCGGTGCTGCACAGACCGATCGGCGTATGACATCAAAGTACCGCGAGAGCGATTGGAGAGCATACGAGTCCTTATGCTTCTGAATCACTCTCGCGGTGCTTTAATGTCATACAGCGCCGATGCGTCTAAATGAGAAAGTTCCCACGAGTTGATGGGTGCTTCTCAAACGGAAGGCTGCATCCTAGCAAGGCTGCGTCCATCCTAGTTCAGTCCTTCCAAGGCTTCCGAGTCCTCCTCAGCATTAAACGCTAGAATGAGACGGTCTAGTAAGTGCGCATGACTACATCACACATGTTCCCGCCCTGGTCACCGTGATTTTCCCAAGTAACACATGTTCCTGGATCAACATATTTTGTTGATCCTGGAACAACATTCCAGTCTGAAAATGTAGTCTTAACCCCTAAACCTAATCCAACCATAACTTATCCCTAAAATCAGAGGGGAAAGACAGGTGAATAACACTGATGTAGAAGCACCTAACCCTGGTTGCAAGCCTAAACTTGACATAAACGGTAAACTTGTCCCTCAAATCTGATTGGTTGATTGTTGAATGTTGTTCCAGGATCAACAAAGAAGGCCGTCCGCGTTCGTGCACCGTCCACATGGCGTAATTTTTGTCATGCGGAGGGCGCAAGCAGGACAGACGAGTCCACTAGGTGGCAATGTGCAGTAGTCGAAGAAGGGTTTCCTCTCCTCGCTTCCTTTCCTTGCATCTTAGCTCCACCCCTTCAGGATGCGAGGGAAGGACGCAAGGAAAAGATGCGAGGATGGAGGAATTGAATCAAGTGAAATTATATCCTCGCTCACTTTAGCGACACTTCAAATCGTCATCAGCTGCGTTCAAGGGATCTGTCCATATGTTGTTAAAGTTTGGTTATTTAAAATATATATAATAAATATTAATAAAGCAAGATGCCCCTTTGAAATATGTGAGATTTAAAGTTTATTTAAACTGCAAAAGTAAAGCATACATTTAAAATATTGTGACAGATATGAAGGGGGAGGAGAATTTATACGTCAGGTTTTTCGACGAGAAAGACTTCCGCAAAGGAAGCACCTGTGTATCCTCGCTCATGACTCCTCAGGAAGCTTTCTCAATCATCGTTCCTCGCAGTGCAATTAGAGAATTGAGATGTCCTTCAAGATGGCCGAGTTCGATTGGTTTCCGGATCATAGGATGGAGGACGGAGGAGCGAGGAAACGAGGAGGGATATTGAGAAGCACCCTGTGAGCTACGCAGAGGACTTTACCCTGAAAGTGCGGACTCAGAGGAAGACTGTGAGGGTTTAGGGTGCCATTTGGGACCAGGCTTAAGTTAACTGAACATGTCCCCTCTTGGTCAACGTACTTAAACCTACTATCCGTTGCCATGAGAGGAAAAAAATATGTTTTAGTCACACAACAACAGTTAGCCTAATGGAAACGCTGTCATTCCGCAATCTTTTTATTTTTTATTTTTATCAACATTTAGGAAATATTGCAAAAGTTTTGCGCAAATCTGTAATATAAACTTGGCTGCTGTTCTATGGGTACAGGCTAACTGAAAAAGTTCAGAAGCAAAGAGCAGAATAAACATATTAATAGTCACATTTTTAAACACCCAATTAATCATTAACGAGGACAGTTCTGAGAAACTTATAGAATAGAAAACAAAATCAAAATAGATTCAATAGGCCTACTGCATGATTATTAACCCATTTGTGCCCAAATATTTCTGAATGATTTCATGCATATAGTCCTATTAATAGTGTCATATGTGAACATGTTCTGCATTTATTTTCCCCAGGTTTTTGTTTTTTTTCTTAAAAAACGTATTTGAATGTGCGGCAACTATAGTTGAATAGTAAAATTTGAATAGGAGGAGAACATTTATGCATCTAACTCAAAATAACTGCTTTCAACAGATCAACAGATGAATCAAAGTCGAAGAACATTCGATGCGAACACAAAAAAGCTGCATCTAGCTTATAATCACTTGAATATGAAAACACAACAAACAACAAATCCGTTTGTTTTAAAGTGTTAGAACATAGGTCAGAACAAAGTGCAGCTGTTAAGTTGCTCCAACAGAGCATTGTGAATCAAAATGTTAAATTATATTGTTCATTAGAAAAAATGACTCCTATATGTGACCCTGGAGCACAAAACCAGTCAGAAGTCGCATGGGTATATTTGTAGCTATAGCCAACAATACATTGTATGGGTCAAAATTATTGATTTTTTTTCTTTTATGGTAAAAAATCATTAGGATATTAAGTAAAGATCATGTTCCATAAAGATATTTTGTAAATTCTCTACCATAAATATATAAAAAATTCTTTTTGTGAGTGGATATACATTGTTAAGGAATTCATTTGGACAACTTTAAGGCAATTTTCTCAATATTTTGATTATTTTTCACCTTCAGATTCCAGATTTTCAAATAGTTTATCTCGGTCAAATGTCCTATCCTAACAAACCATACATCAATGAAAGCTTATATATATATTCACCTTTCAGATGATGTATAAATCTCAATTTCAAAAAATGTCCCCTTTTGACTGGTTTTGCAGTCCAGGGTCACATATAACAAAAAAAATAAATAAAATAATAAATAAATAAATAAATAAATTAACAAATAACAATATATAATAAATAACAACATAAAATATTATGAAAGCAAAAAGCACTTTTCCCCATGATATATGTACTTACAAGTCATTTGCCCACCAGCCACTATAGTTGCCGCTTGGACTAAGTATACAAAAAACTATAGATCTCTTGTAAGATTTGTTTTGTTTGGATGATTCTAGAGACCCTCGTGATTACGTAGATATATATATGTCAACAAAACATTCTTAATATTAACATGAAAATTACTTTTCTTTGGGAGGGTTTGCCTTCGCCATGATTCCTGGAAGTAGGGGTTGGAAGTTGACAGCCTCGTGTCACAGGAAAGAAGTGAATACCTTTTTTTTTGTTCTTGAAATCCTTTATTTGGATGTTTTCTTGCATGTCATTGAGAAATAAAACATGGAAAACATCTAGAAAAATACTTAGAAAAGGAAAATGACAACTATACTCTGCGGCAATAGTTGCCGGTGGGCTTAAATGGGTTAACACTGTAAAAACATAATAAATTAATTTAGGACAAACGATAATGAGTGACCTCCGTCAGTATAAGAGGCTTTATGAAATCTGTCATTTTTATGTATTTACTTTTCTTTCTTTTTTTTTTAGTAAACGCGTTAGTGTCTCCATTTTATGACATCATCATCAATCAAACCGCGCCAACTCTGCTCAAACAACCCATCGGTGCGTTCCAAACGGGATATATCGCTATATTATAGTATATTATATTATATCGATATATTGAAAACAATCATGGCCGCCACATTGAAGGGTCGTTCCAAACCGAAGTGCTCAAAACTGGCCACTTCAAAGGGCCCTTCAGAATGAAGGATTTCGAAGGGGACAACTGATGGACACTTCGGGCCCCCATGATCCTTTGCACAGGGAAGTTGTTTGACGTCACAGAATAGGTACAGGAGGTTAAGAGTTCGATTTTACCTATAAATGTATGTATAGTATTTTTCTATACTGCAATATTTATACGAGTTAGATTCGGTACATTATTATGGTCAAAATGACATTGTACTTCCACAAAAATACTTTACAGCTCCCTTTATCAGTCCATTCATATGTTTCAAATTCATAGACACAATATGTTTAACGTAAAAGACCGGCAGCAGCTTATAATGTTACTACAGTAAATGAATGCATATTAATACAAAGAGTAAACCAGGGGAAGGCGCCTCCTTGATTGTCTCGTTAAGATGACGCTGACCCCTACACCCTTCATCCCTTCAATGCTCTCACTCCGGAGGGTAAACCCTTTGAAGGGATTAGGGCATAGGGATGAGCCCTTCCGAATGGAACGCAGGGCATATCACCAACAAACGGTAAGATTTAATTGTAGAACATCTATTAAACTTTCTCATTTAGTGCACACAACGAAACTTTTGCTAATGAACATTAGTCTACTGTCCTCGTGGATTGCTTTGTTTCTTTTTGTGGAGCTTATTGATTGACTCTCACACTCTAAAAACTGCTGGGTTAAATATGGACAAAACCAGGGATTGGGTTGTTTTCACCCAGCCATTTTTTTCAACCAATTTTGGATTTATTTTTTTAGCCAGCAATATAGTAATATAGTAAAAGGCGTGTTTTTGCTCACCCCCAAATAGGGGCAAATCTGTGGGGTATTTTAAGCT
Source organism: Anabarilius grahami (assembly GCA_003731715.1). Taxonomy (NCBI): domain Eukaryota; kingdom Metazoa; phylum Chordata; class Actinopteri; order Cypriniformes; family Xenocyprididae; genus Anabarilius; species Anabarilius grahami. The sequence goes on from RJVU01054598.1 coordinate 4,015,913, forward strand.
GAAACTTGACCAGACCAGAGACTTATATTACATCATGTGAAAGAGGGCATAATAGGTGCCTTTTAACCCAACCTGCTGGGTTTGTCCATATTTTACCCAGCTTGGGTTTTTTTAACCCAGCATTTTTTAGAGTGCAGTTTGTTGATTCATTTCGCGAACGAGATGTTGACATTTGCAGGATTAAATAAGGTCGAGCTCATTTAAATGTAGAACTACTAAACACAATGCCAAAGCCTGTTTTTATATGAGTTAGAGAGAGAGATGATGTTTAGATGAGTGATGTTGCGCTTCACCTATTCTCCACTAGAGGGTGTGATCAGCACGGGATCAGCTGGCATTTGGTGTTGATATAAAACGACTATGTGTATTAATTAATGTGTAATACTTAATACTTAATACGTCTCTGGATTCTGGAATTAAAGGTGAATAGCCAGGAATGAACTTGGGAGCATATAATTAGGACTTTTCTACATTAAATGTTACTCTGTCTGTCAATATGTTATTAAACACAATATTGGCTTGTTATCTAATATTCATTCATTCATTTGTTTGTTTTCTTGTACAAGACATTGGTGGCACTTAAACATATCTTATATCCGCCATCAAATATGTCTAATAATGTGAATGAGAGTTTTCAGCAGTAGTTCGCAGTCTGCCTGTGACCTTTGACCTTGTTGTGCTGTATTCTCTAGTCACCGCTAGAGGGCACACTCCACTGAAACAAGCGCAGGGCGTTTTCAACCAGTCCAAAGAATCGTGGGAAATCAAACCACATGTACCTGCTGATTCAGCTTAGCTTAGAACTAAATAAAAAGCTGTGAGAATCATTTGTGACATTTAATTTATTTTATAGTTGATCATCATTTGTTTACAGGTACTGTTGAACTATTGACCTATAAGATCTATTAAAATAAGTTATTATTTATTTATTTTAGTATTATTTATATAGGCCTGCTATTACCTTAAAGGGTTAGTTCACCCAAAAATGAAAATCCTGTCATTAATTACTCACCCTCATGTCGTTCCACACCCGCAAGACCTTCATTCATCTTCAGAACACAAATTAAGATATTTTTGATGAAATCCGATGGCTCAGTGAGGCCTCCATTGACAGCAAGATAATTAACACTTTCAATGCACAGAAAGCTACTAAAGACATATTTAAAACAGATCATGTGACTACAGTGGTTCAACCTTAATGTTATGAAGTGACAAGAATACTTTTTGTGCGCCAAAAAACCCAAATAATGACTTTCTCCAACAATATCTAGTGATGGGTGATTTCAAAACACTGCTTCATGAAGCTTCTGAGCTTTACGAATCAAATCAACAGTTTGGAGCGCCAAAGTCACATGATTTCAGCAGTCTGGCGGTTTGATACTCAATCTGAATCACTCACTCAAAAGATTCATAACGCTCTAAAACAGTGTATTGAAATCGTCCATCACTAGATATTGTTAAAAAGTATTTTTTTGTTTTTTTTGGCGCACAAAAAGTATTCTCGTCGCTTCATAACATTAAGGTTGAACCACTGTAGTCACATGACTGTTTTAAATATGTCTTTAGTAGCTTTCTGGGCATTGAAAGTGTTAATTAACTGTCAATGCAGGCCTCACTGAGCCATCGGATTTCATCAAAAATATCTTAATTTGTGTTCTGAAGATGAACGAAGGTCTTACGGGTGTGGAACGACATGAGGGTGAGTAATTAATGACAGAAATTTCATTTTTGGGTGAAGTGTGGCACACCACAAGTCCTGAAAAGTGAAGCCAAAGCGTCTTGATCGCCCCCAGGTGGCTGGATGCAGTATAGGTCATAAACCCCGCCCTCTCCATCTACTGTGGGACGTGAGAAAAACTAAACAATTAAATTACGCGTCAAATACATTGTTCCAAAGATGGTTTCTGTCATTTTAGGCAGTTATCATCACGCTGACCTTAGTTCAAGTGTTCGTTCTTTAAATAAGTTTGTTTTTAGTTCGTTGTCTGATGCTATAAAAACAAGATTTGACGTCATGATTGACAGCTGAGATTGACAGCTTCTCTGCAGTCGCCGAAGCACCAACATACTTTTTTCTGGATCTTCGGAAGGAAATCTGTGCTTTAATTTTAATTCCTACATTTCCAGAACTGTTTATTTCACAAGGACACAATGTGTTGATCTGCAGTGAACTGTATTCACTGATTCTGCGGGAGTGTGGGCGGGGCCTTGATATCTGCAGACTCCACCCTCGAGATGTCAGCCATGTTGGCACACTGGCGGCTTCACGTACTACAGTGGAAGAGAGTGAAGGTGCGGCGTCCATCTTTTTTGGTATTAATATTTTGAATTGGCTTTTATTTTTTGTTGTAATTTTTAAGTTTTAGTCATTTTGTTATATACTTTTGTTATTTATATAATTTTTTTATATTTCTATTTAGCTTTATTTCTTTAGTTTTAGTAGGCTAATTTTAGTACTTATATATAGCTTATATATCAGCTTAATGTCAATTACAGAAATTGATTTTTAATAGTTTTACTTTTAACAATAACAACATTGGTGATATTATGTGACTCCTGGGATTGGAATGATGTAAATCTACTTTCTAAATGGACTGTAGTAGAAACCCTGTGTTTAATAATTCATTTTATTTTGTATAATATTATACATTATAGATAAAATATTTTTTAAACATTGAGATATATGCTCAATCATAATGTTAATAATATAATGTTACTGTATATATGGTAGTATATCACAGTGGAGTTGTATTGGGGTATGACACCGTATACTGTGACAAATCACGTGTTTGTGTTCGGATTGCATTGTCTGTGCTCAACTCGGCTGTTGTATTTTTGTATTTGTCTATCGCTTTCTCATTTACGGACGAGGCGGGTGCGCTAGAAGCACACATTGTCCTCTCCCGGGCCAGACGGTATGCAGACGGGCCGCTAAAGGCAGACATTGATCCAGAGCTCTGCTGCAGTCTTTTAAACTGATAGGCCTTCAGCACCACACATTCAGAGTGAGAGAACTGTGTTTGCCTTCGCATCAGAATTGATGTCCTTGCCTCTAGAAGTGTATGTTGACCAGTGTATGAGTGTGAGACTTTGCATGGGTAAATTCGATTGTTTCTCTTTGAAGCATGTGTTACCCTTGCTTATGTAAAGTGTGTTAGTGACTTGTGAGCTAATTTGTCTTGTCCTGCTGTTGCTTTCTCTCTCTCTCTCTCTCTCTCTCTCTCTGTCTCTCTCTGTCTTTCTCGGTCTCTCTGCGCTGAAGGAAGGAGGTTATCCTTAAACTTATTAGTGCAGGTGCAGTGCATTGAAAATCCATTCAGTGCTGCTGTCACAGCAATTCTGTTCCATTGAATTAAGTGGGGTCAATCCAGCAAATCAAAAGATTACACTGGGCTCTATAAAGAGCAGGATGACACAAACATACTCTCACATGCAAACACTGAACTCTCTCAAATACACTACAGACTAACTGAGTGAATAATGCCTTTGGTGGTTATGACAGCAGTGTACCTGTAGTAATTTGTGTGGATGTAGAGAAACAGTAACACTTTTGTTCAATACAGTGACCTTGAGCATAAATGCTCAGCTGACCAGAAAGAAGCAGAATAATCAGACAAAAGCTTTGTATTTTGTGTTTTGGATAGTCCACCAGAAACTGAAGTTTTGTCATTATTTACTCATCCTCATGGTGTTTTTTATGCCATCACTGATAATCTTGACCACAATCCCTGCATGGGAGGCTGATGTCTAGAAAATAAATAAAATAATAATAATAACAAATAAATAAAATGCAATATTATTAAAGCCACTGATGTTAAATAATAATATTTATCAGTAATGATAATCATAATTTAACATTTTTTGAATGAATGTTGTGTAAAATAAGTTTGATAAATAAGTACTATTTTTGATTTGTATTAACATTATATTAGCCATTTGTCACCCGGCTCTAGATACTGATTTCAGCACTGGCTATTAAACTACTATTCAAAAGTTTGGAGTCAGTAAGATTTTTTTCCTGAAAGAAGTCTCTTCTGCTCACTGAGGCAGCATTTATTTGATCAGAAATACAGTGAATATGTGAAATATTTTTCAAATGTAATTTATTCCTGTGATGGTAAAGCTGTATTTTCAGCATCATTACTCCAGTCTTCAGTGTCACATGATCCTTCAGAAATCATTCTGATATGATGATTTGATGCTCAATAAACATTTATGATTATTATTAATGTTGAAAATAGTTGTGCTGATTAATATTTTTGTGGAAAATGAGATCCACTTTTTTTTCAGGGCTCTGATATCAAACAGCATTTGAAATCCTTTGTTACATTATAAATGTCTTTACTGCCACTTTTGATTAATTTAATGCATCCTTGCTAAATAAAAGTAATCTNAAAAAAAAAAAAAAAAAGAAAGTACAGATCCCAAACTTTTGAGTGGTCGACCCTTACTCACATGAAACAATTAATCCGCAAAGTAACAATCATTAGTACAACTGTTGGTTGTTTACAGTGTTTTTGCAGATTGGAGCATCTTGGAACATTAATCTAGAATTCATATGCAGCCATTCACAGGTTTGTGTGTGTGTGAGTGTGTGTGTGTGTGTGTGTGTGTGTGTGCTGCTGTTTCAAAGGCTCTGAACACATTTTAGTGGAAACTATTTGTTTTGTACATTAACCAAGGTACTGTAGTTGAGTGTAAACACTTCTCTCTATAAAGACAAAGGCGTGGAGATGTTATTCAGCTATAACAGCATGTTGATCTGTCTGAGTGTGTGAGTACACTGTGACCTTTAGGACCGCACCGTCAGCACAAACATCCACCTGTCTGATTATTGCCCGTCATTTCCTGAAACGAATGTGTTACACTCCGAGAGCGGTTTGAAGGACGCCGTGTAGCATGTGTGTTTGTCTTGTAATTCTATAACTGTCCATCCATGTATATGTGAATAAATCAGGNTGTGTGTGTGTGTGTGTGTGTGTGTGTGTGTGTGTGTGTGTGTGTGTGTGAGAATGTTGGCTGAGCTGGTTTAATTAATTCCTGGTCCTGGCTCATTGATCCTGTGCTAATTCAAGTCTGTTCACACATATTTATGTGCCTGCCGATAGTGCAAATGAAACAATTATTATTACTAAATGATTTTATTAGATTCTACTTTCTCTGTGTGTGGTTGTGTGTGAAATATGACATATATATTTCATAATATTAACTTTTTTTTCATGGCGTTTAGTGTTTAAAAAGTAACAGTGGCTCCTGAAGAAGTTTTGAAACATGCTGGATGTTGCTTGGCTCATAGCTCATGAATATTAATAAGGTTATCCTGAAATATGATCTTGGTAACACTTTACAGTAAGGTGTCATTTGTTAACATCGGTTAATGTATTAACATGAACTGAGCACTAATCTTTGTTCATGTTACTAAAAAAATACAGTTCCTCATTGTTTGTTCATGCCAGTTCACAGTACATGAACTAATGTTAACAGATATAACTTTTGATTTACAGAAATTAACATTAACTATAAATTCTGTATAGTTCATTCTCCAGGGCTCTACGCTAACATTTTTCTCAAATAAAAAAAAATGAGGAGCACTTTCTGATCAATAACAGACATTAACTTCCCATTACAGGGCAATATTTGCCCCTTTAAATTAATTTCCTGGGGTATTTGTACCATTATAAGAGCAATTTTTCTAGTCTTATTAAATGTATGCATCATATTTAATCAATTTCTTAAATTAAAATAGAACATTTATTTTTAAATGTTAAACAATAAATTACAACAATAAGACCCAATCAGGCTGTGACCAATCAAAAGAAATCATCCAAAAATCATTTTGCACAGCAGAAGAGGCACAGCTCCACCTGAAGGGGTTAATTAGACATTTACATGAAGCTCGTGGGTAAATAATGTTGTACGAATGTTTTTAAATATAACTTTGAATTTAGAAATATGTAAAAAAAAAAAAAAAAAAAACTTTAAAAGTTTTACTGTTTTTACTTAAAATATTAATGTAAAGTGTAAATATGAAAATAAAACAGCCAGTAGTTGGCGGTAAATGTGCGAGTCATTCTGCTTGGAGACGCGCAACAGCTCTGGTGTGGCTTTTTGAAACTATTTTCACAAAATAGAGCAAAAACAGACAGTATTGTGGCTAAAATGTTGCCACTTAATATCAGCTTGTTTATTGGACTTCAGTCAGATCAGTATCACATTTGCAATCATGCCAGGAGTCTAATCGTGTGATACTTGCTGCGATCACAGAGTTACTGGTGTTCAGCAGAAACACCGGTTATATCACTTGCCCACGTGACCTCACTTTTCTGAATGACAAGATGGGACGAAGATTTGGTTGAAAAGCGCATAATTAAGCGAGTTTGTCATTGGGCTGGTTTCACAGAAAGGGCCTAGATTAGCCAAGATTAGGCCTTAGTTCAATAAGAACATTTAAGTTGCTTTAATAAATGTGCCTTAGAAAAAAACATCACTGGTGTGAATCTTGAGACAAAATATTGGCTAATATTATTGGCTTCCACATTTTCATTATAAACATTTTTTATGGGTTTTAAGGTTTGAAATTATATTCTGTGTGCTTTAAATTGTATTTTAGCACAGAATATTTCTTTAATTGTTTCTAGAAAGAAAGAAAGTGACAGAATGGAGGAGAGGAATGGAACACTTTGTCGTCTAGTTGGCAGAGTTGTTGTGAGTTTGGATCAGCGCCCAGTGACTTTACCATCAAGTGTTTCCAAAATTAGCCTCTCGCTGAATTTTCCATAATCCAGTTGACTTTTCTTTTCTTCCCTTTCCTCTTTTTTTACCTCTTTTCTTCCTCTCTTTGGCGTTCAGACAGGAGTAAATCACTGATAGCATTGTTTATTCGTGATGTCTCTGTTGCTTCAGCACCGTATTCACTAACAGAATTAAGTAAATCTGCAGTAAACATGACCAAAAACTGAATTCAGTTTGCACTGCAGTTTATCCTGTAAGCCGGTTCTGAGTGCAAGGTGTACTTGTGAAATGTACTTGTGCTGAAATATCACTCACACGAGCAACACGTGTTTATTGAATTTGTCTCAAAACAGCATTGTCATCTTCCAGTAATTCACAAAATGCTGCCAATGTTCTGAAATGATGGTTCTGTTGAGAGGAGTGTACTGCTGCAGAAGAAACTCAAACCATTCATCCTGCTCTGCTTTCAATCCCACAGTCCTTACTGTACACCTAGCTCCCATAGAGAATGAACTGGAAAACCCGGCTCACTTTGTTCCAGTGGACACACTAGCCTTTTTAAGAAGTAGATTGGATTCCCAAATAAGAAAGGCCCAGTGGAACAGTCCTTCTGAAATGGCACGACTGATGTGACATTCCTCTCAACATCATCAGAAAGCTTCACAAACATGAAGTTGGTCCTGTTCATGAGACTTTATAGCAAAACACAAGAAGAGCAAAATTGCTCTGTGGTATTCAAATCATATTTTGTTAGATAAACATGAATATATCTGCATATTTCTAACTGTATTGATAATGTGTTTGCAGGAGTTGCAAATTAAATATTAACTCTCTCTCTTCTTTTAGTTCTTCTTGTCCTCGGGCTGAACTAATAGGCAGATGGCCACAGTCGCTCCACCATCAGTCTCCCGGATGGATGAGTGGAAGTGGCTGCTCTCAGACACGGAGTGGAGGGTAAGACTAAAGTTGTCCTCTAGGCAAAATTAAGTAAATCAACACAAAATTGTTAAATTTTCTCACAAGATTGGGTTGAGTAAATGGAAATTCTGCCCCCTTTGCAAACAAATAATAATTACAAGTTTAACATGCTTATTTGCATATTTACGGTGTCAGTTTCATTGATTGTACAAACGCTGCATGCAATCTGTTAAAGGCTCTAGCATTGTACATATTATATATCGCCGACTATGGGTGTAATGATACATCGTTATATCAAGATATTGCAATATAAAAATGTGACGATATATATACAGGTCCTTCTCAAAAAATTAGCATATTGTGATAAAGTTCATTATTTTCCATAATGTAATGATAAAAATTAAACTTTCATATATTTTAGATTCATTGCACACCAACTGAAATATTTCAGGTCTTTTATTGTTTTAATACTGATGATTTT
>RJVU01054598.1:4024298-4058899 GCA_003731715.1 Anabarilius grahami
TTTTTTGAGATAGGAATTTTGGGTTTTCATGAGCTGTATGCCAAAATCATCAGTATTAAAACAATAAAAGACCTGAAATATTTCAGTTGGTGTGCAATGAATCTAAAATATATGAAAGTTTAATTTTTATCATTACATTATGGAAAATAATGAACTTTATCACAATATGCAAATTTTTTGAGAAGGACCTGTATGATGTAAACGATGTGATTCGCGATGTAGAGTTAGTTTTATCCAAGACTCAGCTTACTGTATTTATAAGGTATAATTCACCCAAACATGTAAACTCATCATCATTTACTCACCCTCATGTCATTTCAAACCTATAAGATTTTCGTTCAACTTCCAAACACAAATGTTACTTTTCAAAGGGGGTGCACTCATTTATGCTGAGCACTGTACGTGCATACTGTAGTAAACACAGACGTTTAAATGCTTGTGTGATGCGTGAAAACAACATGAGAGTGAGTAAATACGGAATTTAAAATTTTAGCTTTCTTGCTATTAGAACTGTGATTGATTGCATTGATCATCTGAAGTGCATATGTGCTGCCGGAACGACACAAACATAATTTAAATCACCATGTCACATTTAGTTTTGGTAGTATGATTATTCAAATAGTTTTAGATGCTTTATTCTTATAAGTATAGTGCATTAATTGCGGGAGAGGCTGTGCACGCTTGGCTCGTCTGCCTAAAATATCCAACAGCTGTGTCCCAATTCAGAGGCTGCATCCTACGAAGGCCAGTTGCTTCACCACGGCATGACAAAGGCTGTCCCAATTCGAAGGCTCCTTCAAATGCAGCCTCGAAATGTGTCCTTTGTTTCCCGTGAAATGGATACAACAGATGGATCCTATCCCAGAATTCATTGCACGCCAGTGACGACAGGATTTTTTCCGAATGACACTTTTAAACGCAACTATTGGGTTTCAGCTTACTGAAATATCTAATGTAAAAATAATAATTAAAAAAACTTTAAAGTGGTTCAAATGTTGACATATCTTACTAAGATGTTAGTAGTTTATAGATATGTAGTTTATACTCTTTATTGAATACCGAAATGTACCAAGGATGAACATATTTAGACAGTTTGTGAAACCTGTTTTGTTTTCAGACAATTTAATATAACTTTCAAAAAAAAAACAACAGTTCAAACATTTCTGTCACTCATCAAGGGAGTTTCAGTGTCAGTACTACGTTAAACTACTATATATAATGTTGAATATAATGTATAATAATGCAATGGGGGAATATTTGTGGGTCCTGATAATAATAAAATTAAAATAATATTAATTTTATTTAATAATAATAATATCTCTCTTCTTTATTTTGGCTTAAAATATCACAATAGTATTGTGTATCTCGATTTGTTTTGAATCGTGACATTATTGTATCGTTTCTACACCCCTAGGGCTGACTGTACTATCACACTTATCCTGAATGGACTTTAAAGGTAAGAATGAAATGGTTTATTTTTTTTCCTCTCAAATGCTGAAACTGTTTATACAACACGTGATGTTCCAAACCTTGTGAATATGAGGCATTTGATTGGTTGTCGATTGTTAAGCATCTAGTAACACTGCAACGTTTCACACTCCACACGACAAAAATGCTCTTTAGTCTTAGTCACATTTTAGTCATTTTTGTTATTCATAATTTAGTCTAGTTTTAGTCGACGAAAAGTCATTGCATGTTCGTCAAGTCTTGCAAAGATTAAGTAAAACGTGTTCTTCTATCAGAAAAGCTCGGATTGGGGGTTTACATTTTGGAAATCTGGCCACCGTAAGCATGAACGCTGGTAAAACAGTCTGTAATATTTTGTCTCCTTTATTTGACAAAAACAAAAAGTGATTTCAAAAGAGTGATTTTGGTAAAGTTTTTAGTCTTTTAGCCACATTTCAGTCAGTGATATTGCACGTGTTGATTTAGTCACAGTTCTCGTTAAATGACATTGGTGTCGTCTCTCTAGTCTTAGTCATGGAAAAAAGGTTGTTAACGAACATTTTTCGTCATAGTTTTCGTTAACGAAATTAACCCTGGTTTCGAACAACAATAATCTGGGGTTAAGCACAGTGCGTTACGATAACCTGGTGTTAAAGCCCTTAACTTGTGCACCAGCCACATANCAACACGTGATGTTCCAAACCTTGTGAATATGAGGCATTTGATTGGTTGTCGATTGTTAAGCATCTAGTAACACCGCAACGTTTCACACTCCACACGACAAAAATGCTCTTTAGTCTTAGTCACATTTTAGTCATTTTTGTTTTTCATAATTTAGTCTAGTTTTAGTCGACGAAAAGTCATTGCATGTTCGTCAAGTCTTGCAAAGATTAAGTAAAACGTGTTCTTCTATCAGAAAAGCTCGGATTGGGGGTTTACATTTTGGAAATCTGTAATGTTTTGTCTCCTTTATTTGACAAAAACAAAAAGTGATTTCAAAAGAGTGATTTTGGTAAAGTTTTTAGTCTTTTAGCCACATTTCAGTCAGTGATATTGCACGTGTTGATTTAGTCACAGTTCTCGTTAAATGACATTGGTGTCGTCTCTCTAGTCTTAGTCATGGAAAAAAGGTTGTTAACGAACATTTTTCGTCATAGTTTTCGTTAACGAAATTAACCCTGGTTTCGAACAACAATAATCTGGGGTTAAGCACAGTGCGTTAAGATAACCTGGTGTTAAAGCCCTTAACTTGTGCATCAGCCACATAATAGCAGCCTCGTCGATTCAATCACTGATGACTTCCTCCTTTCATATTGTTTGTGTTCTCCCTGAATTCATCAGTATCATTAGGTCCATATTAACGCGAAGCTGGAGTCTCTGCATAATCGAACTCACATAATGTATTAAATTTGGTGCTGGAGATCTATCCAGATTGAAATTGATGAGCTTTAGAATTGCTCTGGCTGACTGATGGAGTCAAACTGCTGTGGGTGAGCGTGAAGTCATAAATCTCAGTATGAACCACATCACTGTGGCTTTACGGCGGGTTCAAACTCAATTGATGTCTGTTGGAGAGAGAAAGAGAACTATGATAAAAATAAATCATGATGTTTTGTGTCACACAAACATAAAAAACCTGAATACAATCACAGTACAAGAAGAGAGACAACATATCAATGCGAACTGCCTGTTTGTGTGTGCCACCTGTCAGCGAGAGTGTGTCTGAAGAGGATGAGCTGCGGCAGACGCTGTATCCGTGATGCGGTGTGAGGAATGGGAAACAGGGAGAGTAATGGGAGGAATTTCTCCAATTTGGCTCCCTATTGATTTCTGCTTCTCTTCTTCCCCTGTCCTCTCACAGTCGCATGGCAAGAAAACCACTAACATACAAGACGTCTCCTGGTTATGGGTGTGTTGACATGAGCCGAAGGGAAAAGACAATGAGGCCGTGAGGAAGTTGTAAAACAGGCTGACGTGAGCATTAAGTTAATTTATCGAGTTAATTGTCTCAAAAAGAAAAGGTTCAGCCATAGGCCCGTTCCCTCAAGGAAGAAAGTGGAGCCTGTTAAAGCGTCCGTGTCAGCAGTCTTGTGGTAAAACTGCTAAAAGAGTGGGTCAGTTTAAAATCTTGATTAATTTATCATTAGATTAGCGAGTGTGATGCGCATGGGTGACAAAGTTTAAACACACACCGTGACCCGCTGCGGGTTTGAATCCCTGCCCAGGTCTGGAGAAACTCGATTGGTAATTTTCAGAGTGGGTGAGCGGATCACGGCTAATAAAATCAGCAGTTCTCAAAGCCATTACACCGAGGAATCTGAAGGAGAAAGTGCGGACCTCTTGATCTGGATGTTTCCTTGAAGGTAATGATCAATATTAGGGAAAGAAGGTGTATGGCTGCCTTCATCAGTTTTGTTTTGTAAGTCTGTGATCGGCAAGTCTGCTGTCACTGGTGTCTAATAGTAAATGGGTACTGTAATAATTAGAAGTTGCTCAGGGAAATTGGAAGTAAAGGATGAACTGTCAGTTTAAATTTCTTTTAAAGTCTTGGGTTGGGATCTGTGAGGGGATTAAACAGGTTGGCTTTACTTGACTTGATTCCTTATCTCAATCTCGATATCCCAGAGTTCCTCACTCCTCGTCCTGGACAGCCATTTCCTGCAAAGAGTTGCTGCGTTCACGCCATGTCGTAGTTACTGTAAATTCAAGATGACAGCATGTGATGTTCTTCTCTGAGCTGAATTATGCACTCCTTTGGCAACACGATCAGTGCCTCAATGAATCTGCAGCAGTCAGAAGTAGCTCTCAGAAAATTACAAGTTGTAAGGACTACGAGGACGTGAACGCACCTTTTAGAGTACGTTTACCCGACAACGATATGCTTAAAACGGAGAAGTTTTCCAACAGACTACACTATTGTCAAAACGATCCCCATTCATATGAATCTGTGAAAATGACTAAAAACGCTGTATTCTGCTGGCAGGCCGTTAGATGGCGTTAAAACGCTACAGATTGATCATGTAATGCGCATGTGCATGACGTCATCGCTTTCACAGATTCGCGTTTTTGTTGTTTAAACGGAGGCCGTTTTCAAAAGTTTGTTTGAAAACACTGTTGTCGTGTAAATGAATGACCAAAACACACAAAAAGTTTTCAGTTTTTAGTTGAAAACGTGTCGTGTAAGGTGCGGCCCCTTAGTTCTGACTCTAATGAAAAGCACTTGAATCAACTAATCAATTTCTTTGTGTTTTCTTGAAAATTACAGCCAGCGTTGAGGAACCCTGCTTTAGTATGTGCTAAATTTGATTTTGCAGTACTAGAGGAAAATCATCTAAACCCTTTTAAATATCCACTCAACTCAGTGCCAGAATCCCACTTTATCATGCTGTAGATAGGAAAAAATGCTTCCCTCTTGACATAGTAGTTATTTTAAAGGTTTTTATTGGGAAAATGCTGTCTATGTCTCTGTTTCTGTTATTAAATATTACAGAAATAACGTTTTTGAAGAACAAATACTGAAAACATTAACAGCATATGTAATAATAATAAAAAATAATTAAAAGGGCATGTTAAAGTCTTTATTAAAGAAAGCAATGAAATTTGACTTGTATTGTGCTACTATTTTCTGTCTCCTTTCTGTGTTACAAAATACATAAAACATGTTATTAATAGAAAATGACTGATGTGTGAAATGAAATTTAAATTGAGTGTAAATAGTGGTGCTTCAGGTACTGTTTGCACCAATTATACACTACCTTCAAAAAGTAGAAGATAGTTGTTATTAATTGTAATAATATTTCACAATATTACTGTATTTTGACTGAATTTTAGATCAAATAATTGCAGACTTCTTTCAAAAACATTATATAATCTTACTTTATAATTGTAGTGGACATAAAAATAGCGTCTTGTTTGCAATAAGTGCAAACAGTGATAGATGCTATTTACACAAAGTGTAAATAGAATATGATATAATGATAATAATATGATAGTTGTACTAAATATCTGAGCAGTAGTGTGCGATGTTGGGCAAGATTAGCTATTGCACACAGTGTAACTGTGTAGAACTGCCTATAAGAAAACTGTGATCTCTCTTTATAAAATTGATGGGACTGTTGAAAAACAGCATTTACTCTCTATTATGACCTTCAAAACAACATCAAGATTGTTTATAATCACATACCTCCATCTGTCTTTTTTGTCTTCCACATTTTTTCTCTCACGTTGTGTGTTGTTATTGGTGATGATGTTCCTCTCATAATTCACCAAATGAGGCTGCTTCCTTCTGCACAACTGATATTTCTTTGCACTGTTGGGATAGTCAAGAAGTGTGTGTGTGTGTGTGTGAACTGACGTCTGTGTTTGGTCTCTGTCTTGTCCTTTATTTCACTGCTAAATGGGCCTCAGATTGTATATGTAAGGTTTGTTTCACCCTGAAGGCACAAACAGCACATATGAGCAGCAGCTCTATTCTCTAAACACACTCTCTCTGTGGCTGTATGTACAAATACTCGTGTAGTACAATTAAGATTCAAGATCAGATTTGAGAAGTGTGTGTGTGTGTGTCAGTGGCAGAGAGCAGCTGGTGTGTGAAGGAGGATGGAGACAGAGGATAGGCAGCATTAGAGGAGTGGAGTGGCAGAATTTAGTGCTTGGTTACTTCACCATCTCTCTCTCTCTCTGCTCCTCGTTCCTTTAGGGTCCTGTTCTCTCTCTCAGAGAGGGGGTGAGAGTGAGAGCAGTGCTGATCCATTTTTTTTAATACAGTGCCCAACCTCTATAATGCAGCGCTGTGTAACTGCAGTTTATAGAGCTTAACCATGCAACTCCAAAACCTTCAGGAAATTTACCTTACAAAGGCCAATCAGAAACAAGGTCATGTTGTTACAGAAGTCAGTGTGTTGTTGCTTTATTTATTTTATGCGTACAGAATATGTGGATGTATGTACAGTTTGTGTGTGTTTGTTCAATTAGGGCTGTCACTAACAAACATTTTGGTAATTGAGTAATCAGTCTAATATTTTGGCGAATAATCAAGCAATCTGATTGTTTTTTTTAATACAAATAAGTGAACAATAACCATTAAAATGACTTAAAATACACAATGAGGCAATAATAATTGGTTCAAATAAAGTATCAAAAGCAAGTAATCATATGGTTTTATTGAACAACACTGTTAAAATACATAATGGAATATACATCATATAAACATAATTAATGTATGTACATTACATAATATAACAACTGCCTGGAGAGGGCGCCAACGGCCTGGTGATTGTTGTTGTTACAGAGCATTATTAAATCCTTGTTTAAAGGGTTAGTTGAAATGAAATGTGTGAAATTTCATGAAATTTCTGTCATTAATTACTCACCCTCATGTCGTTCCACACCCGTAAGACCTATATTCATCTTCGGAATACAAATCAAGATATTTTTGATGAAATCTAGAGGGTTTTTATCTCCTATAGAAAGCAACAAAATTATCAAGGTCCAAATTCAAGGTCCAGAAAAGTACTAAAGACATTCAACGTGACTACAGTGGTTCAACCTTAATGTTATGAAGCTACAATAATACTTTTTTGAAATTGTTGAATAAAGTCATTATTTTAGTTTTGTTTTTGCGCACAAAAGTATTCTCGCCTCATAACATTAAGGTTGAACCACTGTAGTCACATGACTATTTTAATGATTGTCTTAACGAAGGTCTTGCGGGTGTAGAACGACATGAGGGTGAGTACTTAATGACAGAAATTTCATTTTTGGGTGATCTAACCCTTTAATATTGGCCAAACAACATTTAATTTTTCTTTTCTTTTATTATTTTTTTGTATTTCTCAACATAACGATCCCAAACACACTGCACATGCAACAAAGTTGTGCACAATTAAAGTGTTCAGCAGAAGAAAGAAATTCATTCAGGTTTGGAACAGTAAATGATGACAGAATATTCATTTTTGGGTGAACTGTCCCTTTAAGTGTCGTCCTCAGTCCCCTGACCTGAAAGCCATTGAAACCTTTGGTAAATTATAAACCTGAATTATGATAAATCATACAGGAATGAAGCTCAACTTTGGGAAGAACTTAAGGAGGGTTGGAAAGAAGTTAAGTATGACACATGCGCAAAGTTTAGTGAGTCAATGCCTGCTGTAATAAAAACAAGGGAGAACCAACAAAATATTAATAGCTGATTACATTGTAGTCAATTCTTTAATATGCCTTTTTTTCATAATACAAAAACCCCCATACTTTATTATATCCTGGAGTTTACCTTTCTTGACAAATAATTGTCATTTTAATCCCTTAAGGTTTTGTGTATTCTTCACAATATCTACTCATATTTTGATTTGTTTAACAGAACCTGAAGTGATCCAAATGTTGTGCAAATATCCCCTCCGGACGCCACTAATGTACATATCTCTGCATACACATGCAAGTATTTGAACAGTTTATTCACACATAGGTGTCAAAATTAGTCATTTAATAAAAAAAATAAAAAAAAGTTAAAGTAAACCACTACCACTTGCCACTTACTATGAACATGTATATTAACGTTTGGCAACCAGAAACTTTTTTCCTTCTTTTAAAACAATATATCCTTTTTTAAACATTTGTTCTTTTTACAAACTTATATATATATATATATTTTATATTTTGCTTGAAAAGTATGCTTGTGCTATCTCAGATTTTACATTCAACCTCAAATGAATTTCCTGCAAATCTTCTGGATTTATCTCCCTCAGTCTCTATCACTCTGTTCTCTCATTCTCTGTATCTTTTTCTCAGTATTGTCGTTTGGCTGCTGCATAGTTCACCCTGTGTCCCTGCCAATGTCACTGTCCCGTTCTTTAGCGTTCTCTCTCTCTCTCTCTGTCCCGCTCTGTCTCAGGGGATGCTTTGTCTGTGGCGGTCGGCTGAAGGACGTAACGTGGTGCTCTCTCTCTCTCTCTCCTGGAGTCTGGAGGATCTGTGTGTGTGTGTGTGTGTGTGTGTGAGAGAGACACATGATTCTCTGCTCTGTCAGGACCAGCTGTAGATGTACAACTCCATGATTGCATTAGACATAGTCAAGAGGGTTAGTTTTCAGCTGTGTGTTGTGATGTGACAGGCAATAAACACAGGCTCAGCAGCAGGTTTGTGTGTTATAGAGATGTCGGCATTTGAAGAGCCTTATGTTGTCAGGTGCTGTGTGTTGTCTCAAAGTTGCACAGAAGTTTGGTGTTGACCTCAGTAGTAAGGTTGAATTTTTATTAGGGGAAAAAAGTTATTTTTTGTTGTAACATGGGATAGAAACACAAGAGGGTGGTGGAGGAGAGAAAAGTATATAGGAGCTAATTATCCTCTTTATAGAATGTTTGAATGTGCATTTCATTAGTGGCTATAATCACATCTGTAATTGAGCCAGGTGGAAATATATAAATATTTAACTGTTTTCTGTTTTAATATATTTTAAAATGTAATTTATTCCTGTGATCAAAGCTGTATTTTCAGCATCATTACTCCAGTCTTCAGTGTCACATGATCCTTCAGAAATCATTCTGATATGATGATTTGATGCACAAGAAAAAATTCTTATTATTTATCAATGTTGTGGTGTTTAATATTTTTGTGGAAATATTTATTTTTTTATTTTTTTCCCCAACAGGATTCTTTTAGTAGAAAGTAAGTTCAAAAGAACAGCGTTTATTTGAAATGGAAATCTTTTGTAACATGAATGTCACTTTTGATCAATTTAATGCATCCTCGTTGAATAAAAGTATGAAAGGGTTAGTTCACCCAAAAATGAAAATCACGTGACTTTGGCGGTTTGATACACGCTCTGAACCACTGATTCAAAACAAAAGATTCGTAAAGCTTCATGAATCAGTGTTTTGAAATCGCCCATCACTAGATATTGTCATAAAGTCGTTATTTTGGTTTTTTTGGCGCACAAAAAGTATTCTCGTCGCTTCATAACATTAAGGTTGAATCACTGTAGTCACATGATCTGATTTAAATATGTCTTTAGCAGCTTTCTGGGCATTGAAAGTGTTAATTATCTTGCTGTCTATTGAGGCCTCACTGAGCCATCGGATTTCATCAAAAATATCTCAATTTGTGTTCTGAAGATGAACGAAGGTCTTGCGGGTGTGGAACGACATGAGGGTGAGTAATTAATGACAGAAATTCATTTTTGGGTTAACTAACACTTTAATTTCATTCAAAAAACTAAAATCTTACTGACCACACACTTTTGAATGGTAGTGTTTTGCTTTTGCTTTTATTCTGAGTTACAGAAGCTGTATTTGGTCTCCCCTAAATCTCCTTTATTTTCACATTAAGCTAATCCCTAATTAATTAATGTGGACTCCAATTACTATTCAATTACTCTAGCATGCAACAAAGCGTAGGAGTTGTACTAAATTACACTGCAGCATCATGCAGACCACACTGAGAGGCTAACGGAGGTTAATCACAGTAATAGAATTGACAGAGGGAAAAGTTAATGATGGTAATTAAAGCAGGTGAAGAGAAAATCATTTTTGTATTTACCTCTGTTGGTTTCAAACACACTTTTGCAGGATTTACATATAGTAGCCTTTTTGTTTACCTGCTATTAACATGAGATCACAGCAGGCTATTTATAAAATCAGCGCCATGTACTTGAAGTCCTGGCACCGGGACGGTCTCATGGGTACAGTACTTAACCCCAAATGACTGCAGGGTAGAGTAAGACTCTATAAACCCCTGTAACACTAGTACATGTTTGTTTATAGCTTGGGGATGTCCTCAGAATTGACGAAGCTGTCATGAAATGAATTAACAGACACTTTAAAGACAAGAACAATAACTACAAAGATAACTGTAATGTCCACACCACCGCACAAACACTCTGTTTATTATAAGCGTGTGCTGCAGGTTTTATCGTCAGGCTTTTGGATCCTATTTAAGAACCACTGAGTAATCTACACAGATTTATTATTTCATTAAACCACCTCCTACATGACTCTCCATGTATCTACAGTAATGCTGTAGATTTTCTGCTGAATGGTAAAAAACTTTGCAGAAATTGGGAAGTTTCCCCGTCCTAAAGTGACATAGAGTTATGAAACCACTATGTTCCTTCCTTCAAATATAAGAGGACCCAATGCAATCAAACTGCCCATGCTGTTGTGATGATGACTGGAGCGTTTGACCATTGCCACATCAGCAACTTTGCCCTATTTCATTGGCTGCACTTGAAAAGTTCTTTTGCTTCATGTTTCCCAGTAGACCCAGTGATGTAATGGCCAATCGGAAAAATTATTTTGATTGAATGGGAGACGCCGCTCAAGATATTTGGTCCCTGAGCTAAATGCGAACGCTTGCCTGTACTGTCCGATGTTTTGAGTGACCCAAAAGCATTCATTTTGGGCTAAACCTTTTTTTTTTTTTTTTTTTTGATGGTGGCCACAGTATAAACATTATCCAATGCAAAATATCCGGATCTATCTCTGATGTGCTCATATCATCTTAGATTTTCAAAAAGGCTTTGTGTTTATGGGTGGATTGATTTCTTTATTTTGCCGAGTTTTGCTCACAGAGCATCAGTGTTGTTCTCTCCTTAATGTTCTTCTGTTCACATGGAAAAATGTGTTAATTCATTTTCTAATGACTTAATTTTTAGGATTAATTATGATTTCTTGATTGATTTTCATTTTTTTTCCCAAAAACAATTACTCCATAAACTTTTATGCAGCCAAACATACAGTAGAGAAAATATGCATAGAGACATTAAAGGGATAGTTCACCCAAAAATGAAAATTATCCCATAATTCTGCGCATGGTCATCCGCCGGACGCTAGTTATTTGAATTTATAAAGTTTTAAATATGGATATTTTTCTTACAAAAACACATTGTGTCACTTTAGAAGGCTTTTATTAACCCCTGGAGCCATTTGGATTACTTTTTTATTTTTATATTATATAAAAAATATATTATAATATAATATATTATAATATATATAATTCACTACCATTATAAACCTTGGAGGACTAAAGATATTTTAAAATATATCTCTGATTGATTTCGTCTGAAAGATGATAGTCATATACACCTAGGATGGCTTGAAGGTGAGTAAATCAAGGGATAATTTTCCATTTCTGGGTGAACTATCCCTTTAAGTGTGTGAGAGAGAGAGAAACGGAGGAAAATGGTACATATATGGGCTGACACGGACAGAAGATCTTCTGACATCGTTGACTTCATTGATTTCTCTTGCTCTGGTATGTCAGTTCAGCAGTCGATCAGGTCTCTAGCAGACCTGCTTTTATGACCGTGGAAACAGTTCTTTAACTTTGAGTTGTTGAGGAAGCCGTGGGGAAGTGAGAGACTTCTAGATAATTGAGTTCTTACATCAGATCCTGCTGACAGTTACATTTCTCCATGAAGATGCGCTCCAGCCATCTTATTTTGACAGATACTTAGTAAAGAAATTATTGTGGAGAGTAAGAAGGACGGAGCAGAGTCAAACCAGTGTCAAAGTTAAGTTCAATCAGTGGCATTTGTAGCATAACATTAATGTTGACTTACCGTAAAAACGATTTTGACTCTTCTCTTGTTCTCTTAAAAACAATGTTGGTTTTGTTGAGGCACTTATAATGGAAGTAAATGTGACCAGTTTCATAGGATTTACAAGCAGAAATGAGAAGCTTAACATTTTATGTAAACACATGCATTCTTCTGTTGCAACTCAGTCATTTTAGTGTTTATTGCATTGCACTGAAAATGCAATATAGTTGTAAAATTATAAGAAAAGAAAATCTTTAAGCAATTTTTTGGATTCAAAATCACGGTTTATATTCTCTGCCATTGCAAGTAAAGGAGGGACAAGTCAAAGTTCTTTTTTTGTAGAAATCAACATTATGCCACAAATGCTGTCGATTGAGCTTAACTTGTACTGAACCCAGAATAATTGTTTAATAGGCATTAAACATTTGTGTTTTTACACACAACCAGTCATGAAATGGGGAATATGCGAGCTGCAGAGAATCTGAGAGCGCAGAGGGACAGTAAAAGTGTATGTGTGCACGTTTGCTCCTGTAGTTCACTGGTCCGTGCTGTAATGCAGGTGATGAATGTGTTCAAACATCAGTACGGTGTGAGTAACGAGGCCAGACTCTTCAGTCTGCCATGTTGACGTTTTTGTTTTTTTTCCGCCATGTCCCATTCCACCCTATCCTCCCTCTCAATCTCAATATTAAAATGTCTGCTATTGTTTTATGTTGCTTGGCACAGCGCTCCCGGCTTCTTCAATGTCACTCGCAACATAAATCCATGTTCTGCAAAGAGCAGCCTTATCATATTATATTATGGCTGAGTTGCTGTGTTTGTGAGCGCGTGTAAGAGTGGTGTCTGGTTGCATGCTGAGGTTAAAGAGAGCTATTCTGATCTTTATGGCTACAGCCTTGATCATGCAAATAATAATAATAAAAAATATGCAGTGCAATGAGAGGAATTTTGTTTTATTGGTTAAGAGTCTAAATTTATGATATGGCTGTGTGTGTGTGTATGCATGTTCACCTGTTGTAGATAGAATGTCTTAGAGATTGTAGTTTCACTCAAATTCATTTTGGATGAGGTCATGTGTTTGACTTATTTTAAAGGTTCAGTGTCATTTTTGCGCCCCCTAGTGGCAATTCAAATTGACTTGCAGTCTGTTTGAGTGGCTTGACCTTGCTGGATGTAATATTTTGTCAACCACTGGGTTTGAGGTGGAACCACTGGAGTATGGATTGTTCAGATGAACCTTTCTGGAGGCCTTCTTGTGGTGGCAATATTGATAAATGTTTTGCTTTTTATTTTGCCCGATCTCTATTCGGGACTTGCAAATAAACTGCATTGCAATCTTTTCACAAAATGTCATTTGTATGGAAATATTACAAAGTCTTTAAACAGGACATTAACCCAAGCCAGAGACGGGACACGCTGAAGACCGGTGCAAAGAGGAGAACAGAGATACGCCAGCAGAGAAAATACTGGACCAGACACAACAAGATCACTGTTCGCGTTGGCGAAATATAGGAAGAAAAAGATAAATATTGAATTTGTGTTGGGGTTTTTATGAATGTAGGCAAAAGTTTTGATGGCATTTTATTTTCCTCCTACCTTAAATGCCAAATCGCTACTGTTTCATAAGCGCCCCCTACTGGCAGAGAGTGAGTTTTTGTGCAGATGTCATGTAGCATAATTTCACAAATCTTAAGTCAGACCATTCTGTTTTTGGTTTAAATCTTCAAATTATACAATCTAATTTTAATAAAAAACAACTGCTCATGTTACATGTGTGTAGCATCTTTGTTTGGATCATGAATGCAGTGGTTGCCTCTAATTTCAAATGGCTACAGATATATTTTTGTTAAAGGCCAGTTTGACCTGTGATAGAGCAAATAAACAACAAATACATTTACTTAAATTAAAAAGAAAAAATAATTGGTTACCGTGTTGGAATCAGTCAATTTGCTTGCAAAAAATCGGAACCGCCCATGAAAAATCATAATTGGTGCAGTTAGTAAGATTATTTTTTATTAAAAAAAATCGAATTGATACTATTCAGCAATGGTCTATTAAACTGATCAAAAGTGACTGTTTACAATGTTCTTTTGAGCTTCGTATTCATCAAAGAATCCTGAAAAGATATGTCTGGGTTTTCACAAAGATTTCGTATAGAAATGTGTACAGTGTTTACATAGATGTGTTTTTGCAGTCTTGTTCAGTGATATTAGCAGGGCAGAAATCTCACACTGTACCTTTAAAGAAATCATACAGGCCTGTACACATCTCTTCCAGCACATCCTCAGAAGTGAGTAAAGTTCTCTTTGATTGCACACATAGTTATTCTATAATGGCTTCTTTTTACAGTGCCGTAAAAAGGAAATATAGGCAAGGAATATTTGAAATCTCTCAAACCATCCATCAAGGGTTCTCTTCAGTCTTTGACAGGCTACGATTGTTAACAACCTCACAGCTCTTGATGCTTTGGTGATTTGATACTGCAGGATCACATGGTTTCAGTTGTGCTTATTCTATATATACTGACGGAAGAAAAGTTCACGTTTGTAAAACTTAATATGGAATTTCGAAGAAAAAAAACCCAGTGCTGCTCATGGAGTAAGACGAAAAAAAATGTCCAAAAACATTCAGCAAAAATACATATTCACACACCAACAACAATAATTATGCAGATGGTATTTTAATATTGACAAAAAATGTACACCACCTTTAGAGAAGAATATTTGCACCGCTACGATCACCATAGAATCTAATTGCAATCTGTTAATAATTAAAATGTACATAATCTCTGAAGACTTTTCAGCTGTTTTTTTTTTTTGACAACTTGAGAAGAAAAAATAACCAATAATATTGTAGTGTAGTGCATTTCAGTCCAATCAAATCCCTATGGATAAAATCACGTCCCCGCCTTACATTAATTTCCCGCTGAATAATCTGTTTCACAAAAGCAAAAACCACTTCAGCAGTTTATGAACTTCAGGATGAGCTTTTATTGATCAACCATGTGCATTAAGAATCACGACAAGTGTAGAAGGAAAAAAGAGAGAGAAAAGGAACGACTGTTTTACTTATTCAACAGCTTGACACACACCCCCTCCCTCCTTCCCTGCATCCATCTAGTGCCCAACACCTTCACTCTCTCAGCCGAGAGACAAGAAATCAATGTGCAGCCATAAAGAGCCCAGAGCTCTCTTTCCAATGATAGTGATTTGGCTTGAATACATAATCAACAATTATAGCTCATAAATAATAAATGACATGACATATATAATACTCACCTGGGTTTTAAGAGGACAAAGAGTGTTTAATCATGATATTAGTGCTTAAAGGAACATTCATTCAACAGCCGGTCCTGCACTGTGAACTTAGATCCACACCGAGCAATTATTGTTCATTGTGCTTCTGAACAGCTGTCTGTCTTCATCACAGCTCCACGGGGTGATCAATGCACAGCTACAGCTGGTTGAAGGGGACCAAATCCATAAAACAGTTGATTTGGTTCCATTTTACCAGCTTTAGCAAAGCATTTTAGGGCAAGACCAGAATCTCAAACAGGACAGGAGAAGGACCACAGAACCTGTAGAAGAAGAACAGGAAAGTTGAGTGGCGTTTCTTTTAAAGTCAATCACAACTTCCTTAATGTTTACAAAAAGCAATCACAGATTTATACTCCATCGCACAGAAACAGCAATGGTAGAGCAAACACAAATGCCCTCAAAGTATCCCGCTGGACATATTGGACACCTCCGTCCAGGATAATTTGAGGACAAAAAAGCTCGTTAAATTAGGTTATTGGAGTGATTCATATATTCAGTATAGCTTGCCTTGGCAAATAACTGAAATAATGTTGAAGCACTATTTGGATAGTACAGATTTGGATAGCTAAAGTTGTTCAGCCAAAACCTTTTGTTTTTCTTCTGTATTGTTAATTAAAGTGATTTTGAACTTTGCAATGCACTTTAAGTTGTATTAGCATCATGTGAGAATGTTTCTAAAGTAGGAAAACACAATAGATCTGGCTTTTTTCCCCCTACTATCCATGCACTGTCCGATTTTGCCAGTTGTAAAGGCGTTTTAGTCCAATCCGGCCCTGAACCTAGAATGAGTTTGACACCTCTGTTCTAGAGACTCGATTACAGCCTGTATCAGTTTAGACAACACACACAAACAAGAATTAATGCAGTCAGGATCAGGATAACAGTGGTTTACAAATGTAGAATGGAGGTGGATGCATCACTGTTCATAGAGAAAGGGCAGGAAATGAACAGAAGAGCTTGTGATGACAGAGGAATCGGTGTAAATGATGGCTGCTGACAATCTCCAGAAAATAAATTCATCACAGGCCTGTCAATATGGCTAATGAAGCCACAAGACAACACACAGCTAGAATTAACTCCCATTTACAACCCTCACTTTCCACTCTTCCTTTGTCTCGCTTTGTCTTTTTTATGTCTCATTCTCCCTCGTTGCCTTTTAAACTCTCTCTTGTCTGTTTTCTCATTCTGTCTGAAGTCTGTGCTTTTACAAGGCAGCTCTTTACAGTTTATCCCATCTCATTGTGTTCGGTTCTTTATGTTTGTCCTTCAGGCTCCGTTCCTGGATCTTTAAGTTAGCATGAGCTAATAATTTTGCCATTAGGAAAGCTGCCTGCCATTCTCCCTAGACAGCCTGAAGAGAAAAGCATGTGTTGATAGTGTAAGTGTGTGTTTGATCTGGCTCAAGGAAACTGTGGCATTATATTTTTTTTATGATGGGCTATTTGTTAAATCGTTCCCGCATCCACTTCGGTTTTGCTTTATACCTCAGCAACCCACATACCCAGTGCACACCCCCCTCCCCTCTCGTTCGCTCTTCCTCCACTTCTCTGCAATTCATATTTGAGGACAAGTGACGTATGTAAGGTCAGGATGGTCACAATATCACATAAAAAGTGTTTTCTCTAACTAGGGCTGAACAGATTATTTCCCATGATACTGAAATTGCAATTATATAATAGAATTAGCATTGAAATGCATGTTCGGTGCAGTATTTAGAATTTCAATTTGATTTAAATCAATTATTTATGAGGTAACACTTATTTCAGTGGTCCACTTTAGACATTCTACTATTGCAACTACATGTAAACGAACTCTCATTAGAGTATCAGTAGACTGGCTGCTTAATATTTTGATGCAACAGATATTCTACTGACTATAAATAACATCGCAACTGTCAACTTATTCTACTTATCCAAACCCTAACACCTAACCCTAACCTACTAACACTCTGAGAGTTAGTTGCCATTATAGTTAAGTTACATATAGTCAGTAGAATGTCTAAAGTGGACCATTGAAATAAAGTGTAACCGTTACTTTTCTGTGGTGTTCACCATTTGCATTCCAACACTGTCCCCGAACCATTTAATGAGATTTTTGCTTTCAGTGTGGAAAAAGGAAAAAAAAAAGAAGTCTCCTCGTCCCTAGTTAGGACACAGTGTAAGAGAAGAGAAAGAAAACAGGAAGTAGAACACAAGGCAGGGCAAAGCGAATACATGACCCCATTGCAGAATTACGGCATAATTGTTCTCTTAAACTTCCTTTTTTCGTTTTGCAAAAAATCTAATTTTGTGTGTAATAATGTGTAATAATAAACGCACAACCTTCTATTTCAGTCTGAATGCTATAGCATCTAAATACCAACAATAAGTACTTTATATGTGGCACAGTAAATGTCCTTTATGTTGATTTCAGCGGGGTCTGTGGATCAGCGCACACATAGAGGACAGAGTGAAAGGCTATAGAGAGACAGTGCTGAATCAAGACATGTTTCATCACAGATTTTAATACCAATTCATTCACTCAGCAGCTTACAGACACTGTGTTTTTCCCAGAATAGTAGGCTTTTTGAAAGACTTATTTTAGATGGTTGTGCTTCTGTTAACAGGGTTACAGGTTAAAGAGTGCACGTGTCAGAATCTATTCTAGGACTGTACTGTGTGTCCCACACACTCCTTTCATTATCAGGACAGCTGAACATGTATGCGTGGTGTTACAAAATTACATTTTGGTTTATATCTCTTTTTCCCTTTTCTCCATCCTCTTTTCTCTCTACCTCTTTTTGTCTCCATAGTTAGACAAAAGTGATTCTTAGTTGCCCATCTGAGTGACCCTCACTTCCCAAACAGAACTAAGAGGTTAAAAAATGAAAATTGTGTCATTTATTTACCCTCATGTCTTTCCAAACCTCTTTCACAGAACATAAAGAAGATATTTTTGAAGGACGTTGTTAAAACAGTTTTGGTTTTTTAATTTCTTAAAATAGCTTTTGTTTTACAGAATAAAAATCATTGGTAACACTTTAGTTTAGGGTCCAATTCTCACTAATTGCTTATTAGCATGTATATTACTTGGATATTGGCTGTTTATTAGTACTTATAAAGCACATATTAATGTCTTATTCTGCATGACCTTATTCTACATCCTCAATACCTAAACTTAACAACTACCTTACTAACTATTAATAAGCAGTAATTAAGAGTTTATTGAGGCAAACGTCATAGTTAATAGTGAGAATTAGACCCTAAACTAAACAACATGTTCTCCAACCAATACAAACATATAGGTCGTTTGTCACTTCCCTGAAATACGACCCATAGGAGCGTTTACTAAAGTTGCGCCCCTATCAACCACAGGACACTTTCATTTTAATGCATTGTTCCCTTTCATCTGTGTCGTATCTCGGGTTTCTCGTAGCTCACTTGGCAGAGCATTGCAATATATAACAATATGCAATCATGTGATCATGTGATCGTGGGTTCGATCCCAGGGAACGCATGTGCTCATAAAGTGTATATGCACTGTAAATCACTAAGGGTAGGTTTAGGGATGGGGAAGGTGTAGTCGTTAATAAAAAAAAATATTTTTGCTAAATGGAAATAGGACAAATGGTGTAAAAAGTCCACATATTGCATTTAAATGAACACGCATTTTGATTAGTAAGGACAGTCATACTTCATGACGACAGACGTAACACGACACTGTCATTATTTTTACACCAGCTAGAGGGCGCATGACTTTAAAACGTAAATATAGGTGGTAATAAGGTGCTTGAAAAACAACCTATAGGGTCAGTTTTTGTTTGGAGGACAGTCTCCCACTAAAGTGTGACCAAAACGTCACACAGGTTTGGAACAACATGAGGGAGTAAATGAACCCTTTAAAGTGTGACTGCAGCACCTGTACC
Organism: Anabarilius grahami; assembly: GCA_003731715.1. Classification (NCBI taxonomy): domain Eukaryota; kingdom Metazoa; phylum Chordata; class Actinopteri; order Cypriniformes; family Xenocyprididae; genus Anabarilius; species Anabarilius grahami. The sequence continues at coordinate 4,043,494 of RJVU01054598.1, forward strand.
ATTGCATCACTAACAGCCGCTTTTATTTGACATGCCACGGAAGCAATTCCGAACTGCTGGCTGACAAAGAAGACTGAGATTATCCCACACATGATTCAGAAAGACGTACTGTGCTGTACACCTTCTGCTGTGCTTCACAGAGTGCTCTTAAAAGCCAGCAGCTGAGGATTGGGTTGTAATGGAGTTGTTTAGCAGACCTGACCCCATCAGATACACACGCTGGACACCACAGCAGCGCCTCTGTGGACATTTTAATTAGCTAGCCTGCTAATTGAGTTAATTCACTTTGCAGCAGTGCACTGAGCTGACTAGTGTGAACTTTAGTAGTGGTAGTAACTTTATTATCCCCTTGGGGAAATTTTGTTCCGGTGGGTTTCAACATGCGTTTTCACAAATGACAACAACAACAAAACTATTTTATCGTTTAAACACTTCACAGCCTGTGGTATAAAGGACTTTTCCCCCCTATTTTTAAGAAACACTGGCATCCTGAAGGTAAAATCTCAAACTCATTATGCAGTGGATGCATATAATCAGATATCATTTTCATTGCTTTACTACGGCATCTAAATTTGTTCCAGGCCTATCAAAGGGATACAAAGTAATTTACTCGCAGTGCCTAAGACTTTCCTGAGCGAGTTCTTTTGTTCCACCGTAACTCAAACAATACAAAAGGTCAGTACACTTTCAATAAAAGAATTATAAAACACTTTTAACAGTTACATTAAATGACACCATCTTCCTAAGGAAGTATAGTCTTTGCTGACCCTTTTTGTTCACGGTGTCAGTCCATTTGTCCCACTTTAATTAATTTTTTAATTTTAGAAGGGCCTTTAGTAGTTTGGATTTATTTTTTCCTTCTCAATACATCCAGTCTCAAAAAAGTGATGAATCACGGCAGTGAAACTAGCGACCCCAACACTGGTGATTTGGGCCTGACTTTGCGCAAAAGCCTGGGGCTAGAGTTTTGGAGGTGCCCTCGGATAAAGCAGAGGATGAGGAAGAGGTGCTGAGCGTGCTGCAGTGTGCTTGCAGTGCTGGCTTCTTTCCTTTCCTCTGCATTCGGACGTGAGCACTAGCGTCGGCCCTTACTCAGCACTATTTCTGGCCCTGATTGGCTGATCCAGGCATCAGACCGCTACAAATACAGTAGACAGTAGTCAGCTTTTTGACTCTCCTTTGTCAGAACAAAGTGTCAGAATTTAGGTTGATTCATCGTTCATTGAACTTGGTTTTTGGTTTTGAAGCGGCATTTTGTTGGATATTGTGTGCTGTGGGCCTGTTAAATCACAAAGGATCCTTATTCACACATCGGTTTATATGCTTCATTTTTTCGTTTGGCCTTTTTATAACAGAGACAGCAAATGATAGGAAGATTGGTGGCCCTGTCACAAAAACACCACTGTGCAACTCTGATCACATGTTCCTAACGTTCTATACAATCTTTTCTTTTCTTTTTTTTACAATAACAATAGCATTACCAGAATGTTCTGGGTTCCAATAATTATTAGCTTTTTATTGTTTTTATTAGTAATAGAACAATCAAGAGCGATGGATTGAAACTCACATCATCTACACAAGAGCACCACAGACAGTTTCATTTAATTAAACCTTGTTTTATCCTGTTTTGGTTACTCTGAGATTACTGGCATCTTTGTTTTGCAGATCTTTGATTTAATTTCAGAATGATGTAATCCCCAAAGCGGTTTTATTTCTTAACCTTTTAATCTAACGGGAACACCTTTTAAGGAAATCAATAGCAATTTAGATTTTTTTTTAGTTAGTTATTTAATCCCTTTTTACGTGTGCTTCTCTCTCTGCAGATGTTGGATCAGTGGGAATCATCTAGATCATTTGCTCCTCTGTTACTGTAGGGGGTCTAAAATTCTTATTGCCTTTGGGCCACTGTAATCTGCTCTAATAGAGGCTTCTACTCCAGGGTGTAACATTTTCATCTAATTGCAGCATCTAAATTGTGGTTGCGTTGAAGTTCTTATCCACTCTAATTTGCAGCACTGTTATTTCTGCTCTCTCTCTTTTATCGCATTGTCTGTCCAGCAAGAGATATGTGGAATGGAGCAGCTTTAAAATCTTTACAGCTGCTGAAGGAGAAGTGGCTGCTAAAACAAGTTCACACGCGGTTTCTGAGATTCTCCAATACAGTGAAGACCTCTACACTCACAGGTACTGATGGAGCTTCTCATGTCCTAATGACCTTCATTATCTTACAGGTATGACTTAAGAGTCACAGGAAACAGAAAATGATTTGACAGGCAGGAAAATGTTCTTTAAGTGTTTATGATGTCATTGCGATGAAAAACTAACTGAAATAAGTTTAAGTGCTAAAATTAGTAAGACAAAAACTGAAATAAAAATATATGAAAGCTAAATAGAAACATAAACTGATAAAACTAAAAAAATGACAATGACAAATACTAATAAAAATGAAAAAAGCATAAAATGAAAACTGAAAAAATAATAATAATAATAAAAACTAATTCAAAATGTTATATAAATAATACTAAAAGATCACTGATAAAGATGCACCATATAATGACGTGATGTTTGACTGTTACATTCATGAGATCATTTTATGGCAGATCTTTAATCATAGATGCTTCAGTTGAAAGCAAAGAACATGCAAACTTTCCTGCATATAGAATGTGAAACGCTTTATATTTTGAATAAGTATTATGTCCTAATGTGCGATATTCATTAAAAAAAAAGTACCCAAACTATCCCATGAGGCCATGGGAGAGTCATCGACATATTCATGGATGGCAGGTGTTGTTCGTTCCTGCTCCTGGAGGGTCATTATTGTCCAGAGTTTAGCTTCAACGCTAATTAAGCACACCTGAAGCAGCTAAACAAGGTCTTCAGGATTACTAGAGGTGTGTTGGGACAGGTTGTAAAACCCTGCAGGACATTGATCCTCCAAGAGCAGGATTGGACACTTCTTATGTATGTCATGGGAAACTGATACACTTGATGTTATAAGTCACATGACGATGCCAAAAGGCGGATGTAGTATGTCTGGATTGTATTCATACACACATATATGCGTAAACTTCTTAATACATGCATGTGATTTTCAGAAATGTGCTTTCCCACTTCCTTATTGTTTTTGCTCTTTCTCTCCTTCCTTTCTCCTTAAAGACGCCATGAAATGTTTGTGGCTTTTAGTCCAAGAGTGTTATATCCATTCCGATTCTGGGAGTCACGATCCGATTCCAAAACCATTCTTGATCTACTTTGTTTCTTATTAATTCATTTGTTTACCGACCTGAAAATCTTAAAATCTTTTTTTTTTCTATTTAATTACGTATGTAATTATACATACTTTTTAAAAATAATTACACATTAAAAATTAAATTAAAATAACTGTATGTTAAGAATTTTAAATATATAAACTACTATAGCTTCAAAACATAAAAGCAAGTAGTAAATAATGAAGAGGCACAAAAAACACACACATTACAAGCATTGAACAAAGAGTTCTTTCAGTATTTAAGAGCAATGAGTGATTTTTGTCTCATTGTTTGATCATTGATGACATTATAGACAGCGAGAGATCTCACAAGCTGCATTCACACTAATGCACAGATGTCTTTTGAAATATAAGACGTGGTTTGTCTTGTCTGTTTAATCCCTTGACAGTGTTTACATTAATTTTGCGTCATAAAACTATTTTGAGATGCAAGTACATTTAACCACTTACACAGCCACAGGCACAAACACTCCTCACAAAGCCCACTGCATCCCAAAAGACATAAATGATGCCTTCGTAGAGCATTTGTAAGGAAAAAACAGCAAGTCCTTGTAATTCACTTCAATCTTTCCGAACTTTATGAAAGATTATTTTATGGAAGGTTCAAGTGGTGTGTGTGTGTGAGGAATTGGAAGCACGCAGCGCCATTGCGCATCTACGGTTAAAATCTAAGAATTGATTCTGAAATTCCATGTTTAAATGTTTTTATTTTAGGAAAACACACACTATAAGTATTGATGACTCATCCTGCGCTACACAGATTTTTGTCCAATCAAATGCTTTATAAAGTGAATGAAGTGATGTGTGGCCAAGTACAGTGTCCCATACTCAGAATTTGTGCTCTGCGTTTAACCCATCCAAGTGCACACACACAGCAGTGCACACACACACACTATGAACACATACACACTGTGAACACACACACACACAGTGAACACACACCCGGAGCAGTGGGCAGACATTTTTTGCTGCGGCGCCCGGGGAGTGATTGGGGGTTAGGAGCCTTGATCAAGGACACCTCAGTTGTGGGTAATGAGAGTGGAAGAGAGCGCTGTTCATTCACTCCCTCCACCTACATTTACTGCCTTCGGGTTACAAGTCCGACTCTACCCATTAAGCCACAACTGCCCCAAAACGAGAATCCTAATACTACATGTAACCGACTAGCAAATGATGCTTAAAAGCTGAGACAAAAACTTACTTATGGCTATTTAAAAAATAAAAAAACGATGTCCCACACCAAGTTTCTGTTTGAATAGGTAGTACACTATCTAAAAAAAAAGGTTTTTGAAACCTCTTAATCTCAGCAGCTACAGTATTACCCCTGTCTTCAGTGTCCCATGATCCTTCAGAAATCATTCTAATGTGCTGATTTGCTGCTCAAGAAACACCATTAAATAGTAGTGTGTGTCAACACAAGAAAGAAAAATATCAGGCCGTTTCCTCGCATCACTAGCTACTTATTCAAACACAGCTTGCAGACGGTGTGAAAACAGCACTGGAGCTTTAGATGCACTCACTCACTCACTCACTCACTCACTCACTCACTCACTCACCCACTCACTCACTCACTCACTCACTCACTCACTCACTCACTCACTCACTCACTCACCCACCCACAGAAAAAGTCCACCAGTGAAGGACAGAAGAATAAAAAGGTGAAGAAAGGAAAAAATGGAGAGGAAATGAAGTGGAAAAGTGATCTGACTGGAGCGCAGCTGTGAAGTGTCTCTCCCTCTGTGTTCAAAGATGTTAGAGAGACTGTATAAATGTGTGTCCACCTGAAACAGTGACAGTGAGAATGAGGCCAGGGGCCGCTGGAAGGGATGAGGCTAAACTCGCCTGTGTGTTTAAACACTCAGAACTGAGGTCATGTGTTGTGAGAGTCTCTGAACCAGTGCTGTCTGAAATCACATAGAAACGTGCTCACACACACACACACACACACACACACACACACACACACACACACACATGTATTCTGCTTATGAACTATAACATAAAATTGAAAACATGAGTATAATTGCTGCCTTAAATTAAGTCAAATCAAAGTAGTGACAAATGTATCTATTCTCTCTCTCTCTCTCATATATATATATGCGTGTGTGTGTGTGTGTGTGTGTGTTAATAATGTTCTTGTTTTTTCTTTACAAATTATATTATCAGCATAACAATGCGAGTAAAAAGTTCAATTGAGAAATGAAGCTTTATTTATTGCTAGGTTAAAATTAGATTTTGCTTCCTAGATTGTCGTTGTTGCTGTTTCCCAGAGAGAGGCTTGCTGATTTATATTAACCTTCCGTTTATATTGAGAATAATTTCTACTGTGTGTTAATTCAAACACAGGGTCTTGTTATTATGGCTCTATTTTCAGCTCTACTGCGAATGCAATGAGGTCGGTGTAATGTCACAGCAGCAGACGGGGAAACTCTGCAATGCAAATGAATCTACAGATCGGCACAGAGAACTCTTTTGAGGTCTCTTCCCACTGAAACTTCTTCAGGATCATCTCACCCTTCTTTCTCCAATGTCCTTCCTTATTACCCTGCGTTCTATCACTCAATCTCCTCATTTCTCTGTCTTTCAGTAATGTTCTCAGCACTTGGCCAACACCCTGTGCGGCGATGCTGGAATGTTAACTAGGTTCTTCCTGACGCTGCACCTCTGAAATATATGTTCACTTAAAGGGCTGTGTGATCACGGACACTCCTTATATATGTGAGTACTGCCTGCTCACCTGTGCTTAACCTTCCCTTCGCTCCCGTTACACACTACTGACTTACACACATTTCTAGCCATAGATTTGCACAAAATAGCAGTTACTGGAGTTATAGTTAATTTATTAAAACAAACAAAAAATACTTCCATATTTGAGGTATAGTGTCAATATCAAATTATTGTGGTTTTCTAGTAGTTACTGTGGTACTTTGGTGCTGTGGTATTTGATGAAAATGTGGTTCATTTTTCATGTTATACATGTATAATGGGGCAATTGTAAACTCTAAGTATCACAAACAAGTTACACTTATTTGTCACATGAAAAACATCCGTGATTTTGTGAGAAAGTGCTGATTTACTGGGGTGTCCAGTATTTTGCTTCTGCTGTTACTTACCTATTTACCTATTATTTACCTATTTTATCTGTATTTGTCATTGCTTTTGTTGTTAGGTTTAGTAACTTGCAATTTTGTGACATTTGGAGTTCATTTTCTACTCAAAATGACACATTCACACTCAAAAACGATCCATCGAATGTTACCGTCATTGTGTGTTGAGGTCTCTGTGTTCAGGTGCCGCGTTACTTCTGTTATGTAGATATGGTGTCTACACAATATCCATTATATTATTTACTTGGATGTTTCTAAGTAAAGCATACACTTTAAAAGTGTGATTTAATTCAGTATTATATTGTTTGAGTAAAAAGTATTGCAAAGGAAACTTCAAGTAAATAGAAATTACCTTTTACTGGACAAGTTAAAATTATTTATTTTCATTTTTAATTTTACTTAACTTAGATAAGTAGAGTGTACTTAATTCCATATGTGAAATGTATTTAAAAATATGTACGTAAAAACTTGACAAAGAAAAATTAAGTGAATTCTTTTTTTTTCAGTGCAACTTATGGAATTTCAATCTGATTAATTGATTAATGAAATTTATTCGACAGATTAATCGATTATCAAAATAAACATTAGTTGCTGCCCTAGTTGTTGGTTAAACGTAATGACTGACAGATGTTAACAAAGATGTTTTTTTTTTGTTTTTTTTTCATGGCTGTGAGGTCAATAACTTCAACACCATAATTTATAAAATAAGAATTGTATGTCTTAAAGTTTTAAAATGTGTATTGTAAGGTGTATACTTTAAAAAAAAGTAGTATTTTGCTTTTCCTTTAAACAAATAGTAATTCTGAAAGTACCATATAAGGTGTAAACTATTAATATTAATAATTGAATAGATAATTATATATTATTATTGAGACAGTTGTCGTTTGAGATACAGTGGGTTAATAGTAATGTAGGTAAAAATGCCCCAGGCTCCTGTGAGTTTACAAATGTTCATACTTTTTTATTCCACATCATTTCAGTTGTTCATTTTTAAAATTTTTTCACAATATGTTTACTTATTCAGACCATAAATATTTCCCCTCTCTCTCTCTGCTGATAGTACGAACAATACAGAAAGTGTTTTTTATGGCGGCCAGTACTGCTGAATGTGCGCTGGACTCTCAGGTAGTGAATGTGACTCTGCAGGAGCGTGTGCTCTGGGAGAGGGAAGATAGTCCACTGCAGGAGCTTTCCATCACGCTCAAATACTACAGTGTTCAGGGCTGTTCCTGATATTAACATGCCAATTACATAGTTATTACCATGTAGTAACAGTGTAGTTACTGCTTGTAATAAATTTGCTGAAATTGCAGCAGCTGTTAATATGATCATATTTCAATTAAGAAGATGCCTCAGGCTGAGGGTGAGCCACATTGCTGCATGCATTCTGCAGCAGAGCGACTCCTGTTTCATATCAGAATGGAAAGAGAGAGGGAGAAAGTATAGGAATTAATGTTTTCCTCGTCGCTGATGGAATGAAGCTTTGCGTCGGAGCGCCCTTGTTCTTTTAATTACTTCCTCCTGGTTTACAGCTCCAGTGAATTTTAATTATCCAACATGCTAATTTTTGGGAAGAACATCCATTTGCTATCAGGGCGTTGGACATAACTGCACTTGGAAGAAAACAATGTTCGTCTCTGGGTGATTTTGCTGCCGTTCCTGGTGTTGAGCTCTTCCAACAACTCTCGTGTGATGGGAAAAATGTACTTATGATGTCATACGGCAAACTGAGAAAATGCCTTCAGCTCAGCTAAAAGAAAAAATGACAGCCCATAATAATACGTCCATCTGTGATACTCAGCTCTACTGTGATATTATGTTTGCAGGACATTAAAATACGTCTTTCTGTTTCCTTCTCTCTGTTTTTCTGCAGTGGGAGCATGTTTCTAGATAAGGTTGACTGTTATTGGGGTTTAAATGCTAGCAGATGTCGCTTTAATTGATTGAAACAAATTACCAACGCATTGATCCTCGGTTCGAGTGTTCCGTACGAGTGGCACTGAAGTGAGGTGTGTGTGTGTGTGTGTGTGTGTGTGTGGGCCGCAAAGGAATTGTTCCGGTTCACGGAGACGCAGCGCTTTGCGTACGCTGACGCAGGACATCGGCATGTAAAAAAAGATTTTAAAGCTTGATTTGCTCTCTAGGTTTATTCAAACTTTTGTTCATAGTCAGTTGCAGCTGAATAAGGACCTTCATAATTGGTTAAATAGTTTTAAATTGCTGCCTAGTAAGAATATTTACTGAGACCCTGTCTCTGCTTGCTTTGTTTCAAAGTTTTGTGAGCTGCCTTTGTAGGTTGCACTCCAAGGCATCATATGAAATTATTTGTGCTTATTAGTGTTTTGCATCATTACTCTCGTGTCACTGTACACGATTGTGTTCTGAAATCAAGTTGATGAGTGTTTTAGATAGGATGCTGCTTCACAAGGCAGTAGACAGCGAGGCAGCTTACTAGGTTTTCAAAGAGAGGGCATTGACACCGTGACACACGGCTCTTGATTGACAGCTTGATGGGCCCCAACGGTAGCACAGGATATGGAGGCTGGCTAAAGGGGCAGAAGATTTGGATCAAACCCCGATCTCATCCTGCCTCACTCTCCTCAGACAAGACCTTTCTCCCCTGCTCCACCTCAGAATACCCAATGCTGCTGATTTACTGACTAAAATATGCTCTTTAAAGTGTCAACACGTACTCTAATTTTAATATTAAATTGAGGTACAGTTAAATTTTTCCAAAATAAGCATTGATAAATTAAGTGTGATTAAAGAGCAGAGATTTATTTGGTCTTTTTGTTGGAAACTAACCTCATAAATTTACAACACTCACCCGAACAGGGATGGATGGACTGGGAGAAAACCATTTTTAACCATCATTAGGCAGCCTATTTAAGCCTTCTGAGTTTCTTTAGCTGCTACAAGCTGAGCATGGTTGGGAATGAATGTCATTTAAAATGTATGGAAAGTCAGTTAAATCATAAAACAAATGCAATCAAAGCCAGCCTTAAAGTTTATGGGGTTTCCATGTTTTTATTGTAAATATTTTATTATTTGACCACCTATTTAGGCACTGATTTAACATTATTAATCATTGCATTTTCAATGTAAAAAACTACAGTATTTAAGACAAAACATCCAATACCTACATCATCCAAATCCTTCTGTTCAAAGGTTTAGGGTCGATTAATTTAAAGAAATGTATCATTTTATTCTAATAGGACACATGCAATTTAACAAAGTGATGGTAAAGACATTTATAATGTTTTAAAAGAAGTTAATTTTGAACTTTCTATTCATCAAAAAATCCTGAAAAAATTTGTATTAAGGTTCCCACAAATATTATTAAGCAGCACAACTGTTTTCAACAACAATAAGAAATAAGAAATGTTGGAGTAATGGCTGCTGAATCAGTTTAATTTAAATCAAATAAATGCAAGACTTTCAAAAACATTACAAAATCTAGTAACACTTTACTTAAAGCCTTTATAACGTGTCATAAAAGTATTTTTATATGAATTATGCCTTGTTAATCCACTTTATAATGCATTGTATGATCTCATGAATAATCATAACCACGGTTATATTACCTTATGCATGTCTATTCATTGTTACAGGAAAGTACATGACAAACAACCAATTTCAAATGTAACAAGGAATCTGCAAATAATATTATAATGCATTTTAACTTTAGTTATGATTACTTATGAAAATACATTATGGGCCGGTTTCACAGACAGGGCTTAGATTAAGCCCGGATCAGGCCTTAGTTCGATTAGGACATTTATGTAGCTTTTATAAACATGCTTTAGAAAAAAAAAACAGTACTGGTGTTCATTATGAGACAAAACAATGGCAGTGATATAGTTTAGGTTATGTCAGTGCAAGTCGCTTTCACTTAAAACAGCTCCAACATGCATTTTAGTCTGTGACTAGGCTTAAGCCTCGTCTGTGAAACTGGGGGCTTGAAAAGCTTTATAATGCATTATCCTTAAAGGCTTAAAAGTGTTAGTTCACCCAAAAATGAAAATGATCCCGTACTCACCCTCAAGCCATCTTAGGTGTTTATGACTTTCTTCTTTCAGCTGAACACAATCGGTATTATTTCAAAAAATATCCTGGCACTTCCCAACTTTGTAATGGGATTGAATGGTGCACAAGTTCCAAAAAGCACATCCATCCATCATAAACGTAATCCATATGACTCCAGGGGGTTAATAAATTCCTTCTCAAAGCGATTGGTTTTTGTGAAAAAAAAAAATAATCAAATGTAAAACTTTATAAACTATAATCACTAGCTTCCGGTAACATCCATGTGCAAGAAGGTTGACCTTCTGACGTATGACGTAGGATGTAGGAGTGCTTAGGTGAGAGCAGACGGCTCTCGCGGTTCAAACAAATAGAGCTGAGCAACAAACTCAAGCTCCTCTTCTCTTATATCGACATTTCTCTTTAAAAATTCTCGTTTTAGACTTCTAATTCATGACTGGTGTTTTGTTTTGTTTTGCTCTTTCACTCTTCCGCTGGAACTAGACTCACGCACGGTCATCTGCTGGAAGTTATTGTAGTTTATAAAGTTATAAATATGGATATTTTTCTCACAAATACTCGTCACTTCGCCTCAGAATGCCTTTATTAACCCGCTTGAGCCGTATGGATTACTTTTATGATGGATTGATGGATGGATGGACGCACTTTTTTAGGCTTCAAAATCTAGGGCACCATTCACTCCCATTATAAAGCTTGGAAGATCCAGGATATTTTTTAATATATCTCAGATTGTGTTCGTCTGAAAGAAGATAGTCATATACACCTAGGATGACTTGAGGGTGTAAATGATGGGATAATTTTCATTTATGGGTGAACTATCCCTTTAAGTAAAGTGTTACCAAAAATCTTACCAACCCCAAACTTTTGAACAGTATATAGATCATTTATATTCACTACTTATAATATACAGCAGTGTGAAATTATATGCATACAGTAGTGGCCAAACTTGATGTCTGGAGGGGATCTTTGTTTTTAATGACCCTACAAGTTTGATTAAACCATCAGAGTATGAAAATATTATGCATTTTTAAATATGAGAGAAGTACGAAACACAAGGTATTTATCCGACAAAATTATTTGGCAAAAAAATGCATATAAAAACAAAAAACTCACGGGAAAAAGCTTACACTGACTACAACATAATCAGTTATTAATATTTCATTGGGTCTCTCTTGTATTGCATGTGTTCATAATTTCTTTGCATGACAGCCTGGCCAAAAATTATGTATGCACAATTTGCCAAGTTTCATTGCCAAATAAAATAAAACAATTGATTCAAAGCATAACTATGCAATATGCTTACAAAATAATATATCAATTTTCCTATGCCAGACATCACTTTTGGCCACTATTGTATGTGATATGTGAATGCTATTTGCATATATATTTATATAGTCATGTGGGTTGTGATGGTCCTGTCCCAGTACACCCCTACACAGTGTCCATCAGAAATGCTGTCTATATGCTGCTGATTTAAACCCTCTGGAAAGCAAAAAAGCGTCACATCCTGCGCTATGGTTTCCTTTCATGACGTGTCAGTACTGAGCTCAACTCTTCAGCACACTTGTGTTAGGAAGACTAATAATGTTATGCTCTGTAACCTGCCTCCTTATTGCCCACCTTGATAAACTGCCCTTGATTTATCTGCCTCCTCGCAGTCACACCCGCGTCACTCCTAGGCTGCGCTGCACTTAATCACCGCTCTCGACCTGACACCATCATTCAACGTATTTTTCATAATCTCACAAATCAGACACCGATTTATGATTTAACAAATCCCCAAACCTCCCCGGAAATATTTCTTTTTATCTCCACCATTATTGCTTCTGTGCTTGGCACACGTGACAAGTGATTCATTCTCTGAAATTATTTTATCACATGGTGCAATTACCCGTATACAGGACATATGATTTACCACTCATTACACTCAAGCCAATTTGTGAATGTTTTTCTAGTGGGATATCACTGCTTGTAGATCAATTGTGATATAATTATATGCTACCCTTTATATTTAATGACTTGATTTCATTTGACATCTCTGAGGTATTTTAGCTTGGCTCTGTGGCTTATTGGTTAGTATGCTCTAGGTTTTACAATAACTTATTTTAATATTTTAAATGTAATTTATTCCTGTGATGGCAAAGCTGAATTTTCAGCAGCCATTACTCCAGTCTTCAGTGTCTCCAGTTTTTCACAAATATGCTGATATATATAAATTATTAAACCCTATCCTGTAATTGTTCTGCTTTCTGTCCATATACCTTTTTAAACTGAAGTGGCAAAATTATCCATTTAAACTGATATTTCCCCTAATAACTTATTAGCTGGTTTTAATATGCTTTTTTATATTTTATACTTTGAGAATTATGTTAGTATAAGAACTATATGTTTGCAATTTTTTTTAACATGTATTACCTTATTATTACCTTATTATACCTTATTATTGTGATGTCCTCTACTATGCCATGGCCAAGCATGTCTACAGTATGTGATGCGTTTATTTCTTCCATGTAAATCTTAAAGGGATAGTTCACCCAGAAATGAAAACGACCCCATAATTTACACACCCTCAAGCCATCCTAGGTGTATATGACTATCTTCTTTCAGCCAAATCCATCAGAGTTATATTAAAAATATCTGGCTCATCCAAGCTTTATAATGTCAGTAAACGGAGGATGAGTTTTTGAAGTCCAAAAAAGTGCATCCAACCATCATAAAACCTACTCCACACGGCTCCGGAGGGTTAATAAAAGCCTTCTGAAGCAGATCGATGCGTTTGTGTAAGACAAATATCCTTATTGTCATTTTGTACTACGTCGCGGAAGTTAACGCTATTTACTCTTATCTTATCATCCTCCATTTATTACCATTATACAGCTTGGATGAGCCAGATATTTTTAATATAACTCTGATTGTGTTCGTCTGAAAGAAGATAGTCATACACACCTAGGATAGCTTGAGGGTGAGTAAAGCTTGAGCTAATTTTCATTTTTGGGTGAACTATCCCTTCAAGTTTTTACAATGCAATTAGTGATCAGACATTTTGTCATTCACTTGCTTTCTATTTTGTCCAGTGTTTGTGGCCCTACAGCACATCGTTCCCGAATCACACTCTTCATAACTGTACATTAAACATCACATATCTTTGGCTGTGATTGTGTTACACATGTGGACAGACAAATAGCTTGTCGGGAACCTAGTTTGGATGGTGTTCGGCTGGATTTGTCCAGTATCTAAGCTGGGGCTAGGAAGTGTGTGGGGATTCTGGTGGGCCCCTTGGCCCCTACAGTCCCCTCAGTGCTGGGCTTTGGCTGTCTCAGCTCACTGGCTCAGTCAGCATTGTTGCATATTTAATGTCCTGATGAACGCTTCCACCTGCTGACACAGGAAAAGTGACAGAACAATACACCTCCCAACCCCCTCCATCCCTCCGTCCAGCAGCTTCACAGCCCGTCTTTCCGGAACATCGCCATCATCAATCCAGCCTCTCTCTCTCTCTCTCTCTCTCTCTCTCTCTCTCATATACATGCTATTTCACATTCACACACTTCACAGCCTGACCTATCTTCTGTCTATCCCATGAATCTCCTCCTGTGATTCACTCGTTTATGTACATATCGTCCATTCTCTCATCTCGGTCACTCGCTCTCTCTCTCCAGTCATCCCATGGGAGGCTTATCCCACTTTCATTCGCTGTCTCTCCTTCCTTCGACCATTCTTTTTCGGATTTGTAATGTCTCGCTTTACTTTCTCACCCACCGAAGGCCTTAAACGACTAATGCATAGCAACCATTATAACTTTTTATAGATGTCCTGCCTACTTTTTTAGAAATACATCTTTATCTCCTTTCCAGATCATTCCTAGACTGTCGTCCACACACACACACACACACACACACACTCATCAGATCAAGACAGGCCCTGCTTAGCTTGGTATTGGTGTAGCCAGCACATCCTCTGATGGGATTGTTGGTCTCAGTGGATTTGCTTTACCGGGTTCTGACCACCTCTGACCATCACACAGCTTCCCGTAACGCAGTCCTCAGACATCAAGACTCTACTGCTAAAGGCTGAGTGAATATTCCCCAGCAGTGCTTAAACACACACTCGCTCGACACAAAAGCTGGACAGCTGGGCCTGTCTATCCAAAAGTTCATCTATGTACTTAGTCCCTCTGTGAGTACAGAGACTCTGTTGAGATAAAACATATACATTTATTAATGAAGCGTCAAGACTGCCAGAAGCTAAGAGGACAAAATACTGCGTCCATTTTAAGTGAAGGTGCCTGTGTAACCCTCTCAGATGATATCCATTTTGTTTTATACTTTTATTTATACATATATTTATATATATACAGCTATGGAAAAAATTAAGAGACCACTCCAAGTTCAGAAATCAATGTTAAGTGGTCTCTTAATTTTTTCCATAGCTGTATGTATGTGACTCTGGACCACAAAACCAGTTATAAGGGTGAATTTTTTGAAATTGGGATTTATACATCATTCTATATTCTAAATAAATAAGATTTCCATTGATGTGTGGTTTGTTAGGACAATATTTGGCTGAGATACAACTATAACTGAGGGTGCAAAAAAATCAAAATATTGAGAAAATCACCTTTAAAGTTGTCCAAATAAAGTCCTTAGCAATGCATATCCACTCACAAAAATACATTTTTGATATATTTACGATGATATATTTACATGATCTTTACTTAATATCCTAATGATTTTTTGGCATAAAATAAAAATCGATAATTTTGACCCATACAGTGTATTGTTGGCTATTGATACAAATATACCTGTATGACTTATGACTGGTTTTGTGCTCCAGGGTCACACATAAGTATAAAATAATGTGAACATTACTTTTTTATTTTTTTTACTTGTATTATTTTATTGGTCATAAAGAATGTTTATTTGAGTCTAGTACCAAATTAAGGCATTAAAAATATAGAAATCATATTTAAAAAAAATATATATCATTT
>RJVU01054598.1:4058946-4084930 GCA_003731715.1 Anabarilius grahami
TAATATTGATAATATATTATTAATGATATATTTTTCTTTGTCCAAAACATTTAGTATAAAATATATTATACATATAAAATCATTATTTATTCACTATAGTACCAATTTAAAGCATCAAAAATGGCCGTTTAATCAACGCGACATGACGTTACTTTTTTGCGTAGACTTATTTATTTTCCGTGGCTTTTTTTTGTGTGTGTAGACCAATTTTTTTCCAAAATAATTTTTTTAATATAAATTTTTAAAAGGTAATTACCAGATTTCAGTCACTCTTTTTGCTTTGCAGGATTTACTCTGGCCGAAACACAGATGCGTATTAAGGTTAAGACCGGTTATTTGTACCGTAACATTACGTCTCCTGTAGAAACAATGTGAAATCTGTGAATATCCTTTCCAGCTAACTGAAATGGATATCTAGACTACGACTTCACTGGCCGATCTGTTCCCAGTGAAGAGCAGAGGTCATCATAACCAATTGTGTCAAAACTGGGACGATCAAGTTTAGCAGGAACCACAGATGTGAATGTTCAACAGTCAAAGCAACTGGACTTTGTTATAAATTATTTTGAAGACTCGTCACCCCAGCGGCTTCATCAGTATCACTCTGATGCTATGTGAAAGCTCTCTCTCTCTCTTCTTCACTGTCTCTCTCTTCCTCCCTGATTTTATTCATTAGTAAGCATTTGTTCACTGCACCATCTGAACTGCTGTCTGTGTGTTTTCAACATGAGGCGACCAGTTTGATTACTCCATAGAAACCCAAGCGCTTTTGCGATCCATGCATCACATCACCCATCACATCATTAGTTAATTGCCAATTTAACTAACATGGTCACTATCAGGCCAAGATTAGTCTTTTGTAACTCCATATAGGACAGTTTTCAGTTTGCATTTTACATCCTAGTGCTTAAACACACCTACGCTATTCACGCAACAAATTTACCATCCAAACCTATTGAAAAACACTGGTCCTTGTGGTTATTCAGTAATTCCTTGAGAACGTGTGTATGTGTGTGTGTTCCTCAGCCCCGTTTTTCTCTCACCTGGGATACATACTTCTTTACATTCCATAGCTGCTCTTGTTCATATGGGCATATAAAGAAGTATGTCTACCAAGCAGGATATGTGGGCACATGGAAGAATGTACATACAATATTCCACAAATATGAGCGTCTAAGGGCCAAACCGCAGAGGTAGTGAACATCAATTACTCTTTTACTAAATAAGCGCAGTCCGGTTATGTCCTTTACACTTTTACAACTTTACGTCCAATTTGCGCACGAATGTCAGAGGACGGCACAGCTCGTTTTCTGCCACACCGGCGTAGTGTCGTTTTTTTTGCCAATTATATCCCGGAAATTGCATGGTCCTGTGACTGTACAGGTCAGATCACTAGCGTTGAGGGTTTTTACACGTCATTTCACTTCAGTAAGCCAGCTGAAGTCTGTAAAAATAACATCAGGAAGAGCTCTCTCCGTTTTGACACTCCAGAAAGGCAAATACAAATCTCAGGAAATGCATTTACACCTCCTTTTATAGATTCATACAATTTTTCTTCTTTCCTCTTCACCCTGCAAAAACTGCATTGCTGTACACACACCCACACACACCCACACCAGGCAGCATGTGCTAGTTTTACTGGAAGAGCAGTTTTTCACTTAGTCTACGCAGAGCGCAGCCACACACGATTCACCTTGACTGTCAGCTTGAGAGGTGCAGCTGCAGCGAGAGCAGAGGAAGAGAGAGAGAGAGAGAGGGATAGAGAGAGATTTGGTGCTTACCTAGTGGGTAGCTGTCAGGTAGATTCCCCCAGCTTCAGTTGGGCCAATGCACCACAAGGAAGAATAAAACAATAAAGGGCAAACAGGAAGAAGTGCTCTAGCTTTTCCTCTCTCAGTGTCCCAGGTGCTGCCTCTGCAGTCTCTCTCTCTCTCTCTGTTCTGCTATCTGACTCTATTTCTCTCTACCTCACATTCTCTCATTCTATCTTACACTCTTTCTGTTCCCTCCCTCCCCCCTCTCTGCCCCATCTCTCTCTCTCTCACAAGCGTGTAGTGAGAAAGTTTAGGTCTAGCGGAGGGCTGCTGTGTACCCTGATCTTCTGATGTCTGGAAATGAATGGGGAATAAATGTGCCTGACCTGCCCTCTCTACATCTCTCCTGTCCAGCTCTCTCTCTCTCTCTCTCTCTCTCTCATCATCCATAATGCACAGCCTATAGAGCCCGTACACTCCTCCTCCTAATTCACTCTCTACCTCCAGCCCTCCCCTCTCTCTCTTCCTGACCCCTGACACATTCAAGCACAAACCATGTCTCTTACACTTTTACTGTCTCTCTCCATTCACTTTTTGTTTGAAGCACTTTATTGGCGTGGCTAATATATAATCCTGTGTATTGCTTAGCTACAGTCATTTCAGGTTAGATTGGGTGTGATGAAAAATGTGCGCGTAACGATGTACACACTGTCTTTAAGTGTGCAACGGTTACAACACCCTCGATGGAACCTGGTGTAGCCTTTCGACGGAAATGTTTTTGTACTATATCTACCCCTAAAGGAAATGCATTACACCTTAAGGTACTTCATTTATGCACATAGTTTTTTCTAACAGTGTACTTCACTTGAAAAATAATGATTTTTGCTCTCTTTTCGCAAACTGATATTAAACTGTGTTTTTGTAAACCACATGAAACTTTTTGACAATTATGTATGCATCAAGGCATGCATTTAATGTAATTAATTCATATTAATATAATTTAAATAAAAATAAAAATAAATGTGGGGGAAAATGCAAGAAGAATATGTTAGGGATGGTTAAGGGTAGTAATTATAATTATTCTTTTTTTTTTTAAATATATATATATCAACCTCAAATTTGGAACACAACTTTATTTTTACACAAATTTATGGCTTTAATTTTCTCAGAGTTTTAGAGTAAAACATGTTTTGGAAGATATATATTTCATATCAAATTTAAGGTAACACTTTAGGGTCCAATTCTCACTATTAAATGGTTGCTTATTAGCTTGCATATTAGGATATTGACTGTTTATTGTACTTATAAAGTACATATTAATGCTTTAATCTGCATGACCAGCTGTAATTAGCAGTAATTAGGAGTTTATTGAGGCAAAATCATAATTAATAGTTAGTTAATAGTGTGAATTGGACCCTAATCTAAAGTGTGACCAGATTTAAAAACAGTATTTTTATGCATTTTTTATAATAATAAACTTAAACTTCTATAACTTTTTTTTAAGTTTCACTTTAACTTTTTTCACTTTAACTTTGTCTTGTTTAAAAAGAGATCAAACTTTAGTCTGTGCTCCAAAACATTCAAGATTTACGATTTTTAAGTTGGAATTTAAGTTGGAAATTATATTTTCAGGTCTATGCTCAAAAAGTGATTAACAGATAATAAATGGATCATAACTATATAATGTAGTACCATAAAGTCCCCTACAAATACAAAATATAAAATAAAATACATGGAACTAAAATATAGTTGGCCTACATTCATTTCATTGAGAAAAAAAAAAAAACAAACGTTAATTTTACTCATTTTTGAACGCCATGCGAGCATCACCAGAGGGTTAATTAATGATATAATACTTTGTTTAACAAGTTATTTCAGATAAAGTGTTTATGAGCTGTTTAATTCATAGATACAATTAAAACTTAATAAAAAAAAATTCTGGGGATATTTTCAGATAATAAATTATAAAATATAATATTTTTAAATTCAGAACTTCACAACTTAATACATTCACAAATGTAGTTTTTAGGTTTGTTTTAAGGTGTGTGTGTGTTGGGCAAGCTTCTTTCACCTGAAAACCCCCTTTGCTCTCCATCCTACTCTGATCAATACCAATTTATAAGCAAATGCTGCTCAGCTGACTCTCTCCTTTAACGAATTAGACCATCGCTGATGTCACTCCACTAATGAAGCCCTTCTCAGGAGTGTTAAGCAAATCTGCAGAGGGTTAGTTTGCATATGCCTGTGTGTGATAGAGAGTATTTAAGAGGAAAGGGGTTTTACCAGTCCATCCTGTGTAAAAAAAAAAAGAAATGAGGAAAAGAGCGAGACTCTAAGAATATATGATGGCCGCAGTTGTACTCAATGAGCATGTGTGAGAGAGAGAGCGAGAGAAAGAGAGATAGTGTGAATGATATGTGACTGATAATTACAGCAGAGGGCAGTCAGAGGACGATCAGACCACGTCTCTGATTCAATGCCACCCTGTGGTTTATAACACCATACGGCTGAGTCTTTTCTGGTACGAGCGTTAATTACTTTTGATCATAGATAAGCAAAAGTGAATAAATATGAATAGTTACAATAAAAAAGCAAGAAAGATTGTGGGTGATCCGATGCTATCTTAAACACACATGCTGCGTGTGCTGTAGATGAGAATTCA
This sequence comes from Anabarilius grahami, assembly GCA_003731715.1. Taxonomy (NCBI): domain Eukaryota; kingdom Metazoa; phylum Chordata; class Actinopteri; order Cypriniformes; family Xenocyprididae; genus Anabarilius; species Anabarilius grahami. The sequence goes on from RJVU01054598.1 coordinate 4,063,363, forward strand.
AAGGCGCACTGCGAGTCGTAGCGCGCATACAGAGCAGGACATATTTATGCATGTGATCAGAGAAGCCTCTCCCATCACACTCCACATGTCCCACAATCCAACACTGTCTGTGTTATGCTCACACATAGTCATCTCAGTGTGACCACAACATGCTGCTTGAGCACTGACAGGACATTTGTTTTGTCATTGGACTGGGAGCATTTTCAAATGGAAATGTTGACAATACACAAAAAAATTCTGGGTTAAAAACATCCCAAGTTGTGCTGAAAATGGACAAACCCAGCGATTTGATTGTTTTAACCCAGCAGTTGGGTTAAATGTTTGCCTAACCTGCTGGGTAGTTTTATTTAACTCAACTGTTGTTTAAAAATGACTATATGTCTTGCTTAAAATAAACCCAAAATATGTTGGAAATTAAACAACAGACACATAATTACTAGAGGCAACAATAATAATCAAAAGGTGCACATTTTAATAAGCAATTTAATAAATGTTTATTGTTTATTATTCATTAAACTTATTAATGTTCAATTATTAAGCATATTAATAAATATTTATTTCTAACATATTTTAGGTTCATTTTAAGCAAGAAACAGTCATTTTTAAACAATAGTTGAGTTAAATAAAACTACCCAGCAGGTTGCGCAAACATTTAACCCAACCACTGGGTTAAAACACCCATTTGCTGGGTTTGTCAATTTTCAACCCAGCATATTTTAGAGTCGACCCTTATTTTAATAGGAGAAATAGGACTAATGATCAACAAAGTCTTGCTATTTTTTTAGAGCGTTTGTTCTGATCCATCACGTACAATTCAGTTCATTGCAGTTTAGTTTGATTCACTTTACACTGTTAAAATCTTCAATCATTCTAATGCACTTGGACTGTTATAATTTAGTAAAGAGACCTAAATCTGTTTCATTCAAGAACATTTGTTTTTATCCATTGCATATGATTTAATTCAGTAGTGTAGTTCAGTGTGGTTTAAATGAAGCATTTGTTTCAAGTTAAATTCGGTTAATTGAATTTACACTGAATTTGAATTAGTTGAGAGCATTTGCTCTTATACATTAGGCACAATTCAAATAACATTCCATTGAGTTTCATTTTAGACAATTAAACAATTGTGATTAATAGGAGAGAATACTTTTTTAGACAATTTAATGCAATTAAAATGTCGTAATTGATTTAGTTTTAGAACATTTGTTGTTTTACATTTAAGTACAAGTTCAGTTCAGTTTAGATTAAATTGGGCAACATAAGTAACAAAGTCTTGGTAATGCACTTAGACAATTACAATTTAGTAAACTGTTTAGAAATTCATTTTCAGTCTGGGTGCATTAACAGCTCATTGCCAGAGGCCGCCATTGGTTGCTAACGGCTAATAGCTGAGTAAACCGTAGCTCTTCTTTCTGCATCAGCACTGCTCTCTGAGTAATTAAACTAAAAGTCCTCATCATAAATCAAACCCACTCCTCCTGTTTTCACCCACCTCTGTCATCATCCCTTCCTTATAGGATATCAGACTGTGGTTTTTGTAAATCGACCCCTATGACCCCACACCAACACACGGAGTCATGGCCGGCTCCTCACACAAGTCGCCGCCCCAGCAGCTCAACGCCAGAGATAGCAGCATTACCAGGAAATAGGCTCGAACGCCAATCAACACACATACACAGAAGCAGGTGTACCATTCCTGCGTCTGACTGAACATCCAGTGCTTCACAAGGCTCTGACCACCAGCAACAGCTGCTGCCATCCTGATGTCACCTGATCTATCCTAGCTCCTGTCCGCTCCACATTTAAACATGACTGACAGCCCAGGGGCTAATGCCTGTCCTCGAGCCATCAAAGTAAAATTAGAAAAAGAGAAGTAAGCATCTCCCTGGACCACCACACGGATAAATATCAGTGTCAGGGGCCAGCAGCAGTGGATGCGCTACTTTTAAAAGTCTTCTCAAGAAAGAAATGCAAAAAGATGGAGTGTAAAAATACAGTTCAGTTTAAGTCATTAAATGAAGAACGAATTTGCTAAGGTCGCAGCTCTCAGCGTGATGCGGTGAGGAGTTGCTAGCTTTGCATGCTAACTCTGCTGCTAAAACTACTTTGACAGGAGCCGGATGGCTGCACATGCCGCCTATGATTGTTCCCCTTTCATCCTCATGCACGCGCTGATATATCAAGAGAAGTGCAGACAGGCTGAAACGTGGTGAAACACACATGTATGTGTACACACATCATATTTACTCATAAACACACACACACACACACATACTCACCAGGGAGAGGCAGCTTGTGTGTGCAGCCAAGAGGCAGGGGGAGCGTCCGTTCCCAAGCAGCTGATTCAGCGTTTGAGAATTTGAGGATGAGAGGAAAGAGAGAGAGGGTGGAGGGGTGGACAGATGAGAAAGAGATGGGGATGAAAAGAAATGCAGAGCGTTGCCGTCAATACTGGAGTGTTCTTGGCTCTCCGCGGCGCAAAAGAAGAGCGAATTACCAAAAATATCGGACGAAAGTCACCGGGTCAGATAAAATGGTCCCGAAAACCTACGTTTATCTCAGTAACACCTCCCCACCTGTCCTGAGAGAGAAAAAGAGCTACGTATAGAACTACGCCCCAGTATCGGCTGAAACAGGAGTAGGAGAAAGTATGGACAGTATGCTGACACTTTTAAATGAGAGATAGACTGCCAGAGAGAGAGAGAAAAGGAAGTCAATGTGAGTTAAAGAGCAAAAGTGTTTGTTAAACAGAAGTCAGAAAAAAGCTCGCTTTCTTTTTCGTTTTTATCCCTTACTGTATATTCCATCCTGCCAGACAATTCTGTCCATACTTTGTCCAATAAACGTCCTTGTCCTTTCACATGAGAAACGGCAGCCGAAAATGACGTCACCGTCCGATACACGTCCGCGTCACTAAAAAAAAACAAATGTTAGCTTAAAAAAAATAGTTAAACGTCATAAAGTTGACTTTGAACATATTTTATGCCGAACATGTGAACGGGACAGACGGGAAGTGTGCAGAGGGGCTGGTCGGAGGAGCCTCCCACTGCTCCAAAGCTTTTATACCCCGAGGGTCAAGGCAAAGAGGAGCCCCCCTGGCCCTGCACCCACTCCCCGACTCTGCCTGGCCTTATTTAGTGAAGCAGGGTAAAAAATAGCCTCTCAAGTGCTGCTGGCTTGTTCTGATCTGCAGGGGGCGGGGCCTTACTGGGGGAGGGGTTAATTGCCAAATGAGAATTGCGTATCTTCTTCTGTCACTCGAACAACTTCTTACCTTTTATTCTTTTCTTACCTCCCTCCCAAATCTGCTAATATAATTCAATCCCCACCCTGTCCTTCCGTCAGCACACCTTTAAATCCCTCATGCCGCCTGCCCTCACCTCCAGGCTTTCAGCTCAGCCTCTGGAGGTATTTTTAGGCAGGCCAAATAAAGAGGTGCGTTCAGTTCCTGCCTTGCCCTACCCTGCACCACCCAGTAGTTTGGCAACTCTGTGCACTCTGCTATCTATGGTCAGAGCCACTGAGATTGAAGACAGAGCCGCAGACGTGAAGAGAGTCACTGCAGTGCTTTTGTGCATCGGATTGACTGAATGGAATTCTTGTTATCTGAGTCAAACTGAGTCACATAACCCAGCAATAATCATTTCCCCCACTGAACCTTGTTTGTGTGTTTATTAATTTAGTCATTGAATAATTGATTGATGCAGTGTTTAATTGTTTGCACAGTGATTTTTGTAGTCTGTACTAGTGTGTCCTTTGCTGTAACAGAGCAGTGTAGGGATTTCGTTCCTCCCAAGGTTTTTCCCTCAACTTGCTTTAACATCTTTAATTTGAGTGTGATTTTTCTGTCCCTGTAAAACGCCTGTTCAATTGTTGCTTGTCAGATTGTACAATATGACCCCAGAGACACCCTGCATGACATAAACTGTCTTTTATATAAGTCTAAAGACAGCAGTATCCAATCCTGCTCCTGGAGGGACACTATCCTGCAGAGTTTAGCTCCAATCCTAATTAAACACACTTAAACCAGCTAATCAAGGTCATCAGGATAGGAAGCTGCATCTGAAATGGCATACCAAGTGGCTACTGCATTTGATGATGAATGAACTTCTCGACTATACTTCTCGAGTATGTTCTATGTAGAAAGAGTGTGTGTAGTATGAATGAAATCCGGATTAACTGCATCTGCCATGTTGGCATTGTCATGTGACCTAGCGGCCTCAGTTACATCAATTCAATGTCATTCACAAATCCTCTCCACTGGCCACATGGGATAGTAAAGTATCAGATGCGCATTTTGGAATCTCGGTGGAAGCAATAAGTCATCTGGGTAATTTTCGCCCACTGTTTTTTTGAATATATACTATGAATTCAGACATACTACACTTTTTTCAGATACTTTTATTTTTTAAGAGACTTCAGTAGGGAAGTACAGACGTGGACAAAACTGTTGGTACCCTTGGTAAATATGATCAAGGATGACTGTAAAAATAAATCTGCATTGTTTATCCTTTTGATCTTTAATTCATAAAATTAGCAAAAATATAACATTTCATTGAAGGAAAAGAATTGAAAGTGGTGGTGGTGGTGGTGGTGGTGTTGGGGGGGGGGATCACATTATGAAATAAATGTTTTACTCCAATACACGTTGGCCACAATTATTGGCACCCCTAGAATTTTTTATGAGTAAAATATCTCTGAAGTATATTCCCATTCATATTCCCATTTTTTAGCACACCAGAGTGATCATGAACATGAAATTGTCCAGCCATGACTTCCTGTTCCACAGGAGTATAAACATGAGGAAACACAAAGGCCAAATTCCCTTAATCATTCATCACAATGAGAAAAACCAAAGAATATAGTTCTGATGTGCAGCAAAAGATTGTTGAGCTTCACAAAATAGAAAGTGGCTGTAAGAAAATAGCTAAAGCATTAAAAATCCCCATTTCCACCATTAGGGCAATAATTAATAAGTTCCAATCAACTAAAGATGTTACAAATCTGCCTGGAAGAGGACGTGTGTCTAAATCGCCCTAATGTGAAGTGAGGAGGAAAGTCTGAGTGGACAAAGACTCTCCAAGAATCACAGCTGGAGAATTGCAGAGATTAGTTGAGTCTTTAATCTCAGAATTCCTAAAAAAAATGATCAAACAGCACCTACATCCCCACAAGTTGTGCCGGAGGGTTTTAAGAAAAATCCTCTGCTCAGATCCAGAAACAATCTCCAGCATATTCAGTTGTCAGACACGACTGGAACTTCAAACGGGACCGGCTTCTATGGTCAGATGAAACTAAAAGAAGAGCTTTTTGGCAGCAAACCCACCAGATGGGTTTGGTGCACACATGGATAAAAAGTGCCCCATGCCCACGGTTAAATATACTGCTGGATCTTTAATGTTGTGGGCCTGTTTTTCTGCTGGAGGTCCTGGACATCTTGTTCAGATTCATGGCATCATGGATTCTATTAAATACCAACAGATAAAAATCGAAACCTGACCGCTTCTGCTAGAAATCCAATAATGGGCTGTGGTTGGATCATCCATCAGGACAATGATCCAAAACAAACATCAAAACCAACACATAAATGTGTCACTGAGCAGAAAACCAAGCTTCTGCCATGGCCGTCCCAGTCCCCTGACCTGAACCCTAAAGAAAATGAGTGAACTAAAGAGAAGAAGCACCAGCATGGAGCTGGAATCTGAAGGATCTGGAGAGATTCTGCATGAAGGAATGGTCTCTGATCTCTTATCAGGTGTTCTCCAAACTCATCAGGCATTATAGGAGAAGACTCGGAGATGTTTTCTTGGCAAAAGGAGGTTGCAAAAAGTATTAAAGAAAAGGGTGCCAATAATTGTGTCCAACGTGTTTTGGAGAAAAACATTTTTATTTATTTTTTTAAAATTATTTTCCTTCAACGAAAGGTTCAATTTTTGCTAATTTTATGAATTAAAGATCAAAAGGATAAACAATGCAGATTTATTTTTACAGTTATCTTTGATCATATTTATCAAGGGTATTAACAATTTTGTCCACATCTGTAGGCATATTTATTGTCAGAACTGTACATTTCTAAATGAACTTTGACACAGTCACCTCTGATACCAGATTTCTCTAAATTGTAAAGTAAAAACATGCATTTTTTATTAAGCTGCTTTGAAACGATATGTATTGTGAAAAGCTCTATACAAATGTGAATTGAATATTTGAACATAATAATAAGTAACTTCCAGGAAGGTGTGTAGGGACAGGTTGAGGCTAAAATCTCCAGGATGCTGGCCTTCCTGAAGCAGGACTGGATGCACTATTAAAATGGTACTGACCAACCAAGCAAGCACTTCCAGTGATGTTACCAATATTTTACCTGGTAAAGAAAAAATTAAGTCGGAATATCTGTTGAGGCTGGACCAAAAAGGGATTTTTTTGGCTGCTTATTTTCAACAGGAAACTTGTGGTAAATTCAGTATGATTACAACATGAAGGAAATGCTGATTAACAAGATGGTTATGTTATGTTTATCATATTGACAAGCTAGTATCAACTGATCCCTTTTTCTCTCTTTTACATGTCATCAGGGTGTCATATGAGCAGTTACACTGCAGGACAGCAACTCAATGTTTCTGACACTTGCTAAGCATATCGCTCTAAAGGCTGTGACACACCATTGACCGGTGTCGGTCTATTGTTGGGCTTCTGTCGGTATAGTATTTTTGCAGTGTGTTGGCACTAGTCAGACCCCTATCAATGGCTTTTTGGCCCATTGAACATGTTGAATTGGTGGTGGAGCCAACTTTGGCGACACCACCATTTCAACACTTATTGTGTTTTATGTCGGTTTGGTGTGCCTGGGCCTTCGGTGATCAGTAGGAAATCTTCTACAATTCCTGAAAGGCTAGGTTTTGGGATTGACAACCGCATTTACTTACAGGTGTGAGTCTCGAAATGTCCCTGTAGAGGTTCAGGGAAAAAGGAGGCAGGAACCGGCGAACGTTCAACAAAGTTTAATGGCAAAATAAACCAATAACCGAAAATAAATCGGCAGCCCCTCACGGAAGACTGCCGCATAAAAACACAAAACAACAAGTTAAATAGTCCAGGCATGGTCCTCTCTCGTTCTTCACTGTTGTCACTCCACTTTTATCCTTCCGAGCTCCTCCGTGAAATGCACTCGTGTCACCGGCCTCGCTCTGTTCCCGTGGCTCTCGGCCCCGCCTGCTTGCCACAGTCCCGTTTAAACAGCAGCTTACAGTAGCGTCTCGAATACTGTCAGTATGAACGTGCAACAGGAGTCAAGCCCATACTCTCTTACCAGCAATAGTAATATCAAAGATGGTGACGTTCATACAACTGAAATGTTATATTACTTTTATATTACTTGACCGCAAGTTCATCAGTCAAATCTTCACTAACTGACAGCAGCTTTTATCTCTGGATGTGGAGAGCGGAGTATTTGTGTCGCGCGTAGAACACAAAACTGACGGGAGCAGCTCCGGTGGACAACATTGAGCTGATCTAAAACCTTCCAACTCCATCCGACTTATCGGTGTAAGTTACTGAAAGCGAACCCACACATGAAAACCTGCAACTCATGGTAGACACGCTTTTGTGCAGAGCGGCTCTCTTGCACTGTATGATGTGACAGAGAACTAGTTGTCCAGTCCAGTTCTGTTCACACAAGGCAGGTTTTGAAAATGTATGGGTGTGAGTTCGGTTATAGAATGCGGGTGTCACTCCCGTAAGTAACTGAACTGTGTGTGTGAACGTAACCGTATTAAAGACTCAAATACAGGACTGACCACCGTATTCTGCTGCTGTGTGAATGTGACCTAATATTGACCAAATCATGCAGTGTGCGCTGGGCTTTAGGGAGTTAACCATTATAAGGCACTATACTTTGAAACAGTTTGTACTGTAAAATTTGAATGTAATTGTTTCTACAGTGTTATTAGGAGAAAAGACTGACAACTAAGAGAGAAAGTGTGAAAGAGAACGGGTAAGATGAATGGAGATAGTATAAGGGAGGGATTCTCTCACAACTGAGGGGGGCAGCAGGAGGAGGTAAAGAAAAGAAAATTATTGATTTCCACCTTAAAAAGGCAATCTCCACACAAGTGCTCTTGGGGAAACGGACAGTGTGTGAGCTACTATCGGTGTGTGAAGGTATTTGAGTGTGTTATGAAGGAGTTAGTGATAACCCGCTGCCTCAGTGTTCCCAATGGACAATGTTCTATTGGTCATTCTGTCTATTGTTCTTTCTTTCTTTTGATCTGTATTTCTGTCATCTGTTGTTCCATCTAATGTTTTATCTATTGTTCTGTCATTTTATCAGTGTTCCTATACTGGACAGTGTTCCTATCAGCCTGACCCTATCTGTTGATTGTTTGATTGTTCAGTCATTTGTATGTTCATTTGCTCGTTCATTCTTTCTTTCGTTTTTTCTATCTGTCTTTCTGTGAAGGCAGCTAATAATCGTATCTATCTATCGTTCGTTCGTTCAGTCGGTCAGTCGTTGTGGTTGTCTGTAGAATGACTCAGACCTAGAGTAACATCTAATAATACCATACACACATTAACTGAGAGAAAGAGTGACAGAGAAAGAGAGAGATGGAGGAGTATCAATGCCAGTATCTATTCTTACTCTTGTTATTACACAGCATGCCTCTTCTGTTCCCGGCCTCTGTAATCACAAGACTTAAATTACAACAGCAAGTGTCATTAAAGGTGTACACAAGTTTATTTCCTTGATCTCTATTCTTCTGTGAGCACTTAAGCTCTCTAAAATCCTCCACTGTCTTAAATAGTGGTAGACTAGTAGTTAAAGCTCTGGGCTAGAAATGCAAATATCGTAAGTTTGATCCCAGGTGGGAGTGACTCATGAATTGGAGAGTTACCAAAGGATTGTTGTCGCGGTTGTGCCCTTGAGCAAGGCGTTCAATTCAAAGTTTGCTCTGGGGTGACTGTCTATGTAATTAGTGTCCTGTTAGTCACATTGAATAAAAGGCTGGGCTAAAAGAGTAACCAAATCAGAAGCTCAGAAATTTGTATATTCTGTGCATGGCATTTTTCACACTGTGCATTTCCATAATAATAAAGTTCATCAAAGTTTTGCTCACGGCTCTTAGTATTTGTTCTTTGTGCTCTGTAGAATAGAGATTATTGAAAAGCACTGCAGTACAGTTAACATTCAAATCCTACCGTTTGAGAGAACTTGTCTGTGGCGTTAGATTAGCTGACAAATTTGCCAGCAGCTTCCCATTTTAAGTAGTGCAGTCAAATCTGACATAAAAGTTTGTAAGCGCGTGTGTATATACCCTGTTGAAAAAACTGGTGAGGTATGTTTTGAAGCATGGCAGCTGGTTTGATCTGGTTTATGCTGGTCCTAAGCAACTATCTCCAGCTCAGGACCAGCTTAAACCAGCTCAAACCAGGTGCCATGCTTCAAAACATACTTAACCAGCATATGCTGTTTTTTTTCAAGCATTTTATATATATATACATTAGGGGTGTGTCACGAGATCTCGCGAGACTAAAATGTGACGCGATTTCTCGTCGAGGCGAAAAGTAGTCTCGTGATGTTGCCATGACAGAGTGGTTAGGATGATTAGGAAAGAATATGCCACCGCTACGTTTACATTACGCCTCCACTGTCGTTTTGCTTTGTATTTAAATAAAAAACATTTAATTCAGTTGGATAACGGTCGCCGCCGCTCCATATTTACAGAGTTACGTGCGATCGCGAAAGTGAAGGTAAACACGAGCGCGCATTCAAACGCGATTTCAATACCCCGCATTTTGAAAGCGGCTCCCTGATGAATACAAATATCTCTCAATATGAAAGCTATTTTAGGCTGGGCAGTTGTTGTAAGCATCTCTTAGCTCTGTATCAAAGAAAAATGTGGTCTTATTTGCACTTTGAATATCGAGAGAGTGCGATTATGGTTGCACTTAATGTAAAGTGTTTCCATAAAAATGAATAACAGTTTTCTCTTAATCTTATTAAAGGGTTAGTTCACCCAAAAATGGAAATGATGTCTTTAATGACTCACCCTCATGTCGTTCCACACCCGTCAGACGTTCATCTTCAGAACACAGTTTAAGATATTTTAGATTTAGTCCGAGAGCTTTCTGTCCCTCCATTGAAAGTGTTTGTACGATATACTGTCCATGTCCAGAAAGGTAATAAAAACATCATCAAAGTAGTCCATGTGACATCAGTGGGTTAGTTAGAAGCTTTTGAAGCATCGAAAATACATTTTGGTCCAAAAATAACAAAAACTACGACTTTATTCAGCATTGTCTTCTCTTCCGGGTCTGTTGTTCATCCGGGTTCACGACTCCGCACTGACGCTGCTGACGTGTGATCTGGTGCGCCCGAGCTTCGTTTACAGTCTGAGGGAGACGCACGCTGTATTCAAGCTATTCTACATTGTTTGTATTTTGGTATTGCTATATTTTTTAAAATGGTGCGTAAGTGTGCATGTGTCCTTATGTCAGCAGCGTCACTGCGGAGTCGTGAACGCGGATTGACAACAGACCCGGAAGAAAAGACAATGCTGAATAAAGTCGTGTACAGAGTGTGTGTAGTAGGCTCGCGTTTGCGTGTTTCTGCACAGGGTGCAGTTAACTTTCCCAGGGGAATGTCACTTTAGAGACTGTGTGTAATGGTCTAAGAGATGAATGCTCTCTCTGCATTACAGTGTGGATACACACATTCACTCTTTCTCAAACACACACACACCTCTGGGCTAATCTGAGAGAGAGGGTTTGTGTGTTTCTGCAGCAGAGATTTCATACACAAGTTGTCACTTTCATTACTGGTTGGTGCCAAAAAGATCTGAACTAAAGTCTGTGTATCAGTTTTAAAGGGGGCCTTAAAATTTACACTATTTTTAGATATATTTATAAGATTTTCTGTTTAGTCTGTATATGTATGGGCTTTTCCAAAATTTATTAATTAAATAAATAAATAAAGTTGAACAATGACAGCTAGAGTGGACTTGCGTTGTCATTTTCACAGATGGACAAGCAGTTATTGAAACAGGTCACATATTTATCCAATCAATGTTATTGACCTCATAAATATGCAAATAGGTTCATTAGCCCAGGGTGTACAGTGTGTTCCTTCACTTCCTACATTGATTTTAATGCACCACATGCCGTTTTGAACAGTTGACCATTTCAAGAAATGGGATGTTAACATTTCACATGCATTTATACTTTTATATATACACTACTGATCAAGAGTTTGAGGCCAGTAAGTTTTGAATTTTTTTAAAGAAGTCTCTTGTGCTTACCTAGGCTGCATTTATTTGATTAAATATACAGTAAAAAAAGTAATAGTTTGAAATGCTATTATACCCATTTTGAATTTATGAATAATTTTGGTACTCAAGAAACATTTCTTATTATCAATGTTGAAAACAGTTTAACTCTCTGCTTAACTCTTTCCCCGCCATTGACAAGATTTTCCGTCATTTGTGACACAACGCTTTACCCGCATTGACACATTTCCCATGTTTTCTCTGTTATATGATAAACTGTTGCACACCTTCTGAAAGAGTATAGCATCTCCGGATCCAAAAACAAGCAAAGAAAAAGATCTGCGTATACCTGAAGGAGCAGACAGAAGATTGCTAATGCACAGTTAAGTTAACGTGATCATCAAACATTCAACAGCATATCAATCAAACTGCTAAACGTTACTGAGGAGGAAGCGACAGTGCAAGCTTTGGAGGTTATAGATGCAATGTTTTGATCATCGTTCTGAATCCGATCCAGATGAAGTCTTTGACAAAAACACTATTTTCTCAGCTTTTTGTTCGATTTTTATATATATATATATATGTAAAACGTACCGACGTTGATAAGTGTTTATGAAAAAATAATTAATGAATCTAGAGTACTTTAAAAAAAAAAAAGCAGAGGCAAGGTTCTTTCTTAAGATATATTGAATGGAAACATTCATACAACAAAATATTTTGGGGGCATGAAATGTTTTGTGGAAATGCTCAAATGCTGGCTGTGACTGGAAACTTATTCAGAAACTGCAATACGTTTTTGATTCTCAGGCTCTTTTGATCAATTTAATGCATCTTTGATGAATAAAAGTATTCATTTTTATAAAAAACAAAACAAAATGACTGATCCTAAACATTTGAATGGCAGTGTATTCATTTATCAGATGCTTCAAAGCAGATATTTGGATCACAAGATATTCTGTTCAGTCAGTATGTATGGGATTTTCCAGTGACTTTTTACAAAAAAGGATTGACATTTTTACAGATGACTCATCCAGGGGTTCGTTTCCCGAACAACGATGTAACTCGCTGCTTCACTACCATAATACAATGCATCGTTGAACAAATCAACGATCTAGTCACGACTGTTTCCCGAAACCGTATTGTCGCAAATTTGTCGTTCAACCGGTGAATGACGTCACGCAGGTGCTGGAGTAAAAACTTCTTTAAATGAATCCGTTTGAGATCGAATTAATGCTAGAATTTCTGCTCTAAATTACGGACATGGCATTAGAGGACTAATTCTCATTTTCCTCAGTTATTTTGCTTTATTTCCAGATTAAATCGAATGCCTGTTCTGACGTACCAGAGCACGTACGCACATGCGCACTTCAAAAACGCTGCTTTAAATCTCTTGACAAACTAAAATACATAAATGACATTTGTATATATTCGAAATAAAAGATATACCCTGTACTTAATGTAAGCTTGGTTATTTTGCTCAAGATAAGGATTTATTAAGTCCACATGTCATAAAAACAAGAAACTCTTCTTCTAACCACAGATCGAGAGCTGTCGTTCAACCACACAAGTTTGCGTTGCAGTTTGCGAATGTTCGTTTGAACGATGGTTTAGGGAAACACCAAATCGTTGAACTATGTAAGTAACGACGGAACTTGCGATGTTAGTAGGCTAACGATGCGTTTGGGAAACACACCCCTGCTCTACACAGATTTTTTGTCCAATCAAAGGCTCTATTGAATCAGAATGCTCCTCCCCCAAAATGTCAATGACTAGCAAGTAGTAAAGCATGACCCATGGCTGTTACTAAAGCCTATTGTCTTTTAAAAGTAAATATATAAAATAAGCACAAGTCCCAGCCAAACGTCCTGTTTCATTAGGAGGGAAAACAGTGCTTGTCGTTTGCCTTCAGTGGGGTCTATGATGACTGATTTCACATGACAGAAACGGGTCCAGAGAGAGAATATGCTGTAATTTGTATTGTGCAGCAGGGAAGGGGTGGGTCTTTTTTCCTCTAGTAAAACTTTGATTAAAGAATCCGCCAGACTCCTGTCAGAGCGTGTGATCCTGAGGAAACAGCTGGTGTGTCAAGTAGGAGTGTGTGGGTACAGTAGAGGTTAAATGGCCTGCGGCTGCTTTGTGAGTCTCTGCCCTTTACTGAGGTTTGGGCAGGTGCCTTTCCAAACTGGGCATGATCCAGAACCGGAGGACACGGCCGAGCAAGGAATTACCACTGAGAACGCCACACTGCTGGATCAGTGTTTGTGACGCACTGAAAGAGAATTACAGAGCAGACTGATTCAACTCTGGGTTATTCTTTAAGTCATTTTGCCCTCATGTTGTATTTATTTCTTCCGCTGAACACAAAAGATATTGTCTGTGTTTTTTGTCCGTACAGTGAAAGTCATTGGGGTTCAGTGTTGTTTTGATTTTTATTGTATGGACCAAAAAAACAAAGCAAAACAAAAAAAACACTGAGACAATACTCTTCTTTTGTGTTCAGTAGAAGAAAGCAGTCATACAGGTTTAGAACAACATGAAAGTAAGGAACAAATGATTTCATTTTTGAGTGAAATATCCCATTAACCCCGTGTTTGTGTAATTGTGTTAACCTAATGAAAAAGAGACCATCATTTTTAGTTTTTCTATGTTTCAGGTGACTCAAAAATCAGTCATTTTCACATTGGCTGTTGCTGTGCTGCGTTTGACAGCAAGAGAAACTCAGTGAAGATCACGTGACTGTTTGTTGTTGAGTCAAACAAGCTTTATTCAGTACGTTGCTTTTTAGGAATGAATTAGTGATTTCCGTGAACAATCTTTGATTTAGTATTCAGACGTTTTTTACTTAAACTTAACGTTTTACTTTGATCATCTTTGAAACATACTTTTGAGGAAATTATCCAATCCATCCACACACAAATATACGGAAGAGGATTAGGGCCAAGCAATAATAAAAAAATAAAACCATCTCGAGATTAAAGTCGTTAAATTGCGAGAAAAAACTCGTTAAATTTCGAGAAAAAAGTCGAGATAAAATGTTGAGAATAAANNNATGACTTTATTCTCGTAATTTAATGACTTTATTCTCGTAATTTAATGATTTATTTCTAGCAATTTAACGACTTTTTTTCTCGTAATTTAATGACTTTATTCTCAACATTTTATCTCGATTTATTTCTAGCAATTTAACGACTTTTTTCTCGTAATTTAACGACTTTAATCTCGAGATGGTTTTATTTTTTTATTATTGCTTGGACCTAATCCTCTTCCGTACAAATATCCTTCATAATCTTACTGTACACTATTATTCGAAAGTTTGGAGTTGGTAAGATTTTTTTTTTTTTTTTTTTCAAAAGAAGTCTCACCAAATCTGCATTTATTTGATCAAAAATACAGTAAATTAATTATTAATATTGTGAAATATTATAACAAATGGAAATAACTATTTTCTATTTTAATATATTTCAAGATGTAATTTATTCCTGTGATCAAAGCTGAATTTTCAGCATCATTACTCCAGTCTTCAGTGTCACATGATCCTTCAGAAATGATGATTTGATGATCAAGAAACAGCATAACCGTTTTTTAATCAGTGCTAAAAACAGTAATATTTTTATAGAAACCGTGATATGTTTTTTTTTCCGGATTCTTTGATGAATAGAAAGAACAGCATAAGAAACCTTTTTTTCATTATAAATGTCTTTACTGTCACTTTCATGTAATGGATCATTGCTGAATAAAAGTATTGATTTATTTAAAATAGTACTGACCCCAAACCTTTGAACAGTAGTGTATGTTACTAAAGAGCAAAACCCTATCTGAAAAACAGTTACAGTAGGATTGGTTTTCAGATGTCCAGTGTCCCAAGATAAATCACTAACTCAGAATAAAGTATGACCGGTGTGAAACATGAAGCAGGATAACACAGGACCCAAGTGTGAAAGCCCTAATATAGCGTAATATCAGCTGTGCTGAGGACCGCACTGATCGGCTGTAAAAATGTCAGTTTCAAGAACGTACGCTATGTTTGCTCCTGTGATAATATTTACCATTCCCTTGTTGATCAAGCAGTAAATTGCCGTAGTGCGATGCACGGCTCAAACAGCCATAGATTCACAAATTCCTGCCACAAACGGCTTTCTGATCAGCCCCATAAATCTCAGCTGCACTGGCACAGCTCAAAGCATTTCAGTGGACAAAAATGTCACCCTGACACATGGAGGGAGGTGATAACCATATGAAATAGTGAAGGAGAGACGAAATGAAAAAGTACATCTCTGTTAGCGCAATCTCTTTCCGATTGCAAATCGAATCAATAACACTATGCTGTTTTGTAACCGTTTTTCATTTTTCTCTCTCTCTTTCTTCTCTCTGGACTCTTGCAGTGTATTTGAGATATGGAGAATAGCACAGTGTAATGTGTCAGACCTGAATCAATGAAGACAGCTAAATATAGTCCTGCCTTCTGTAACAGAGCAAAAAAAAAGATTTTTCTATGAATGTCCATTCAAAGTACACAACAGGAATTGTGAGGTACTGTAATCCGTCTGTGGCTGAAAATGTGTGTGTGTCACCTGATATTTTGGCGTGCATGTCTCAGATGTGACAGATGACAGTTTGTGAGTGTATAAATCAAAGTGCAGTAAATGACAGTAACAGCAGTGTGTGTGTGTGTGTGTGTGTGAGGGAAACAGCTGCTGTAATGCAGTGGACGGCATCTCTCAGGCTCAATCACTGGGGCTCTCTGGTTTCTGTGGGGCATGTATATCACCCAAACCCCCTTGTACTGTACGTCCAGTTCACCTCGATTCATCCCAACAAACATAAGCCACCAGGCCTCCCTTTAACTCCTCCCTGAGTCCAGATCCACACTAGATCAGTACTTCTTAGTTGGATCAAGATATCACATGCAGTAGGACATAAAATGGTGTCCCAAACACATCCAGAACTGTACAAAAGTGAACAAAAATGTTCTTAAAAAATTCAAAAACATGAATTGTGTTAGTATTACTATGAACTGCATAGGCTCATCAATATGCAAAATTATTAACAGGACATATGCTGAATATGAAAACTGAAAACTTGTGTAAACTGTTGAATTTTGATGGTTTTATGCTCTCAGAACACAAAGGCCTGGTTTCACAGACAGGGCTTGGATTAAGCAAGGATTAGGATTTAGTTCAATTAGGACGTTTAAGTAGCTTTTATAAACAGACCTTAAAAATATTGAGACAAAACACTGGCACTGATATATTTTAGGCTGCAGATAGATGCTATTTACACATTTGAAATGAGCAAAATATCCTATTTAACACTAAGTGACAAGAGCAGCATTTTCTTAGCGATATGGTATTTACACTATAGGTGAAAACAGCGATAGATTCTATTTACACCATGTAAAAGTATCAGTTCTTTGCAAAAAGAGTAAATAATTAGATGATATCTATACTTTATATTGGCAGATACTATTTGCACCTCAGTATTTTTATACATTAACAGGATGCAATAATATCACAGAATGTAAATTATTATATTTATTAAATGATCAAATGGATGCTGCCTTATTTGGAGAATAAAAACCCTCCCTACACCTTCACCCTACCCAATACTTTTAATATTATTAAACACTTGTTCACAGTTTATTTCCACGTTTTCATTTTTATTGAAAATAAATGTGAGCTCGGCAAAAGGCGGATTCGAACCCGCTTCGATAGTGTTAAAAGCCAGGTCTGCAAGCCTCACTCGCTGCTGCTGCACCACTGAAGACGTTGAGTTCTGTGTGTCTTTTGTGTGTCCAGACATTGGTGGGCGGAGCTAGCGTAAATAGTGTTTGACAATAAGGGACACTATTTGCACTTAGTGTAAGCAGACACTCCGTATATGGCTGGATATGTCAGTGCAAGTTGCTTTCAGTTAAAACAGCCCAAACATGTATTTAAGTCTGGGACTATGCCTTGTCTGTGAAACTGGGGAAAAACATTTTTGTTTTTAGTGTAAACAGTTTGTTTTTGCTGCAAGTGAACCTATATACAACACATTCTCATTCGTAACTATATTACACTGACAAATTAATAGCGTATTTGTAGGAATTTGTGCATTCTCATTTGTTTTCATATGAGTTGCTTATGCCACACAGAAAGTTAGTTTTAGGGGTGGACCTTCGTGATTTGTTTTGTTTTGTTTTGGGTTTTTTCCTGAAAATTCCCAACTTGCAAAATAGTTCTGTTTTCTTATTAGATCAGACTGGTATTTAATGTAGTTTGCATTGTGTGTACTTTACTTTGTGTTTTTTGTTCATGTTTTTTCTAAACAATTGTCGAGACTGTCCATGTTAGCATCTGCCTTACTGCTTTCAAACTGCTCGACTGATTAGATGCTTAGCCTTTGACATCAACAACCAGGATTTGATGGTATTTTGCACAATTATATAGTCAGTTGCATTTTATCACTCAAAACATGAACAAAGATGTAACGCAATTTTAATACATATCCTGGTCACGAGTACACATGCCTCATCATGTTGTTTGCCCAAGAGTTATACAATATTTGGGTGCATATATTAACATCCAAAAGGATTTGTTTCATCATCTTTATGCAATAACATTCTGTTAATGATAAAATGGTCACACATTAATGGATAATGATTAAATAATGAATAAAACTATAATCAGTTGACATGATATTTCTGAGTAAAATCTTTTTATTACACACAGACAGGACATAGACTGAGTTGTTATTGTTCTCTCTTTCCTTGATGTGGACATTTTCCCACTCCCTGGCCAATTTTCTGACTTTTCTGTGGTGGAAAATGGTTCCAGGCTGGCCATCGGCTCCAGCACCAGCACTCTTGTACACACCGCATTTACTGTGAAAGGAGATATACTGTACCAGCCGTTTTTTAGTGCACATGCGTCTGTGTGTGTGTGTTTGGGGATTTTGGGTCTATTTGTTTTGATCAGATCATAATTCAGTGTGACAGCCAGAGCTTCTCCTTTCCCGCAGGTTTTAGCAGACTTCTGTTCCCTCTGGTGACTCAACACATGCAGCAATTTTCTCTTACTGCTGTTTTTGACACATTTATTGTCTCCCTTACATTTCTTGTGGACTATTTCTGTCTGAAAGAGTAGATTAGACTAGACCTGAACATTTTATAAAGAAAGCGTCACAGTGCTCGTTTGTGTAAACTCCCCGTCACAGTTTTAGGGTGTTTGCTATGAGGTAGCGACGGGCTTCTTGTCTTGCAGCTTATCACCTTTTTAAGATGCTGTTTCTGTCTTATCTGCAAATATAGTGAAGAGGGGTGTCAAAAGAAAGAGGAATGGGATGTACAGAGAGTATTATAGTGAGATATGGTAAATGGAAATCCAGTTGGATAAAAGAAATATGGAAAAGCAAGAAAAGTCTTTTAGTGTGTGGTGTGTGCGTGCATGTGATGAAACAAATGAAAAGCCTGCAGTGTGTTCACACAGAGCTCTTCACATCCTTCTGTCTGCTGTAGTATTGTAAGTCTCTTTCTCACACATTCAGTTGCAAGAAAAAGTATGTGAACCAGTTGCAGAATCTGTGAAAATGTTAATAATTTTAATAAAATAAGAGGGATCATTCAAAATGCATGTTATTTTTTGTTTAGTACTGTCCTGAGTAAGATATTTTACATAAAAGATGTTTACATATAATCCACAAAACAAAAAACAATAGCTGAATTTATTAAAATAACCCCATTCATAAGTATGTGAACCCTTGACTCTCAACACTGTGTGTGGTTACCTGATGATCCACGACTGTTTGTGTGTTTTGTGATGTTGTTCATGAGTCTCTTGTTTGTTCTGAGCAGTTAAACTGAACTCTGTTCTTCAGAAAAATCCTCCAGCTCCTGCAGATTCTTCAGTTTTCAAGCATTTTTGCATATTTGAACCCTTTCCAGCAGTGACTGAATGATTTTGAGATTCATCTTTTCACACTGAGGACGACTGAGAGACTCAAACACAACTATTAAAAAAGGTTCAAACATTCACTGATGCTCCAGAAGGAAACACGATGCATTAAGAGTCGGGGGGTGAAAACTTTTGAATTCAAATATCAAGGTAAATTGTATTTAATTTGTCTTCCGGGAAACATGCAAGTATCTTCTGTTGCTTCTGAAGGGAAGTACTAAATAAAAAAATAAAAAATTTAAACAAAATAAGAAAAATTTGGACTTCTTCCTCCTGTTCAAAAGTTTTCACCCCCGGCTCTTAATGCATCATGTTTCCTTCTGGAGCATCAGTGAATGTTTGAACCTAGCATTCCAGCTAGAAACTTTGTGTTCGCTCGCAAAGAGCTCAAAAGGTTTTGCGAGCGAACGCAAAGTTTCTCAGGGGAACACAAAACGTTTGTGAGAGAACGCAAAAGCATTGACTTTTTATTTTTCCTCCTATCTATTTTTTTTATTTTTTATTTTTTTCCACCACCTTGTCCCTTTAGGAGCTCTGTAAAAATTCGAACCTGCCGCCTTTAATCGATTAATAATAATTATCACCAGACATCAGTTTTTTGGTTGTAAAGATACAAAATATTTTTGTTACTGTCTTATTGTCATTTTTATTTATAAAAATGAAAATTCTGTCATTAATTACTCACCCTCATGTCGTTCCACACCCGTAAGACCTTCGTTCATCTTCAGAACAGAAATTAAGATATTTTTGATGAAATCCGATGGCTCAGTGGATCCTCCATTAACAGCAAGATAATTAACACTTTCAATGCCCAGAAAGCTACTAAAGACATATTTAAAACAGTTCATGTGACTACAGTGGTTCAACCTTAATGTTATGAAGCGACGAGAATACTTTTTGTGCGCCCAAAAAAAACAAAAAAAAACAACGACTTTATGACAATATCTAGTGATGGGTGATTTCAAAACACTGCTTCATGAAGCTTTTCGAATCTTTTGTTTTGAATCATTGGTTCAGAGCGTGTATCAAACTGCCAAAGTCATGTGATTTCAGTAAGGCTTCGTTACGTGATAAGTGTTTCGAAATGGTTCAATAGTTCACGTGACTTTGGCAGTTTGATACTCTGAACCACTGATTCAAAAAAAAGATTTTCAAAAGAAAATGAACGAAGGTCTTACAGGTGTAAAACAACATGAGGGTGAGTAATTAATGACAGAATTTTCATTTTTGGGTGAACTAACACTTAAAGTACAGTATTATACTACCTACAATGCTATATACTCACTGTAAAAATAAATGGAGTGGCTTTGGAGTGGAGCGATTACAGCACTTAGAACATGGAAGGGAAATCTCTGTCGCTCCAATCCGCTCACATCCTCTGCTGGAAACTAATAGTACAGTGACTTTGTGACCTCCAGTGATTTAATCGCTGTCATTGTGAACACACCTTTACAGTTGAATAGCAGTGAGCAGCAGACAGGTGAGAGCAGGGCACAGCGTCTGTCTGTGTGTGTGTGTGTGTGTGTGTGTCTCGATTGTGTGTTTTTAGTATTGTAGGAGCAGAGAGATTGAGAGAGGAGAGAGGGAGGGTGATAAAAGAAAAATGAATAAAAGTGGAGCGCTAATCCTATGATGAATCTGTGTGTGTTTTTGCCGTGGCAGCTTTGATTTATCACCAACATTTTATTCAAGGTCCTGAAATTAGTGAGACGCAGCACAAGATAGAAACTACAGACAAAGTAGAGGAAAAAATAGCAGAAAAGAGAGAGAGAGAGAAACGGAAAATGGGTCTGCAGGAGTTGCTGATATTGAGCAAATGTAATGTGTATTTCATTATTTTTTTATATATATATTTCCATTTTATTTCTGTTCTTTAATCTCAGGTGTCTTGATATACCAATATGATTAATGATCCAGGGTAGTGGGGAGAGGAGAGGGAACGGCCCGGAAGAGCTCTGCCGGAATGATGCTCTCTATGACACTTCCCGGAGATCAGAGCCCCTGTAGGTCTGAGAAAATAAGCACACGCTGTCTCCGAGATTGGGCCGAGGGTACAGACAGCTAAAGAAAGATGGAAGTATGAGAACAAGCTTTAAAATGTCCAATGATGTCCGTATCAGGAGAGTTTATACTGTAGTCTGTGCGTGTCAGGGACCGTGTTCGGTGTTACGTATAGAGGAATGACTCAAGTGGGACTCGCTGGAGAGAGAGAGGGTGTGTGTGTGTGTGAGTCCTCATATTTAAAATAACTTTAAAAGCATACTAAACAATGTTTTATTAAAAATGTAAAAATGCAGAATGTTTCCTGTGATGGTTAGGTTTAGGGATAGGGGTAGTGTAGGGGGATAGAATATACAGTTTGTACAGTATAAAAAC